>OZ030021.1:71961504-72161504 GCA_964023405.1 Apodemus agrarius | reverse complement strand
ATTTCTGAACTCTTGTCTGGTGGTCTTTACTGGCATAAGGACCAGAAGCTCAAATTTGTTCCAATCTTTTGTCCACCGTAGTACGGGGCTGTAGCATATAAATGTTAAAATAGGTTAGACATCGTGGTGGGAGCTCAGGGGGTTAAAGTGCACGGAGCCGAAGGCAGCTGAACCCAGTGCTGTGCTCCGGACCAAAGCAGGGCCACCGCTCTGCCCCAGCTCTCACACAGCACGTCCTGGAAGATGGGACCAGGGGAAACTGACTTAGTGGAAGACACCTCCAATGCTGTGGCCAGACGTCAGCTCTCACAAGCCACCCTGCACATACTCCCCCAGCCCCTCTTGCCACCGTGTATGCGTCAGGCTTTGCCACAAAGGGTACCTACTCAGTTACAGCCTTGTCTGTTCGCCGCGATATGTGTGGAGGGTCACCCCCCGTGTGCCATCACTGGCAATGTGCTGCCTGAGTTCTTGCCCAGGCTGCAGAAGTTTCTGAAGGAGGTCTGAAAGTCAGCGGCTCCCTGTGGACATGGTCGTCACTGAGAACTGTCCCTCAGGCATCTGCTCCCTAAGATGCTGGCCCACTCCCAAATGAAGTCCTGCATGACAGTGTCGATGCTGTCCACTGGGGAGCCGGGCTCTCAGCCCTGCCTGAGGCCCTCGGCTAACTTATCGGGCCATAAAGCTGAGCAATAGCTACAGGGTATTGTCCTTTCTGTGAGAGGACCAAGGGCAAGCAGGTATCAGCATGTCCCGCAGCCAGGAGGGAAACTCAGGATAGCCTACAGACCAATGTCCTGAGGAAAGAGTAGGGGTCAGGGAGGGAACACAGGGACCCAGGGTCCTCTGATGGCAGAGTTCTTCCAGAAAGGAAAGTCTTCATGAATAATGAACAAACTGGTAAACAAAAGACAGACCACCGTCAGCAGGAGAGAGTGCGCTCAGAAGCTGCAGTGTTTCAGGGCCCCACTCCACAGGGCTAGACACATGGCTGGGTGAGGAAGATGCCTGTCACTCAGGCATGAAGACCTCAGTTCACGTCCCCAGGACCCACATACGAATCGGGTGTCAGGTTCAGTGGGAGACCCTGTCTCAAATAATAAGGTGGAGAATGATTAAGAAGGACACCTAATATTGACCTCTGGCCTACATACATATATATACTCTCAGACCTGTACAAATCCATGTGAAACACACACACACACACACACACACACACACACACACCTCAACAACCCAGGACTGCCAAACAAGGCCCCCAGGGCCTCACCCGAGAAGCAGCTCCTCAGAGAATTTGCTCAGGGGCCACCCTCAGTGTTTATGGTTAGGATGCACAGTGAGGCGGTCCAGTGTGGAGGAGGGGCATTATTAATGAGTAATGAAAACATGCCTGTCGTGTCCTGGGTCCTCACTGTGGGGGTGCCCCCAGAAGACAGTCTACTAAATAGGGTGTTTTCCAAGTAAAGGCACATGGACCAAAGGACTTTGAAGGACCTAGGAAAGATGCTAACTTCTTGCTTTCCTTGTTCCCTGCCTGGGTAAGGCCAAGCTCCCCAGAAACACTCCAGAGGGATAACAGTGCAGTGCTCAGAAAGGCTGTGAGAGGGACGGACCACCCTCCACAGCTCACCCCAAGCCGTGAGAAGTTCTTCCAAGGACCTCAGTCAGCAGAATGGATTTTTGCTCATGGTGACTAAGTCAGCTGAGATGTCACAGGGGGGCTGTGGTAAAAGATCATTTCTAATCTTATACTAGATTAAAGAGAAAAATGCTGGGCATGAACAAGTTAAAGCTCTTGAGATCAATGTAAATCCTGGTGACTTTGTGGGGCCATACAGAGAATTCAGTATATAGTCTCAGGTCAAGACTGAACTACAGTTCTCCCTTGAAAAAGTGGAACTTGAGAATATCACCCTGAGTGAGGTAACCCAGTGCCAAAGGACATGCATGGTGTGTACTCACTTAGAAGTGGGTTTTGGCAATGAAATACAGGATACCCGTGCTACACTCCACAGACCCAAGAAAGCAAAACGAGAAGGAAGTCACAAGCAAGGATGTTTAAATCTCACTTAGAAGGGAGAATAAAACAGTCGTAAGAGGCAGATGATGGAGGGAGGGAGGGAACTGAGAAGGAGGGGATTATGGGAAGGGGATGGGTGGGTTCAGGACCAGGTGTGGGGAATGGCAGCAGAGATGGCCAGATAGCCATGAGAATGAATGGAAATCTGCAACTGGCAGGGGTGAGGAGGTGGGGGAAGGCATCTGCAGGATGAGACAGAGACCTGGGATAAGGGAGCCACCCAAAAATCAACGGAGGTGACCTTAGCTGTGACTTATAGCATTAGGGTTATAGAACCTGAAGAGACCACTCCTGAAGCCAGGCAGGAACACCAGTGGGGCGATAGGGACACCAACTCACCCACAAAACTTTTGACCCAAAATTTATCCTGTCTACAAGAAATGTAGGCCTAGGTGATGGAGCAGAGACTGAGGGAATGGCCAAGCAATAACAGGCCCAACTAGAGACCCACCCCATGGGCAGCACCAATCCCTCACACTATTAATGATACTGTTGTGCTTGCAGACAAGAGTCTAACATGGCTGTCCTCTGAGAGGCCTCACCCAGCAGCTGACTCAGACAGAATCAGACGTTCACAGCCACACAGTGGATGGAGCTTGGGGACTCTTGTGGAAGAGTTGGCGGGAAGGATTTCAGGCCTCGAAAGGGATAGGAACTCCACAGGAAGACCAACAGAGTCAACTGACCTGGACCCTTGGGGCTCTCTGAAACTGAACCACCAACCAAAGAGCACACATGGGCTGGACCTCGGACATCCCCACCTCAAGAGCAAAGGACACAATCCAAGGAGATGTTCACGTAAATGCTGCTACTGATGCAGAGTTGATGGAGGCTTGGGCACCTGGGCTTGCGTTTCACGCCAAGGATACACCTGATTGGCTGCAGACACGTGTCAGGGCACCTGGCTCCGTGTGGCACACCCAGGCACACCTGGCACATCTAGACCCTGACCATCTTATGAAAGGGGGTGCTGTCTCCGTGGCTTTATTACTGCAGGGCTCACTCAACCAAACCACGGCAAGAAAATAAGCTTAAAGGCTCTCCGCATGGTTAATAGTCATATACACCGAACTCTTGCTGGGAGCATGCTCTCACCACGACAGAGGTGGGTGTGAGAGAGACTACGCGGGCTAACCGCCTTGGGGCGGCCCTTTGCGATGTTGAGGTATCATGGCCGCCTGTGGCACATCTCACAGATACCCAAGTTTTACTTTCCAACTTAAAAGTATGTTTTAAGTCAGCTACACTTTTTTTTTTCTTGCCCAGTTTCCTTTGGCCACATTTTGTCAGATGCAGGAACGTGCCCGTTAGCCTTCCATGATAATCCCAAAAGAAAATACATCGACCCTTTGAATTGTCTCACAACTACCAAGAATAAATGTGCTGGAGGACATGAAACTAGAGGCTACAGAATGCTAAGAGGTTTTGCCCAGTTATCCACATATAAATCACCAGTCTGTGTTCAAATCTCCTCTACTGCCGTTTCTTCTTTACATAATGGAGGACATTGTTTCTTTCAGCACTGAGCCACAGTGACCCTAAAATCTATGGGGGTTGCCCTCTCCCTCCACAGACATCCTGAGATGGCAGGCTGCTTCTCACAGCCAGGAAGACAGGGCCAATGCCGATGCCAAACACCCCAGTTATGTGTGAGCGGGTACTGAGGAAGTCGTGTTTCCAGAAAGCAGTGCGCTCCCTCGCATAAGCCGTGTCTTTCTTTCAGGATTTGAACAGTTTCTCTTCCCCCGCCCCAAAGAAAGTATTCTGTGAGGTACACAAAGAAGGAAACCCAACCCACGCCCCTTCAGCGGGGGTAGTGTGGTGAGAAATGACCACAACTCTTGGCTGCCTGGCACAGGCTGAGCTCACTTGCTCTCTGGGCTGATTCTAGAATTACTCAATGGGAACCCCAGGTATTCAGCCCCCAGGCTCTCTGCCAAGGTTTCCAGGGACACCCTAGACTGTAGTTCCCAGCACTCACTGGAAGGCAGGTGTGGCCCAACAGGAGCTGAACTCCAGCTGACTCAGACCTCTGAGCACATCCAGAGGAAGGGCCGACCTGCACCGCTGTGTTCTCTCTCGCAAGCACAGCGAGGTGCACCGGACCCACTAACATTTAACTTAAAGTTACAGATAGGGTGCTCAGCTGGCATCCTAAAAATGATAGGTGGAGCCTGAGATGAGGGGAGAAATGAGAGAAAACAGAGAGCATCTATATGCAGAATGCACATAGAGGTACAAACACAGGCGCAAGAAATTCCTGGCCGGCTCTTCCTAAAACTACATTTAAGATTCACTGGAATTTAAAAAAAAAAAAATCACCGTGTGATATTATTTTAATTCTCTTTGAAATTGGTGCATTGTGACCAAAATAATAGCAAGTAAATTATGTCTCTGCGTCGATGTAACTGAAATGTGGGTCTGACATAGAATGAGAGCAGTTAATATGTTTGTGTTTTAGAAAGTCCTTGCAAAAATTCGAGCATCACGTGACCAGCGGGAAAACAATTCCGGCTAATTCCAATATGAATTATAATGACAGTGCTCAGCAAACAGCATGGATTCGGTGGTGCAAGGTACAGTGGGCACAATTACAGGTAACAATGAAGAGGGGCCTGCCTGGAGGGGCCTAGCACAGGGCCCAGCAATTAGCGATCGCTCCGATTATTTTTAAAGTAATTACCCAAATACAAGTTTTTCTGACAGCTCAATTCTTACCTAAGCACAGACATGCAGAGAACATCCAAAAAGCAGGTGTCTGCACTACAAAGTATATATCATATGTGTTCTATCTTATAGGCTCCGCCCCATATTCTAATGCATTATTACATTTTTTTTTCATCCAAAGTCAGACATTAGAAAGGGAAACTGGAAGGACTATGAAGAAAGCTGTCTTAGTTAGGGTTTCACTGCTGTGAACTGACACCATGACCAATGCAAGTTTTATAAAAGACAACATTTAATTGGGGCTGGCTTACAGGTTCAGAGGTTCAGTCCACTGTCATCAAGGCAGAAGCATGGTAGCATCCAGGCAGGCATGGTACAGGAGGAGCTGAGAGTTCTACAGCTTCATCTGAAGGCTGCTAGTGGAAGACTGACTTCAGGCAGCCAGAGTGAGGGTCTTAAGCCCAGACCCACAGTGACACACCTACTCCAACAAAGCCACACCTCCTAAGAGGGTCACTTCCTGGGCCAATCATATACAAACCATCACATTCCACTCCCTGGCCCCCATAGGCTTGTTCAAACATGAGTCTATGGGGGCCATACTTAAACATAGCATAGTGCAAAAATACATTTAGTCCAACTTCAAAAGTCCCTGTAGTCTATAGCAGTCTCAACAGTGTTAAAAGTACAAAGTTCAAGGTCTCTTTTGAGATTCATCCAATCACTTAACTGTAATCCCCCAAGCAAGACAGGAAACCAGCTGGGCAAAGTTCAAACTGCATCTCCATGTCTGATGGCAAAGCAGTCTTCAGATATCCAACTCCTTTTTCATCTTTGTTGACTTCAACAAGGTTCTTTCTCCTGGGCTTGTTCCACTCCCTGTTAGCAGCGTTCCTTGGCAGGCATCCTGTGGCTCTGGCATCTTTAACATCTTGGGTACCCCAAGTCAATTTCAGTTTCACAGCTTCTTGTTCCAATGTCTGAGATCTACACATGATCTTCTCTGTATTTCCAGAGAGCTGGTGTCAATTCTCTAGCTCTGCCCTCTGTAGCACTCTAAGTTCATATTGATCCACTCCACTGCCACTGCTGTTCTTGGTGGTCATCCCACGCTACTGGCATCTTCAATATGCTAGGGTCTTCCACTGCAGCTATGCTTCACCAAAGCCTCTCATAGGCTTTCTTCATGGTACCAAGCCTCAACTCCTTTGCATGACCCCTTCAGTCCTGGGCTGTCAATTACAACTGAGGGTACACTTTCACCAATGGCCTTTCATGGTCTCTCATAGTACCAAGCCTCAGCTGTTCTTCATGATGCCTTCATGCCTTCAAAACCAGTATCACCTGGATGATTCTTACACATTACCAAGTACAGCTGCAGCATGAGGTACAACCTCGGCTACCTCTGGAATACAGCTTCTTTGTGCTTTCAGAAAACACTTCCCATATTTCATCTCAGTGATGCTGGTCTTTTCTTAATCACCAATAATTTCTTAGCTCCAGCTAACCAGCATCAATTGTTTCAGTAGTCTCCTTCTCTTCTTGAATATAAAGCCAGAGACACATGACTGAAGCTGCTGAGTTCTGCTGCTTGCAGGAGCTGGAACATTGGCCCCCTTGTTCTATTACATTATCAACAGCTTCCTTTTTCCCAGCTCCTTCACTGCCTAAGTTGGCTGTCCTGAATCTTGCTCCTTAGACTGACTTTGCAGATGCAATTAATATAAATCTCTTTACCTTAGCCCTAGGAAGTCTCTTCAGACAATGGCAAAAAGCAGCCATGTTCTTCACCAAAACATCACAAAAACAGTTTCTCTGCCACATATTAAAGTTCTTCTCTACTGAAACCTCTTGGTCCATCAGGCCTACACAGTTCAAATGACCCTCAGCACCACTGTCTTCCATATTCCTACTAGGCTGGCCCATTAAGGCCCACTTAAAGCATTCCATGGCTTTCCAAATCCAAAGTCCCAAAATCCACATTCTTCCAAACAAAAGCATGGTCATGCCTATCACAGCAATACCCCACTCCTGGTAACAACTTTCTGTATTAGTCTGTGTTCTCTAGAGTCACAGAACGTATGGGCAGTCTTTATGTAGTTAGGGCATGGAGACACACACCTTTAATCTGGGCTACACCCTCTACTAGAGACATATATAAGGACATTGAAAGAGGGAAGACTGATTCTTCCTCGCTGGCTTGCCTCGTGGAACTGAGCAACTGCAAGATCCTTGGACTTCCATCCACAGCTGCTGCTGACTATTGTTGGGGAGCTGGACTACAGACTGTAAGTCATAGACAAATTCCATAACTACATAGAGACTGCCCATATGTTCTGTGACTCTAGAGAACCCAGACTAATACAAAAGCCTACTGGATAAAATGCTTCCCATACAAGCTTGAGAAGCGGAGGCTCAGGCACAGAACCCAAATAGAGAATAATCATAACACTCGGAAGGTAAGCACATGTGCATCTCTAGAATGTGGCTGCCAGCCAACAAGAGCCCCTGACTCAAAAACCAGAGTGAGCACTGCCTGAGGTTGACCTCTGCCCTACACACACACACACACACACATACCACACACACACACATAGATACACATACCATGCACTGCATACACACATGCACATATCTATCACACACATAAACACACATATACACTGCATACCATACATATACATATACACATAACACACCACACACCTTACACACACAGAGACACACACACATACCAATGCCATGCACATACACACCACACACACACACAGGCACACACACACATGTACACACATATAATATACACATAGACACACATATACCACACATCACACACGCACATATACCAAACGCATACACAGACACACACATGCGCACACACTGCACACCACACACACAAACACACATGCACACACACTGCACACAACACACATACATACACATAACATTCCACACACACACATAGACACAAACACACCACACACCACACACACACAGAGACACACACACACCAATCACAGAATACATATAGCAGGACAGATATAAAGAAAGAATTGATTGCATCATTGATGTAGAAACTGAAGCAAAGTGAGCCCTGTTTTCCTTGCCCCTGTCACTAATGTGGGCTATGCACCCCTGTCCCAAGCTGTTTCCTTACACCGCTGCTTGTGCATGTACAGGTGATTTCCATTTTTGAAGAAACCACAGCATGACAGTACATGGAGAAGCACAGGTTGGGGTTGAGGTAGGCTGGGGTGTCCATCAGTTAACAATCCTCCATCCACTTGCCTCGGCCGGCATCCTCCTTTGGGCAATGGCTAATTACATGCCTTTCAAAAGGTCCAAGACCGACGAAATTGACCAGAAAGCGGATTGCAAGAGTCTACACTCCATGGAAAATACTGGTAATGAAATTTGCTTTTCATAAAAACGTGCCAAATTGGTCTACTTTTCAAATATTATTATTATTATTCAAATGTGTTATTCTAAAGGCAGTTGGATCAGCTAAACAAGGTGTTGGTAAAGCAGGCAGGGCTTTCACGTCATTAAGCACCCTCCATTCTCATCCACTCTTGTGCTTTTAATAAAGCACTCATTCTTCCCTACTCGCCTGTCTCTCTCATACACAAATATTTTAAATATTTTCAACCATCCTAGTGGGAGGTTAAGACAGGATTGCCATGAATTTGATGCCCATCTGTGCTACATAATGAGTCCCAAACCAGCATACATGACAATGTGAGACAGAGAAAGAGAGAGAAAGAAATTTTAGAGAGTGGGTTTCCTTGAGCGTGAACCACATTTCCTAAGTCAGCTGCTGTCTGGGTCAGGCTGTGGCCTTCGCTCATAGGCTGCATTTTCTGGGTGTTGCCCACTACCTAAAGGCCCTGATGGCTCTCGCGCAGTGAGACTTGCTCCCATACGCTAAAACACGCGCCTGCAGCACCAAGAGCAAGTGGTGTATGTTTAACCAGGATAGGAGTAGGTTAGAAAAAGTTAAACAGAACAAATCTTATTTTTCAATCAGAAAAATGAAGCCAAGGGTTAAATTATAAACAGGCAGGCGCAGAACTTAAACCGGTGATAAAACGTGGCTTTAAACTGCTGAACCTTGACGAAACAACAGCAAAAATCACACTAGCGCTCTCCTCCGTAGGGTGGCCAAGAGAACTCATCCAGCAAAGGCATTGTCCAAGACTGACAACCTGAGCTCCATCCTGGGACCCACGAAGAAAACCAACTCCTCTGCCTGTCCTCTGACCTCTGACGTTCACAGATCATGCCACGGGGTCTGCCACCCACCTCCACCTCTAAACCGAACTGAAGAAGCACACACACACACACACACACACACACACACACACACACACACACACAGGAGAACGGGTTTTTTTGTAGGGTGATCCTACAGGAGAAACCTCCAGTCAGTGGGCATGCTCACCCCATCTAAGTAATTTCTTTTTCAAATATTAGTCATTGGTAGAGGGAGCTTGGGAAGGGTCCCAAGCTTTGTGTGTTTTCTTTCCCCCAAGCTCCCGGAAAAGGCACTCCTGCTGCAGTTATTGGCCCATGCAAGCACCGTGCAGAAATCTCACCTGATGCTCTGCTGAAGCCGCACCAAACACCCCTTCACCGGGACTCGCATGCGGTGGAAGCAGCCATCCCACCGCTCCCTCCTCCACACAGGCCTGCTTTCTCTCAGGACAATCAAGCACAGAAACACAGTGAGCAAAAGACAATTAAGAGGGATCCTGGCGTTGTTTATACTAGCAGCAGCATCAGGTTTTCCCAGGCCAGAAAAAGGTTAAGGAGCTGGAAATGTGCAGACACACCCTTCTGACGCAATACAACCCCTCTGCGCTGTAATAAATGGATGTTTCACATAAAAGAGTATCAGTGAAAGCTCACAATTTTATATGACTTACTCCAAACTGAAAGCTAAGAAAAAGTCCCACCAGCAGCCTGATTCGGCGAACAGCCACCACTCCACAAGCCCAGCTAACAGCGAGCAGGCTTTCTCTCTGGGTGCCCCATCATTAAGGAAACAAAGGGCCACTGGAGAAGACTTCTATTCAAGTTGTGCTTCAGAGACGAGCAAAGTGCTTTCCATGATGCTGCTGAACAGTGTGGTGTTCTAGCTCAAAGCCAGTGGATGCCTGACCTCGGGTGGCAAGATCTCAGCTATTCTACCCTTCAAGGTACCCGACACACACACAGGCGCGCGCGCACGCGAGCGCACACACACAGGCATGCTCACATACTCCACACTTCTGGGTGCACACACACACACACACTCAGTTCACATACGCTCACATGTCTCATGCACACGTGTTCCCTTACACCTTCCTAGTCATACACTGTACTCATGTTCAGTCTCACACATGCACATGTATACTCACACGCACATCTTCACATCCTTACACGCTTATCCATGCTCGTGTGCCCGCACTCATACCCCTCCTCCTGGCCATGCTCGCACGTGCTCACACTCACACACACTCACTCATGCTGAGGCTCATACTCACACATGTACTCCCCACAAACTCACATACTCTCATACACTCCCATACACACACACTCTCTCTCTTTCATACACACACACTCACATACTCTCTCTCTCTCTCTCTCTCTCTCTCTCACACACACACACACACACACACACACATACTCTCTCTCTCACACACACACATACTCTCTCTCTCTCACCCACACACACACACACACACACACACACTCACTTGCTCACACTCCCACACATGCTCCCACACACTCACAACTTTCCAACAAGCTCAGGCTCATATCCGTACTCCCGAATGCCTTCACACTCAAACATGTGTGCTCACGTGCTCACAAGCAACCAAATCCTCTGCCGCATGCTCTCCACACATACACCCTTGCACACGCACTCACACACTTACACTTGCACACACTCATGTCTCCTTCTATACACACACATACACACACGCTCCTTGTCTTGGCGAGGTCTTGGTGAGGTCATGGCGTTTGCTGTCACTGGAGTTTACAGTTAACCAAAGGGCTTGTTTCTGCAATGGAGTTATCTTGTATTAACATGACCCTGCCATCCCCCTCCTAACTTCAGTCTCCCCACACCTGCCCTCAGGCTGGGCCCATCCTCCTGGGAGCTCCAGGAGCCAGCTGATCCATTCCAACAGGCAGATGACTAAGAAGCCCTCGTTCTCCACAGGTCCTCCTCCCCATCCCCAGCGCCCTCTCTCCACCTGCCTTCCTGAAGTCCACTGACTTCTCCGTAAAAGCGCTCCGAGTAAACACCTCTTACCCAGAACCTAGCAGACCTCCCGTTTCCTCCCAGCCCCAATTCCTGTGCCTCCCTCACAGGCAGTGGTGACCCACCTACCTCAGGTCCCTCAGCCAGGGAGAAAAGGCCGCCCTAGCCCCTGCGGAGCTGCACAGCAGTGGCCTCCAGACACAGGAGGCCATGCTCTTCACAAAGCCCCCCCTTCTCATTTCCACAGAGCAGTGCTGGCACGTGTTCCTACCGGTACACATGGGACAACACCCAGGTTGCCTGCCTGCAAGCCTTCTGCATAGCCAAGGAGTTTGAGGCACACCAACCTGATTCTTTCGTAGAAGCAGATGCCGGGTACTCACATACTCGGACATGCATGTGGACAGCCCAGGATGGCAGGTACATCCCCAACCTGCCCTGGCCACGGGCACTCCTTCCCATAGCGGCCAGGATGCACTGTTCCCTGCTCTCACAGACTCCTGGCCTAGCCCACGCCAGAGTTCAGAGGTGATCTGACTGTCATTTCGGGCCGCAGGATATTTAGATCCACTTCTAAGCTTCATCCCAGCATGTGAATAATTTGTAGTAAGGGGCATCCTCAGAAATACAACACTAATCATCTCTCCAGGCCCCTACTCATGCTTAGTTTCACTTTCTGCCATTTTTCTTTGGAGACAGGGTTTCTCTGTGTAGCCCTGGCTGTCCTGGAACTCACTCTGTAGACCAGGCTGGCCTCGAACTCAGAAATCCGCCTGCCTCTGCCTCCCAAGTGCTGGGATTACAGGCGTGTGCCACCACTGCCCGGCCACTTTCTGCCATTTTTAATGGGATTAAATTTGCGGTTTTCATATATTTATGTGTAATTTCTTTTAAAAAAAAACATGGTTAATATATATTAGTTGCCCTCATTTCTTGTAAACACCCATAATTTAATCACTATATCAGGACATAAGAAATATTTGTATCTGGATAAAGTATATTTTAAATATATAGCTAAATGGTACAGGGATAAAGGCACAAAGCAGAACTTCCTAGAAGTAGATAAGAAGAGTATTTCATAAAATGCATATTTTCTACCCACACACAGTGGGCACTATGGGCAAAGAAGACATTACAGAGAGAAACCTCCGATTAGTTTCTGCAAAGCGGCTGATATGTCTCTTTCCCCTGGTTGTAGCTTCTCTATAAACAGACACAAAATGCTTGGCTAATTCCCTGATTTTGATCAACACTGTGGCAAAGACACTGTTATAACAGTAAATCCCACAAACTTGTGATATCTAGGCAGACGCTGACAACCAGAAAGCCAGCCGTGTCCACATGTCTGAGGAGAGGCGGTGTCTCCTCCTCCTGGCAGGAAGCAGAAGGTCGATATGAACGCTGCCATCTTGTCTCACCCTGAGTGAAAGGCTGTCCAGAGGCATTAGAGAAAAACAAGAGTGCATGCTGAAGGGTTCCTCAGGCCCAGCCCACGGCACCAGAGTGGAGATTTCCCATCATGCACCGGGCATGGCGATTTCCCACAATGCACCGCTATTTTCTGGCTTGCTCATGTCAATTCTGATAACTCGAATGTGTCTGACAGCTGTGGAGGGCCACTTTCATGTTTGCAGAAACCTCAAAGCACACAAAGGTGTATGTGGACTTCGGAGAAGGATGTGGTCATATGTAAGGAATTGACAGACTGTAATGTTACTCAGGTGTCCCTAACGTCCAGGCATGATTCCTCAGGAAGGTACTTGGCTACCAGGAAGAGCAGGCTGAGAAAATGCTCCACAGGATACTTCCAGCCTCTCATTCCTGTGCTGAACACTTGTCCCCCTGACCAATCTCCCATCTTGTGAGATCTTCTGTAACTGACCACTGTGCCAACACAAGGCAAGGCTAGATTGCACCAGGGATCACTGTGGCTCTGCCACACTTCAGAGCTCCCATATAAATCACTTTTATGCCATCTCTTCCTCTTCTCTGGTTTGGCACCAAGAAATTGAAGCCTGCAGGTATGCCTTGCACAAGACCCTGGGTTGTAATCGAATACGAAGCAAGCAAGAAAAAAAATACACACACACACACACACACACACACACACAGAGAGAGAGAGAGAGAGAGAGAGAGAGAGAGAGAGAGAGAGAAGGTTCTAATTCTCAGGCAAGCATCCCAAACCTAGCTGAAGGCACAGATATAGCATCTCCGGTGGCCAACCCACCTGTCCATATAATATGACTCAGTGGTTCACTTGCCCTTTCTTAAAGGTCTTGAAATATCCTGTGAGCATCAAAGTGGAAAATATAACTCCCCCAAAACAGCACTCTAGAGCAGGAATAGCAAAACCAGAGCTAAGGAAACAAAGGAGACTTGCAAAAATATTATGATAGGCAGAAGTGGTATCATGAGGCTCCACTTCCTGTGACATCATCAGACACCCGCGGCACGAGGCAAAGACACGGAGACAGGCAGAGCTGAGACAGCCATCAAGATGGCAAGTGCAGGTCTGTGTGTGTACTAGGGCTTACTTTAACAACAATTTCATGCCAGGCAGTGGTGGTGCACGCCTGTAATCCCAGCACTTGGGAGGCAGAGGCAGGCCAATTACTGAGTTCGAGGCTAGCATGGTCTACAGAGTGAGTTCCAGGACAGCCAGGGCTATACAGAGAAACATCCTGTCTCAAAAAAAAAAAAAAAAAAAAAAAAAAAAAAAAAAGAACAATTTCATGACGGTTTTGAGATGTGAAAGATTCTCTTTTGAAATTCAGTTTTAACTGCATTCATGATCCCCAAGAATACCAACAAGAGAGACAAACAGGAGAACCCCAAGAGGAAGTGGGAATAATCTTGGAGAGCTTCCTCAAAGAAAATATCAAAAGTTCCACGGCAGGTTTCATGGCACCAGCCTGCAGTCCCAGCATTTGGGAGGCAGAGGCAGGGAGATCTGGCGTTCTGGGGTATGTAGTAAGATACTGTCTCAAAAGAAGAAAAAGGCAAGAGGTTAGAGAACTGGCTTATTGGTTAAACGCGTGCACTGCTCCTCCAGAAGACCCAGGTTTGGTTCCCATCACCCAGACAGCCGCTCACAACATCTCCAACTCCAACTCCAGGATCTCTCACACCTTCATCTGGCTTCCGTGGGCACTAGGCATGTACATGATACATGTGCACACATGTACGCAAAACACATATAAAAACAATTCTTGAGAAATAATAAAAAGAAGCAACAAGAACAAAGGAAATACTAGATAAAAACATGGTCAAGGGTGAAAGCTGACTGTTTCAGGTAGGTGTGATGTTCCGCAGGGATGAGGTAGGTAGCCACCCAAGGGCGATGGGCTCAGATGGTGCAGCAGGGCCAGGGCGGCAAGGGTGAGGAAGAGAGTGTTTGAGCAAACTCTTCTACAGAAGAAAGTGCACTCCACCTCAGTTGCCCAAAGTAACAGCCACACCATCGGGCTCATCTGGATGGCCACTTCTGAAGAGGGTAATGGCACCATTGCACAAGAAGCAAAAGGGAAAACTGCAGAAACGTCGCACACAGCCTCGTCAAGATAGACCAACAGACTAAGGCAGACAATCCTCTCCTTCCCTGTTCCCACCAGTGCAGGCTCCTTTACTAACAAGGTTTGACCATGTCACTAATACATTGGCATCTACCCCAGTGCATTTGCCAGATGGTGAGTAACCAAAGCAGGAAGCCTGCAGAAGTTAGAGTGCACATGGAAGCCCTGGCACGGTGCCTAGGGATACCATGGGCTTACAGACAAACTAAGCGTCAGGAAAATTTACACACGCCACCACCTTCAGGAGCAGCAGCAGCAGCAGCAGCAGCACCTGAGGAGGAGTTTCCAGCACTGCCTGGAGATTAGCTGCAGGGGGCAGCAGCGAGGGCGGGCATCCATTTAGTCCTGCACACAGTGATGGCCAAGTAAGCCTTTCTGGAGCCTCCTCCTGGTTCTGAAGTCTGCAACAATGACTGAGCATGTGTTCCGGTGCTGGTATATAAAAAACGGCCAAGGAGACCCAACTGGGGAAGATGGTGGCAGCAGGAGATGGGGGTTGGGGGTTGGGCCTCTGACTGGGTGGTAAAGGAAGATTACTTTGTCTCAGCTTTGCCAGAAATGGTTTCCTTAGCAGTTCAGTTTAACAAACAAACTCAGAGAAGACTGCTCCCTAGGTGGTCTCCCCATGCTAGGGAGATGCTCACAGCAGGCACCAAAGGCTGCTAGCTGAACTTCAGCCTAGAACTAGCAGTCAGAGAGACGCTGAACTGGCTGGTTTTGTGTGTCCTCTTGACTTGACACAGGCTGGAGTTATCTCAGAGAAGAGAACTTCAGGTGAAGAAATGCCTCTATTTCTGGAGATACAGCTGTAAGGCATTTTCTCAGTTGGTGATCAAGGGCGGAGGGCCCCTTGTGGGTGATGCCATCCCTGGGCTGGTAGTCTTGCGTTCTATAAGAGAACAAGCTAAACAAGCCAGGGGAAGCAAGCCAGTAAGTAACATCCCTCCATGGCCTCTGCATCAGCTCCTGCTTCCTGACCTGCTTGAGTTCCAGTCCTGACTTTCCTTGGTGATGAATAGCAGCCTGGAAGTGTAAGCTGAATAAACCCTTTCCTCCCCAACTTGCTCCTTGTGCACGATGTTTTGTCCAGGAATAGAAACCCTAAGACAGATGCTCTTGTCATCTGTAGGATGTACCGCTTCCAGCTCTGTGCTCCCTAGAGGGGAAACTCTCTGGAGGGAGTCCTGGTTTAGGGATCCTGAATGCCACCCATCTCACCACTGTCCCAGACCCTCTCTCTCCTTCAGGGCCCTGCCAGCTGTTCTGAGCCCTTTCCTCTTCTCTCCTGCCTTCCACACTCGGCTGTTTCTCAGACTCCCATGACTGCCGCCCTTCTCACATGGGCTTTCTTTACGCTGTCATGAAGCTCTGACTGGTAACTAAAGGGTCCCTGCTTGGTCACAGCGGCAGGGACACGCTCATGATCCCTTCCTTCCTCACATTCAGCCTGCCTCCCCTTAAGAGAAGGCCACATGCTAGCACAGGGCCATGGAGCTGAAGAATAGAGTTGTCTTTTCTTGGTAGGACTTCTATCATAAAACAAAACTACAAAGGTTGAGTGGCTCAGTGAAGGAGGAGGCCTCCTTGCTCCTGAAGACGCATGCTTGAGCTCTGAAGTGTGGAGAGCCCAGCTTTCTCAAGTTTACAATGCCGGTGGGTGTTCTAGTGTGCTGCTGAAATGGTCTCCTGGATTGTCCTTTCTTGTGACTGAGATTCATCCCTGTACAGAAGGGCTGTCTTCCGGCCCTCCCTTTGTCTGTGGAGGGAGCTGGGACAGATGCTGGGGACTCGTTCACACTGAGCAAGTGTTCTGTCACCGACCCGCGTCCCTCCCGGCTTTAAGTTTTACTTTAAACAGGAAGGTCCTGACACACCCAGCATCCATGCTTCCAACACAGAATGCATTCAGCCAGACTTCCCTCTGCAGTGCCCAGCATGCCGAAGGACACGGAGACCCAGAAGGGCGGTGGTGGGCATCCTGGGAACCTCTGGCACTTTCGTTCTGAAAACAGCTTGGTTTTTCCCTAAACCTGGTTCCTCTGCTTGGAGAGAAATGCCTTGATCCGCTTTAATAATCAGGTCCAGTTCATTCTGCCAAGGTCTCAATAGAGACTCTACCTTGATGTCATGTCTTGTCCCTATAGACTGAGCAGATTCTAACTAACAAGACAGTCTTAACCTGGCTGCCCCCTGCCTGGCCCACCACAGGGCTGTTTCCTTCAGAATCCAGCATTAGGTCACCAGAAGCCCCACCCAGAACTGGCTGTCTTGTAAAGGAGGTAGTGCCGGCCTTAAGGTAAACACCTTCCTCTCCCTTCTGCAGAATTGCATCTCTAAACTTAGGCTGAGCTTGTAGCACACCCCCCCCCCCCCAAAAAAAAGACATCTGGGACGATGAGAAGGCCAAGAACCATGCAAAGAGGTACTTCACAGTAACTGTGCCTGCTTTGTAAAGCTTATTTGAGCCTGTTATGAAGAGTGGTGTTCTGTTTCCTGCCTGAATCCTAACATACCCCTTACTGACAGGGATATTTGGAGACTGGGGTCTCCACAGTGCCTTAGATCATCCCTGTGCAGTTGCCAAGCTCTTGGCTGTGTATTTCACTATAAGCTGTGTTCCAGCAGCAATGGACCAATTGGCCCCCACGTGGTGGGATCCTTCAGGACCTGGGGACCTCTAAAGGACTGAGACCCAGAGCTGTAGAAGAGTCGTTCTTGGCTCAAGAGGTATGTGATCCTAACAACTGGTCTGAGAACTAAAACCTCCTACCTGCACCACCCATTAGAGGAGTGTGAGAAATTGTAGACTGTTCTCCCAGGGACCGGCACAGGGACTCAGGACCTCCACCAGGACCTCCACGGAGGCCTCAGAGTGAGAGACAATCCTCCCAGCCTGGTGCAGAGGGACCCCCTCCCCGCCCGCGCCCTCCCTTCCCCCCCACGCCCCCCTCCCCCCCACTCTGACCCCAGCCCCAGTGCTGCCCCAACCTAAACCGCCGTGCTAATTAGGAAACTGCAGGGGGTGGTCCCCTGGCCTTGGCCCTAGCAGCCCAACATTCTTACAGCCATTTCATCTGTCCCCAACCCCCAAAGGGTTGGCTCTTGACATCTGAAGGTTACAGAAATGCGTGTGGGAAGGGATCAAAGTCAGCGGTGTGTTAAATGGTGGGGCCTCTTGAGAATCTTGCACTTGGGGTCCATAAAGACAGCCACTAGCAGAGGCCAGAAGTGAAGCCTCTGAGGTTGGGCTCTGGAACCCAGGAAGCTCCAGGAAGCAGTAGTGCATTCTCTTCACATTCACCCTGTACTCCACTTAACACCTCCCCAAATGTGCCCGAAACTCGGCCTCGATAGACCTTCGATGGACCTCCGGCTCCCATGCGCGCGTACGCGCGTCCTCATGCACGCTCCTGGGGGAATCGACTGCAGATCTCTGGTGTCCCCCACCCCCACCCCTTCCTGCGTGCCTGTAGACCAGGTTGGGGGGGCGGAGTGCAGGGGGCGGGGCAAGCGCAGAAGCAGAGAGGGCAGGAAATGCCCTTAATTGAGGGAAATGCACACGAATTGCTGGGGCAGCCTTTGATGTCCTCTCTGGGCTGAAGGGCCTCTCGGTGCTGGCCAGCCCACCCGGCGAGCCCCATCTCCTCTCGGGCGCCAGGGCTTCGAGCTGGTCAGAGCACCCAGGAAGTGGACGCTTTCCCGCTGAGCAGGAGGCTCTGGGCCAGTCCTATCTCCAATGCAAAGCAGCTAGCTGGGAGTCCTGGAGCCCCTTTGGTCTTCCCAGTCCCGGGGCTCCAGGGGACAGCTCCAAGGCCAGGCCTTGCAGGCATGACCACATCAGCCTGCCATGTAGCACTCCCCAGAAGAAACAGGCCTGCCTTGACCTAGGATGTGTGAGAGTATTCATCCAAATGACATTCCAAACACACACACACACACACACACACACACACACATTTTTTTTTCCTTTTCATCATCAGCAAATAAAGATTAGCCAGGGAGATTACAGAAAGCGTTTTCTGGCTGCAGCTGATCTTTATTCCGAAGGCTTTGTGATGATATTGATGATGATGATGGTCAAGAGGACAGTTTGATTTTTGTGTTTGGAGCTAGTTATAAAGAATCAATATTATATCAAGGGGTAACTTTCGTGATAAAGGACTTTAGCCACTCCAGCTATTCATCATAAGTCTGTAGCAAGCAGATAGGTCAAAAGAAATTATATTGCACTAAAGAGTGAGTCTTCTTATCTCTCCCGTACCAGGGGAATAAGGGGCCAGCCGATCGATACAGTAGCTGCCTTATACTTCTTGCAATTATCAATAGCTGATTTCGCCTTTTGAGGCCTGCATCTATTAAAATGCAAGCTAATAATAATCATCACTTGAGCTTCTCTCCACAGGCAGAGGAGTCCAAATTTTCAGCCCCGGCATTATTTATATAACCATATATGCTAAAGCACCGATTCCCAGCCATATACAGCCCAGATTCAAAGTTTGGTGGTCAGGGAAGAAGGTCTTCCATAACATTTGTAGCCCCAGGCATACAGATGACTGTGGGGTGTGTGTGTGTGTGTGTGTGTGTGTGTGTGAGAGAGAGAGAGAGAGAGAGAGAGAGAGAGAGAGAGAGAGAGAAGCCACAGACTGCTTCACCGCGGAGCCCACAGTGAGGCTGCATGATCCCTTGTAGTGAGCATGCAGCAAGGCTCCACAGCACACGGCGGGGTTAAATACGAAGCACATGGTTCCCCCTATTAAAAGTATCTGGGCGCATTTATTTCAATGACTTTGAATGCAGAAAGCGATCAGGGCAGGGGCTGAGCTGAATCTGGTGTGGGCAGGGCTATGCATGGATTTAACTAGTTAACTTGAAGTAGAAGAGCAGAAGCTCAGATAAAACATCCCCCCAACTCCCCCCCACACACACACACAAATATAATTTTTGACTACATGTTTCCTAGCGCACACACACACACACACACACACACACCCTGTAATAGGAAAGCAACATCTCAGTAATTGGCACTTGACATGCTGTTTGCGTTGGGCTGTGGTACACCAAGCACAGATTTCCTGTTGATGGAAACATTTATCATTGTGATTGCCCCAGAGTGGCAGGTGGTGTTATCAATTACCTCTTCTTACCAATAATAATATTAGTATGGTAATAACTTTGCTCTGGTGAGAACCGATTAGTGGTCACTTGTCACAGCGGTAGAGACACAAAAATCCTGCTGAATTTAACCCAAAGGACCTAAAAGGGGGGGTGGGGAAGGAGCCAAGGGAAAGGGACGAGGTGGCAAGGGAAGAGGGGAGACGGAGAACAAAAGCCCTAATATCTGAGCCCCTATTTCGTGCGAAGGAGCTGGAGAAAGAGCCATATTGTAAGGAAAACGTCAACTCCAGCTACGTAGAACCGTCCTCTGCGGATCTAAAGCCAGGTGTCCCCAGTAAACCGTGACTGGGAGGTCAGAATCGAACAGTCAACTCCCCTTGTCAAGTCAATCTTGCAGACAGGCTTTCTGTTTCATCTGAAGAAATGATACAAATTAATTCAAACACCTAATTATACGTTCCATTAATGTAAAATATACAGTATTAATTTGTAAATAATATCATTAAGCAGACAAAATAATAACGTGTCACCTCTTAAGACGAAAACAGCGTCGCAGGGGGAGAGAGACAATTAACAAATTAGATTTAATTGCAGGGAGGGAAAGCAACTTTTGTTTTTTGCAATAGCACTTAGGTATTGCAATATTTTAATAGGCAGTGGTCATTCGGTAAGTGTGCGTGTTCAGTGTGCCTAGCTGCAGTGGTGCATGCACCTCGGCTGTGTATTGACCTGGGCACAGCCAGAGAGCCTGCTTCCTGCCTCATCTGTGAAAATGCCCCCCCCACACACACACCCTGTCACTTTGCAATAGACTGTTTTGATTAAGGCTTCAGATGCGAACTCTTTCGTCGAAATTTGCTACACTGCCTAAGAACGAGGAAAGCTGTAAGATAGAGGCGGAGGGAAGGGAGGGAGAGAGGGAATAGGTATGCAGGAAGTAACAAGCTTAGGGTTGGCAATTTCCCTTTTTAAAAAACTCTGCTCTCCTTGGTCTGGGTCTTTGTGATCCACTCGAGTGTGGCCCCTCTGGGGTGGAGGGCATCTGCTTAGGCTTCTGTCAGACACATACTGCTTCCTCCTCGGTTCTTTCCTCCGCATCATTGACGTCTTCTCAACGAAATTCCAGCGAAGTCGGCCTCAAGGAGTTAGGCAGCCGGCAGCCTCAGCCACACAGCTCAGCCAGGCTTCACCGGGACCCTGCCCTGGCAGACCGCCCCGGGCCTGGCCCCGTGTGGAGACCTCAGGATCCGGCCTCCACCCCTGCTGTGGAGAGGGATCAGCACGTCCCCTTCTGCTCGAGCCCCACCCGCTTCTCCTTTCTAAGAACACCTACCCATGGAGCCACACCTCCGGAATCGGAGGGCTAGCTCCTTTTACAAGGGCCAGAGCAGGATTCGCCTTCATTGGAGGGACGAGAAAGATCCTCCCAGAACCACACCTCATAGAAAATGCAAAGCGAGTCTTCCCATTAAACAGTTACATTGGGAAGAAAGACCTGGGGCGAGCACGCCGGCTTGCTACGGATCAGGAGGGGTGGACGAGACGAGGATGGAACAGGGCCTTAAGCAACAAGGGTTGAGAGCGGCTTAACGTGACCTGAACTAAGAGTCCACAAGGACCAGGTGTCTGTGGGATCCAGTGGAATCCATCTTCCCCGAAAGGCTTCAGACTTTGTGGGAACCGGCTTTTGATTCTCCCTTAAAGTGTGCCAGAAAAGGAGGGAAGGGAGGGATAGAGGAAGGGAAGGTGGGAAAAAGAGGAAGGAGGGAGGGAGGGAGGGAGGGAAAAGCAACCATAAAAGACAGTGAGTGCACCTTTAGCCAGCGACTGGACACAGATGACCCGCGACAATCTTCCCGCCAAGTCGCTGCAACTCGTCTCAAACTCTTATTGGCCGTATATCTTCTGCAAAATGTTTCATTTCACACATTATACCAGCCCCCAACACAACACTTCCATTTTTCCCTCTCCTCCACAGTATTGCATTGCTTTCTCTGTTCATTTTTCTATAGTAAAAGTCCTGCCCCGATCGCCCCAAAGTCCTACACGTAAACTTTTCGTCGCCAAACACCTCTGAACTAGGCACGTGTGCCCACCCCCACCCCCATGCTCTGCAACCATTGCAACCATTCAGAACTTCACCGCGTGGTTACAGGGACAGTAAGAAGTTTCATACCTATAACTTAACTGTAAACGTGCCACCCGTGTGTGTGTGTGTGTGTGTGTGTGTGTGTGTTACAACAGAACTCACAGTTTCGAACATCTTTTATTTGCTTTTAATTTTTTCACTTAAATAAGTACACCCTCCACCAAAAGGAAAAACAAACCAACCTTAAGGAAATTTTTTTTTTCCGTAAGTGGCTCTTGGGACCATTTGGAGGCGACTCCAACCTGTGCGCGTCCTTCCTCCGCACCAGTTCTCTTGCGCTCTTCCCGGAGCCTAAAGCTGTTGCTTCCTGGAACTTAGACTAGATGCGGACCGGAGAAGGCAGTGTGGGAACTCAAGCCTAGAATGGAAAGAGCTTTCCAAGAGCCTGGCGAGTTAGATAGTTTGGGGCACTGTGGAGGGGCAGGAGAGTCCAACAGTTCCTTCACTCAGCCCTGCGGGAAGCTCTCGAGTCGCTGGGCATTGGGGCTGAAGGGTCGCCTTCTTACTTTCCCACCCTCCACCCACAAAACAAACCGGGGCAAACTCGGGGAGGCCATCTGAGCCAAGCTTCGCACACTTGGCTACGTGCACAGGCAAAAATAAGAAATTGAAAAAGAAAAAAAAATTAACACACATGCTAGGGAGAAGGGCATTGGCGCAGCTGCGGGGAGGCCCGGGGCACATCCTGGTGGCAGCTCCGGGATGGAGGACGCACGCGGGCGCGCGCGCTCCGTGTTGAAGGAGAGCGCACGAGTGTGCCCGCGGGAGCGAGGCCGCGTTCGCGTGACCGCGGGAGTGGAGTGGGGGGGGGGCGGTGCGGGGAGCGCGCCTCGCCAGCTGTCCAAGGGTGCCCGGCTGGCGACGACATGCGTGACCCCCTCACCTGGCCCCCACATTATCCCCGAAATCCCGACGACACGCGGCAGGCGCGCTGGACTTTCGTGGACTTGGAACTTTGAATCGCATTCGTTGCCCACTCCGTAGGCCTGGACAGTAGGCGCTGGGGCCACGGAGCTGGCGGCAACGACAAGGGGGGGAGCATACCTAGGCCCCGCTGTCCCCTCCCTCCCCTGGACTTAAGCCGTCCGCTGTGGGGAGGCCCTGGCAGGCGGGCGCGGAGCCGCGAAGCCCTGGTGGTGGCAGCGGGCGGGGCAGACGCTCGGGAGTCGGTGGGGACCGGGGGTGGGGGAGCGGGGGACAGCAGAGGGGAGGAGAACGCAGGGAGGGGAGGAGCCGCGCGGCCCGCGCCGCTTCCGAACCGGAAAGTTGCTCTTGCCGAAGTCCTGCCACCCCACCGTGCGCACTCCGCTCTGGCCGCGAGCCTCCGAGCCTGGCGGGTCGCCGGAGGACCCCGCGAAGTGAACAGGAGCCGGGAGAGAAAGTCCGGAGACAGGGGCACCTGAGCCGGAGCGGGCTGGGCGAGCCGAGCGGCGCGGCGAGTCGCTTCCCGAGGACCAGAAGCGGTCGGCCGGCCCGAAGCGCAGGAGGTGCGGCGCCCGAGCGGCCCGGGAGAGACAAAGGCGCCGGGCCGGAGCCCTGCCCGCGGCCGCTCGCTCCGGGAGGGGCGGCCCGGCGGCGGCGGCGGGGGGGGGGGTGCGCGGCGCGGGCGGCGGCGCAGACACTCTATAAAGGGGCGAGCCCGGCGCGCCGGCGGAGACGGCGCCGCGCGGACGCCACCAAAGTTTGCAGCCTGCGCGGCGCGGAGGGGCCGCCGCCACCGCCCGCGCCGCACCCCGACCCGCCGGAGGTCCTGGGCGACGAAGGAGCGCAGCGCCTGAACTCGGGCGGCCGGCGGAGCCCGCGATGTGAGCGGCGTGGGGTGGCGCGCACCCCGGTCCGCAGGCGCCGCGGCCCCTCCTCGCCAGCGCGGCCGCTAATTGCGAGAGCGGCCTCATTTGCATAGGCCGCCGGAGTCCGCTGGAGGCCGGCCAATCGGCGCGGCCCTCCGCTAATGGCCATGCATTATTCACCAGCCTAATTGCTCAGCCCCATGCGCGGCCCGCGCAGCCGCCGCCACCGCCCTGCGCCCCGCGCCCCGCGCCCGCCCGGCCGCCCCGCGCCCACCCCGCGCTGTCCCCGCCGGCCACCCCGCTGATGCTGCTGCCCCGCACGGGGCCGGAGCGCCGCTAGCAGCATGTCTCGGCGCAAGCAGGCCAAGCCCCAGCATCTCAAGTCGGACGAGGAGCTACCGCCGCAGGACGGGGCTTCGGAGCACGGTGAGGGCCGGGGATCTCAGGGTGGCCCAGAGTTCTGGGGCGCCCACCCAGGTTGGGAAGCGCGGGCGGTGGGAGCGACTGCGCGCGTCTCGGAGTGGGAAAAAGTTCCCCTGTTCCCGTGAGCGAGTGATCGCTCTGAGTTCGGCCCCTTGGCCAGGCTGGCCAGCCCTGACTGGTACTCCCTCGAAGCGCGCGGGAGCGGAAAAGAGTTGCGGGCCAAGTAAACTTGGCTCTGCTGCTCGGACTTTGGGGAGCTGCGCTCCGAGGGCGCTGCGGCCGGGCTGACTCCAGGACGGATCCCGAGTCCGTTGGGTCGGAGGCAGAGGCCGGCTGGAGGCGAGCGGTCGGGAGGGGTGTCTGCACTGCCGCTTCCGTGCGGCTCTGGCTCCCTGTGCCCACACGCTGCTTTGGTGGGCCCGGAGCCTCCAGGACGCGCCGGGACTCTGGTCTAGCTCAGAACTGACCCCAGGGAGGGTGCAGCAGCGGGGAACGCGTCCGGAGCTCACCTACCGCTGGACTCGGGCTCTGGAAGCCGCCGCCTGGCCAGCTTTGTTCGGCGCCGCGCGCCTTGGTGCTCAGCCGGTGCTCGCCTGGAGCCTACCCGGGGCCCCAACGCCACCTCGGTGATCCCAGTCTCTCTGTTGCTTGTCTCTGATACCGCCAGCAGGCCGCCTCGGGTGACCCTCAGGCCGCGAGCCCGGCGGTGTCCCAGAGCGTTGACAAATCCAATCATCCCTTTCGGAAGCAAGTGGGGAAGTAAATGTCTCTTGGCCCTTCGTTAATGGCCGACTAGGGAATTGTGGGGCGCGAGCACAGCTGTTTCTTTTGGGGGCTAGTGCGTGTATGCGGTAGGACCTCAGCACGTCTCTAGCGGATTCCAAGTTTTCCCTTCGGCCTTTTCGTACTCTTTTGGACATACCGAAATCGGGCTCTGGAGGCACCTTCGCAGTTATTTCGCAGTTACCATCCAAAAGTGCAGGACAGGCGCTACGGACGTTAGACGCTGGAGAAGATGCGAATTTAGAATAGTTGAACTTTGGCACCCTAAAGTTTATGGCACCCTGAATCCGCGAGCCCTGGGCGCCAATTTTGGCCCGCCTTGCCAGGATCCTCAGGGCACCAGCAAGGAGGCCGAGGAGGGGCGGCCGCGTGTGACACAGAGCCCCCCCAGCTAGTTCGAGGTTGAATAATTTATTTCTTAAAAGCCAACTTTTTATGATCAACCTATCGTAAATTGTTTAGAGGCAGATACTAAATAATCTTTTAACCATGAAAACAATACCATCTTTTTTAAAAAGCATCAAAACCCTAACAGACGGAATTTAAGTTTTTAACACACAGCGGTAAAGTTTGACAAAGCATGCACGTCGCAGTAGAAAGTGAGAAAATGCCCATAGCAGCCCTGGAATGAATTAAATCAAATGGGACTCCTTGGGTCTTTTTGTTGCAGTGAGGTGAGGGACCCGCATCTCTGCAGCCAAGTCAGCCAGGATTAGAACGGGCGATATGCTAAAAAGAAACGCTTGCATATGTTGGGTAGATTAGGGACAAAGAATCTTTTTGTCATGGAAATGGATTTTTTTGTTTTGTTTACTTCTTCACATAGAATTTCTCACACTTGGGTTGTTTTGTATTACCCTCAATGACTACATGATCAAATGAATGGATTTATTTCTGCCGAATGAGAAAGACAGTCTTTCCCTCAAAAGAACTACACTGCATCCCAGTGAGGAATTTTAAAGCTTCATTATTGCGGCTTCTGAATAGCTCAAAATCCGCTTTCACCGCCGCTCTAAAATGCAACAGTGTAAATACTTCTCCGCTTTGTAGGGTCGTTATCAAAATGTGCAATGTCTCCTTTTATTAAAGCATATTTTAATTAATAGAGTAAAACCTCGTGTATTTAACAATTAACAAGCCGAGGCACTGTTGTTCATTTTTAATTTCGCTTCAGAAATGTGAGTGTGGTAAAGTTAATCGTGTAAACATGTCGGAGGATATATAACCCCGACCGTGTTGAAAACCCCAAGATAGTCAATTATTTACGAGTTCTCTTTTGAATTCTGCTCGCTGCTCGAATTTATTTCAAGACTCTCCCAGACCCAGGTTTCCTCTCCTTGCAGTAGCGGTGTTTCTATCTAGGCTGTGTTTTCTACAGTCATTCAGACTTCTGAGCCCGAGGTTGCCACAGTTCCTCAGCATATTTTGCAACAGGCCAAAAATAGCCTGTCTGAGGCTGAGCCCTAGTAAAGCTGCAAATGCTATTGGGGTTTGAAGGATAGCTCAGGCAAACTGTTAAAATAAGTTCTTTGAGATTTAATTGTTATGAAGCAGATTGTTCCTGGAGCATAAAAGATACTCTGTTCCCTATGAAGTCAAGGAATGCCCATGCTGTCTTAACTCTAAGATAACCAAAAGAATAGGATTTGGCTTTTTAAAGGATAAATTGTTGTGTAAACTAAATTATTCCATTGTCATTTCAAATTCTTAAATTGTTTTACAAGCAGCGAGGGGGGGGCGACAAACCGACAAACGTGTGCTGGCTTGAAGTTACTAGTGAGCCTACAGTGTTTCAGAAATGAAGTCAATGATTCCTTTGTATCAGTTTGGGTGTGACATGTTAATTAAAGCACCAGGTCCATCTCTGCAGAGGAATTGAAGGCTTTTGTTAATACCATACAGTACAGATACCGTGTGTGTGTGTGTGTGTGTGTGTGTGTGTGAGAGAGAGAGAGAGAGAGAGAGAGAGAGAGAGAGAATGAATAGAGGAGGCCAAAGATGCAGTCATGTTGATTTCCAGTGGAAACTGCATATTTTAATGGTTTATTTTTCAGGATTTGGTTTTTAGACAAGCAATAAGGAAAAAGCATCAATAGCTTCGGTCCTCTCCACGTTTTAGACTGAAGGAATGAAAGACAAGTCTGCATGGAAGCAAGCAAGGCTGCCTTGTGGAAACTTCTGGAGTTACCCTGTATTTTTATTTTAAGTTACTGAGACTCGAGTCCCCAATAGAAACTGTCGTTTAAAATCGTTTAGTCGTGAATATTTCCCGTTTTAGAAATAGATGTGATTCAGCGCTGGGATTCAGTTAGATCTGTGCCAGCCAATGGTGTTTCCTCTGAGCCAGCTGAAGATTTTTGTTCTAAGAAAAACTAATTAAAACTTGCAGTGACAGTGCCACACTCAAGCCCTACCAAGAACTTTAAAGACATTGCAACCCTGTGCCGGCAAAAGAAAAAAGGAAGGCAGTTCCTAAAGATGCATTTCTCTGTCTTGGGAAAGTCGGTGTTTAAGGAAGAACAAAAGAATGTTGTAATTTAAAACAGCTCTGAGGATTCATCTTTTTGTGATCACTAATGACCTCATGGTGTTTTTATTTTCTACCAGCTTACAGTATATGGCTATCTTGAAATTTCTTTCAAATGTGGTAAGCTTCGACCTAAGGACTAACCAGTGGAATTCACAGACTGCTTAAGTTCAGGGAGAGAAAGCCACCAGGGCTCAGTGAGATCTTTTTTCTTTTATCTGTATATGCAGAGTTCGCCTCCCCCTTCCCCCCCGCCCCCCCCCCCAGTACTTGCATTTACAATTCAGCATACCAAAAGGGACAATACAGAAGCCACTTTCTTACATCCACTGGCAGATTGTTTTCTCTGAAGCTCGAAAGGTAAAAAGTAAGGGGGGGGGAGGGGAGGAAAGAATTTGCAAACATTTCTATTTAAAACAGCGCTCAAAAAAAAAAAAAAAAAAAAAACTTGTTTAAAAATGCGCACTCCTAAAACGGGTGCCAATTAATACCACCTTAAAGAGAGCTGATTATGAGACAAGAGTTAGGGAATTTAAGTAGAGTGCATTCTAAACTTTTCAAAGCCTATGCATAATCCAGGTTTTTCAGATGTGTTCAGACTGAACAAGAGGGAGAGGTGCAGAGGGAGAAACAGCAGGAATTACTTAGCAAGCTGATTATTTCTTTGTATCTAGAATGATGTCGAAAACAGACAAAAAGTAGGTCAGATTTCATTTTCAGCACTGCCACCCACCTTCTGGTGGCCTCAGGAGCATTTTCTTTGGGGATGGGGAATGCAGTAAACAGAGCCAAGATCTCTGAACTGACCATCAGTTGGAATTTAGCATCCTCATGTGTAAGCCTTGGCACAAGGTCTTGTGTAAGTTAAAAGTCTTTAAGCTGCTAATGCGATTTTTTTTTCCCCTATCTTTTACTACAGCAGCCTAGTTCTGAGTGTCGTTTTAAGAAATAATATGAAAAGGAAGCGTTTCCTTTTTCTCTCTTCCCCTTTGCCGTCTCAATGACTTCTGTTTTCGTCCATGATCTCTTGACTGGTTGCCAGTGTAAGAAAGGCCAGTGAATCTTAGACAATCTCATGAACATGGGAGGTAATTCTACTGCTGGCCGAGCACGTCTGTAATTAAGTGTGCATTTAGTTGCTGCACTTTTCATATGCAATCTATGTGAAAATCGAATTTTAGTAATTGTTTTAAGCAAACGATTTTTAAAATATTTTGGTTTTTTTTTTTTTTTCCCTTCTCTCCTTGTAATTTCAACACGGTTACGATTGGAGGTGAGGTGTGGTTAACCGTGTGACTGCCAGACAACAAGACAAGTAATGCTCCAGAAAGTGACAAATACAGCTTTTTAACAAAATAATGGGATGACCTTTATGCTCCAGACCAAGATTGATTAGCTCCTTAATTAAAGGAAAGGGGTTCTGGCCACCAAAGGGGGGCTGCTGGTTCCCGAGTGGTCTCCCCTCTGAGGGTGGATCTTTTCTCTCACCTCTAGCAGAGCGGGGTATATTCTAGGAGGCTCAGCCCCCTTGGCCTTCTTCACAGGCGTGGTCACTTCAGAGTGTGGCAGGAACTGCTATCTAAGTGTGGTCCTAGGAAAGCTGGGTGGCGGAACGCTGGCCAGGCTCCCCTTCCTAAAGGTGAGTCGTCGTTAGGAAGGCTGTGACAAGCCTTGCTGGTTTAACCTTTGCCTGCTTTGCCCTGCCAGGGGTGGCCGCTAGATGTCAAGCTCTTAATACAATTAGTGCTCCTGTGCCGTTGACCTTGGCAACAGGACTCACCGCCATTCTGTTAAGTGTGAACTCCGAGAGTCTTGAGTGTTAACTAGAGATCCCATGAGTTTGTTCCGTGCGGTACAAGCTTATCGAATGCCGTCCAGCTCAGCACAAGTGTTTATAGCTCTTGGAAGAAGAGAAACCGGCCTCGCTTTTGTGTAGCCATTACATCTTGAACGGTTTAATTAACCCCGCAGGTGCCAGGGCACTTTGTCCTCATTCCCCAGCATTACAGGGTCCTCAGAGTGGCCTCAGACTGAGCTGTTTGATAATAGTCCTGTGTAATTTGTACACATGCAGACTCACTGGCATCGTGGGGTGGGTGGTGGCTTTTCCAGGATGACTTTCTGCTTGTATGCTGATTTCTCCCGTCGAGACGAAGCAGCCCCATGAAGTGCTGGTCAGTGATGGAAACCGATGGTTTAACCGTCTAGCCCAGAAGCCTAAACCCTAATGCTTACAAGTGATCTCAGACTCTTTCCTAGTTGGTGTGTGCAGAGGGCTATTTCAACCTAGACATTTCTGCATGAAATCTGTTTTGCTCACTCACTCTATCCCCCAGCCCCTCGACAACTGAGGGAGGGAGGGAAGGGCTGGGAAGGTTTGTATGTGTTCTGAGAGTGGATTTCAATCAAATGGGCACTTTCTACGA
Organism: Apodemus agrarius; assembly: GCA_964023405.1. Lineage (NCBI taxonomy): Eukaryota > Metazoa > Chordata > Mammalia > Rodentia > Muridae > Apodemus > Apodemus agrarius. Next base: position 72,131,725 of record OZ030021.1, on the reverse strand, counting down.
GGCATGTCATAAAAGCATAAAAGGCTGTTCTTGCCTTAGATCTGTGGAGATCTCTGTATTTAAACAACCCTCACCAAATCATGACCAGTGTTGCTGGCTTCTGACATATCTCAGGTCTGTGACTTTGTTGCTGTTGTTGTTGTTGTTGTTTTGTTTTGTGAGGCTCAGGGATCCGAGTGTGGGTCAAGCCTGACAACAGGATAAGAGGCTGATGGTTCATGCCTCGAAGTGCCACAAACATCTTTCTGTCAAAATGACTGTGCTGCTGCCTCAACTTTGTGTCCCATAAAGGGACAGTGCCTCAGTCCCCGGAGCCTCACCGCACAGATCAAAACTGAACCAGTTTAAACAGAAGACGCCTGGGGCCTGTGCCACAGGTGGTCGTGACTTAACAAATTTGTGCTGTGGGCCACTGAGTAAGAGGGAGAGAGTGGGTCAGCGCCGCCTCGGCATAGCACGACTGCCCTCCACTGTTCAACCCCGTGAGCACACGCTTCCAGGGCTGGGGGAAAGGACAGAAATTTTTCTTTTGCGCCTGGAATTTCTTCTACATTGTTAAACCCAGTGGGGGTCTCTATTTGTCTCCTCCTGTGACACAGCTTGGGCTCAGTATGATGATAATTCATCTTTCTTTATGGGATTCAAAGCTATCATAAGGAGTTAAAAAGAATTAATTTGCAAGAAAATAAGTGTCTCCAAAGAGTTTGAGGAAACTTGAGAAATGCTTGCTACATTTTTAAGAGATGGAAAGACAAAGGGAAAGTGGGGCTTCCTGTCGGGAAGACCCACCTGGCATTTTAAAGTTTAAGAGGGGAAGTTTAACACGCCCCTCTCCATACTAAACAAGTCAGCCTTCTCTCTTTGTTAATTGTAGTGAATTGAAAATATGTAGCAAGTAAAGGAAACCATAAATCAGCAATTTTACTGCTGCTTTGTAATGAGTGAAATTCTTTACACTCCTGAAAAGAGAAACTAAAAATAAGCCTTGCCAAGTGCGTGTTTGTATGGTAAAAGCACGGAGTCTCATATTTATACACTGCAATGTCTTCATCTGGGGCTTGAAACAGACCGACGTGCTCTGGAAGACAGAGAGCATGGTGTCATTTTCCAAAACTAACCAGAAGTGAAAGCAAGAGACTTACTCGGAAGCTGCAGTAGGTGAGAAAGACCGAGGAGCGGCAGGTTCTTACTAAACAAGCAGTTTTATCAGCAAACACAAAAATACTTCTGTGCAGCTAGCTAAGTGCCTTGTGGCTTTCTCTGGGGGGCTGTGGGCATTCTTCCCTGCCAGCCACAAACATGACTGTCGCTCAAGATGGAGTTAGGAACCCCAAGTGCTGGGAGGATTACAAATCAACCCAAGATTTATTATTATTATTATTATTATTATTATTATTATTATTATTACTATTACTATTACCTCCTGCAGTGCAGATGACTGATTTCCAGGATAGTGAGGACTGTGTGGTCCTTTTGGTAGGTATCTTGACCTGATAGCCACTGTCACCAGCTGGTCTGCCAGCTAGGAAAGGAGGCCGTTCCAGAAGGGAGATCCAACACCCAGATGAATTAGGTGGTCAACTGGTTAGCATTTTCTCTCCCCGTAGCGTAGCATAGGAGCGAATGAGCATATGTAACCTTTATAGTGAAGTGCTGTAAAACGCCTGCTTAATCCCTGCCTAGTGAGTTTCAAATCTTAGCTGTTGAACAACCACTAGGCAAAAAATATATAAATTACTTTGACACAAATGAGACTGATTAGAATGCTTGTTTTTAAATCCTCTCCTCAAAAAGAAAAGAGGAGAGAGAGAAAGAGAAAGAAAGAAAGAATAAAAACTTGAATTGCCAATACATTTCTTAAAGATTTTTTTTGTTGTCCTTTTGAAGAGTGTGACTCTCTGACTCTGGTTACCTGTAAATAAAAATTCTGAGCAATATTAACTAGTAAGTTAATAACTTTTATTTTTTAGCATGGTGGCCAGTTCAGAGTTTAAGCATAAGTGAAACACAGTTGAATAACATAGTCTTGGCTTTACAAGATGGCAGTTAATGGCCAGTAGCAGCGATGTGATAAAATATCAAGCAGCCAGGGCACCCACCTGGGCTTTCTCCTACAGAAAACAAATAACAACTCCAGCTCTGCACAGAGAAAGTGTTATTTCACTTCACGCCTGTGCTCAAAAGCAGGTTCCCATGTAATCTCTCTCTCTCCCTCTCTGTAGAATTCATCAGAGGTCAACATTTGCGATCTGTGAGTCAGGAAAATGTCTCCATGCTCCAAAGAGTCCTGTCCTTAGGAAAGCATACCACGTTATTTCCGATCATCCGTCAGTTCAGTTAAAGAGTATTTTGTGACTTAAAAACGTTTCAAATATAGGTGTTCAAGTTCACAGTGGGAGCATTTGTCCTATATTTGTCATTGTGCCTATCATAATACATTTCTGCTTGCCCCCAACTTTTATGAAGGAGGTCTAGTTACATTCAGATTTGGGAAGCACGGCTATTGCTTGAGCATGTGCGACACTGAAGCGCCTGTGTTACTGGCATTTTTAAACAGACCCCGGCAGAAATGTTAAGTGGTCATTCTAATTTATTTGCCCCAGATTAAAAAAAAATGCAAATCATACTGAAGAATTTTGCCCCCACTGACTATAGTTTTAGATCACTCTTTTGCCAAAAGTGAAATTCATGATGAAGCCTGGCTCATAAGCAAATTGTTACCAGGCTTGGTTTCCTTGTTGGGCTCATTAACATAAAGAACTGTTAACGGGTCCAAAGGGTCAGAAAGCCTTTTCCCCACAATTTCCTCCTTCAGTTTGGAAGGACTATAGGTGGAAGATCATTTTACTTTGAACAAAATATCTTATGATGGGATAATTGTCACTTAACATTGCATTAAACAAAATGGCATTATTTGGTAGAATGTGCTTAAATATTCCACGTGCACTCTGTTACAGCTAAGAAACACTTATAATTTAGCAGCCCTTGCAGTGGAGAAGAAAAAAAAAAAAGGAAAAAAGAAATTACCTGAGGGATCCCTTCTCAGCTTCAGTGTATCTGGAAGTGGACCCTAAAAACACTTCAACACATAAAAAAATAAAAAAAATAAAAAACCTAATGGGAATGTACAAATGCAAATCTTTAAGGTAAATAGAGAATTGTTTGGGCCGAGAGACCCTTTTGAAAAGCGTGGGTATTCTGGGCCACAATGCTATACTTTGTTATAAGGAAAATCTGGGAAATGCTCATTTTTGAAGGTATAACTTACAGCTATGCAAATTAATTCTTTCTACACAGAATGCACTTTAAGTGATCTCAGAGTCAGACCGCTTTTGAGCATTTCCTGAGTGAATTGTTTCCAACACATACTAAACACATAAAAGTGTTCTTTTAGTAGAATACTGCCTGATCTTGTAAGTTTAAATTTTAAACCTTTGGTTTTTGTACTGTATATTTTTATCTCCTTAAAGGAAGTGCATATAGACAATAGTTTAAGGCACTAGCAAGTTTTGGTTCATTGCCATTTCCTTTTTAAGAAAGTACCAAAATTATACTTTTTATATCATAGCTTTACACATTGGAAAGCAACTTTTTAAAACCAGCCTCCTGCTTTATTTCTCTGCATTTATTTTACTGCTTAATGCAAATAAGCCTTTAAATGTCCATATATAATATATGAGATATATATGGTTTTGAAGAACATTATTCAATCAATCAAAGAGAAATCATAAGTTTAAAAATTGCATTTTGTTAAAACTCTTAAAATTAAGTTACTGGAATTTTGAAGAGCTCATCATAGTTTGTTTTTATTCAATGATTAAAAATTTCTACACTCACCACCCCCCCAGCCCCGTTCCATAACCTTAAGCAGGTTTACAATTAGTTTTGCATACATTGAGCAAAGTTGAGCACAGAGTGTTTGTTTTGCTAATGTGCCTATCTGCAGTATAAATCGGCTGTGTCTTTGCTCCTAGCTACCCTCAACCTCATTACAGATACCTATTACGTTCCTTCCCCCACGCAGTAATGAGACTGCTTGCTGCCGCCTGATCTTCGCACTGAGTTTAGTTTAAAAGTCTATGGGGTTTATGGGCTGCAGCTCGAAGTTCTTTCCCCTTCAAATGGCTTAGCCAGTTAAGAAAATGCTAATTGAATGCTGCTAATAATTTTTAAAGGCATGTATAAATTACCTGGAAATAATGGCCTCATGGAAAGCGACAGGCCAGCCGCAAAAATATTTTTATTTCATTTTCCAGGCGAGGAGCAGTGGGGGTTTCCTGGACAAAATTAAAAAACAAAAAACACAAAAAAGACAACAAATAGATTTCTCTCCTCAATATGGCGCTGAATTAACTCTCCTTGCACGCCCCCCCAAAAAAAAGACCAAACCTTAAAATAAAACTGTTAGAGACTTTTTTTTTTTTTAGCAAGTTCATGTGCTCGTATTAGAACATCAGTGCCTTTTCCGGACGGACGGACAGGGGCTGGTTTGCTCTCCACCTCAACTTTACACATTGAACAAAGAGCTGACTGGCCGGCCGCTGACACTCGCTCTGTTCAACCACCGATCTGTTGCTGTCACTCCATCTGCGAGCCGGCAAAACAAAAATAAAAACCCTTCAAGTCACTGGCACCCAGGCTGGCACGCCAAGCCGGGCGGTGGTGGGCACCACACCCCGCCAAGGGCGACCCAAAAAGCAAGCACCAGAAGTGTCACCGGGTGTCGATTTCTTGTTCCCGTACAGCTATTTATTTGATCAGGTGTGAATTAGAGTTGTTCATTAAACGTGGCTGTTATTCGGCACAAGAGGGTTAGGGGAGACAGAGGAAGTAACTGCCTACAACAGTAATTAAACATGTGTAACCAATTAGAGGCTTTTCCACGATGGTGCAAGCATATAATTTGCTAAGTCTTTCTATGAGAATAGATGAAAATAGGTACAGAAAGTGTGTCTGACTACAACATTCTCATGTTAAACATGTCAACATCAATGAACTTTAAATATATAATTCCTAGTTTGTTAGCAAACCACTGAACTCTATTGGCTAATCACAGTAACATGTAATTTTAAGTTCATTTTGCCAAAGAATATTGCATCTGACAGAGCCGATTAATTGTACTGAACATGATTCATTTAGACCTAGCACATATTGATAGTCATATGACAAGTTCTGAAGTGGAGAGGCTTCCTTCCGAACGAGGGAGGTCAGGGACACCACCCTTAGGATCTTAGGAAGCACTTACAGTTTCTTTGTTATGTTCACAAATCATAGTATGTAGCCTAAATTTCCTACATGAAATAAATACCTATTGACTCGAAAGGTTCTGTAGGATCCCGGAAGATCAGCACCACCTCAGCTGGGTTTAGAGATGATAAATCCATGAGCCCAGACCACACCACACGGACTTCCTGTCAGGTGCTGGCTGGCGTGTGGGAAAGGTTACGATCAGCGTCGCAGTGTTAAGTGAACTGGCTGAGGCGTCTCTAATTTTGTTGGAAATGAGGAAGCCCGATGGTAAAGGGGAATCCTAATGAGCCCGTCGAAGGCTGGCTTTGTACCCAACAGACAGGGTGGCTGCGGGTTGTATGAAGATATTGGAAATCGATGCCTTCTATGGAATTTCATTAAGAAGCAGTATCCACAATTGATAGAGCCTCATAATTTGATGGATTGTGCTAAGAAAATGATTAGCTAGCTAGAAAGAGTCATAGAACACACACGCTGGGACGTCAGAAATGTTGAAGTGGGGTAATTTGTACAAAATAAAAAATATTGATTTTACTGATGTGCAAAATTTTGAAATGGAGGGTGGCTGTCTCGTGGAGCCTGGCTGATGTAATCTCTTCTTGGTTTCCTAGGCGTCCCGGGGGACGGGGCAGAAGACGCAGACAGTGGCAGTGAGAGCAGGAGCGGTGGCGAGGAAACCAGCGTGTGTGAGAAGTGCTGTGCGGAGTTCTTCAAGTGGGCGGACTTCCTGCAGCACAAGAAGACCTGCACCAAGAACCCACTGGTGCTGATCGTGCATGACGATGAGCCGGCGCCGCCCTCCGAGGACTTTCCAGAACCTTCTCCTGCCAGCTCGCCCAGTGACCGCACTGAGAGTGAGGTGGCTGAGGAGGCAGCGCCCACAGAGGGCGGCGAGGTGAAGGCTGCTGCAAAGGAGGCGGAGCCCATGGATGTGGAGGCAACTTCAGACAAGGGCCCTCCGGGCCAGAGTGTGCCCCCACCGCCCCCTGCACTGCCACCACAGCCAGAGCCTGCGGCCTTCAGCATGCCTAGTACCAATGTGACCCTGGAGACTCTGCTCAGCACCAAAGTGGCCGTGGCACAGTTCTCACAGGGTGCACGTGCAGGCGGCACAACAGGCGCTGGTGGCAGCGTGGGCGCTGTGGCCATCCCCATGATCCTAGAGCAGCTGGTGGCACTGCAGCAGCAGCAGATCCACCAGCTCCAGCTCATTGAGCAGATCCGCAGCCAGGTGGCCCTGATGAGCCGGCAGCCTGGGCCTCCACTGAAGCCCTCAGCCAGCGCCCCCGCAACAGCCTCGGTGCAGCTTCAGGGCCTGACTCCGCAGCATGCGCATGCGGCCCTCCAGCTCTCTGCTGGACCTGCCACTGCCTCAGCTGGCTCGGGCTCCGCCCTGCCGGCAGCCTTTGATGGCCCCCAGCACCTGCCACAGCCTGCATCCGGCACAAGCACTCCCTGCAGCACCAGTGCGGGCCCCACTGATTCTGGGGCACACCCAGCCTGTAGCTCTGGCTCGGCTCCAGGAGCTGTGGCCGCAGCATCCAGCACTGTAGGCAACGCGGTGCAGCCCCAAAATGCGTCCACGCCCCCTGCCCTGGGTCCCGGACCCCTCCTCAGCTCAGCCTCCAATCTGCCAAACCCTCTGCTACCTCAGACTTCATCCAGCAGTGTCATCTTCCCCAACCCGCTGGTTAGCATTGCGGCCACAGCCAACGCCCTGGACCCCCTGTCGGCTCTTATGAAGCACCGCAAGGGCAAGCCCCCTAATGTTTCAGTGTTCGAGCCCAAGGCCAGTGCCGAGGACCCTTTCTTTAAGCACAAGTGCAGGTTCTGTGCCAAGGTCTTCGGCAGCGACAGCGCGTTGCAGATCCACCTGCGATCCCACACCGGGGAGCGGCCCTTCAAATGTAACATCTGCGGGAACCGCTTCTCCACCAAGGGCAACCTGAAGGTCCACTTCCAGAGGCACAAGGAGAAGTACCCCCACATCCAGATGAACCCGTACCCTGTCCCCGAATACCTCGACAATGTGCCCACCTGCTCTGGGATTCCCTATGGCATGTCCCTGCCCCCAGAAAAGCCGGTGACCACCTGGCTGGACAGCAAGCCAGTGCTGCCCACTGTACCAACATCAGTAGGGCTTCAGCTCCCCCCCACTGTCCCTGGCACCCACAACTACACTGACTCCCCTAGCATCACCCCCATCAGCAGGTCCCCACAGAGGCCCTCTCCAGCGTCCAGCGAATGCACCTCTCTGTCTCCAGGCCTCAACAATACCGACTCTGGTATCTCAGTGAGGCCCGAGTCCCCCCAGCCACTGCTGGCCGGGCCTTCGCTTACTAAAACCGAGCCCGTCAGCCTGCCTTGCACAAGCACGAGGACAGGAGATGCTCCCGTGGTGGCTGGGCAGGTCAGTGGCTTGCCCACTTCAGCTGCCACCAGCGTCACCGACAGCGCCTGCACAAGCCCCGGGCTCCCGGCTGTCTCTGACCAGTTCAAGGCCCAGTTTCCTTTCGGCGGGCTGCTCGACTCCATGCAAACGTCCGAGACCTCGAAACTGCAGCAGCTGGTGGAGAACATTGATAAGAAGATGACTGACCCGAACCAGTGCGTCATCTGCCACCGTGTGCTGAGCTGCCAGAGCGCGCTCAAGATGCACTACCGGACGCACACAGGGGAGAGGCCCTTCAAGTGCAAGATCTGCGGCCGCGCCTTCACCACCAAAGGCAACCTGAAGACGCACTTCGGGGTGCACCGCGCCAAGCCCCCGCTCCGCGTGCAGCATTCTTGCCCTATCTGCCAGAAAAAGTTCACGAACGCCGTGGTGCTGCAGCAGCACATCCGTATGCACATGGGGGGACAGATCCCGAACACGCCGCTGCCTGAGGGCCTGCAGGAGGCCATGGACGCCGACCTGCCCTTTGACGAAAAGAATGCAGAGACCCTCAGCAGCTTTGACGATGACGTCGACGAGAACTCCATGGAGGAGGACTCGGAGCTGAAGGACACAGCCAGCGACTCATCTAAACCGCTTCTGTCCTACTCGGGCTCCTGTCCGCCCTCGCCCCCGTCGGTCATCTCCAGCATCGCCGCCCTGGAGAATCAGATGAAAATGATTGACTCGGTCATGAACTGCCAGCAGCTGGCCAGCTTGAAGTCCGTGGAGAACGGGTCTGGGGAGAGCGATCGCTTGAGCAATGACTCCTCCTCGGCCGTGGGCGACCTGGAGAGCCGCAGCGCGGGCAGCCCAGCCCTCTCTGAGTCCTCGTCCTCCCAGGCTCTGTCCCCTGCTCACAGTAATGGCGAGAGCTTCCGTTCCAAGTCGCCAGGCCTTGGCCACCAGGAGGATCCGCAGGAGATCCCGCTGAAGACTGAAAGGCTGGACAGCCCACCCCCTGGCCCAGGAAATGGAGGTGCCCTGGACCTGACAGCGGGCCACCCTGGTCGGCCACTCATCAAGGAGGAGGCCCCTTTCAGCCTGCTGTTCCTGAGCAGAGATCGGGGTAAGTGTGCGAGCACTGTGTGTGGTGTCTGTGGCAAGCCCTTTGCTTGCAAAAGTGCTTTGGAAATCCACTACCGCAGCCATACCAAGGAGCGGCCGTTTGTCTGCAGCGTCTGCAGGCGGGGCTGCTCCACTATGGGTAACTTAAAGCAGCACTTACTGACACACAAGTTGAAAGAGCTGCCTTCTCAGGTGTTTGACCCCAACTTTACTCTAGGTCCCAGCCACAGCACGCCTAGCCTGGCCTCCAGCCCTGCGCCCACCATGATCAAAATGGAAGTCAACGGCCACAGTAAGGCCATCGCACTGGCTGAGGGCCCAGCCCTGCCAGCCGGGGTCCAGGTCCCTACTGGGCCCCCGACAGTGATGAGCCCTAGCCTGGCCCCCATGCTGGCACCCCCACCACGCCGGACACCCAAGCAGCACAACTGTCAGTCGTGTGGGAAGACCTTCTCCTCGGCCAGTGCCCTGCAGATCCACGAGCGGACCCATACTGGGGAGAAGCCCTTCGGCTGCACCATCTGTGGCAGGGCCTTCACCACCAAGGGCAATCTCAAGGTAAGAGGACCACGCCCTGAGGCCGTGGCCAAGCCACGTGGCACCTATGGGTGCTGCCATGTACCCTTTCTCTAGGCTGCCTGAAAGAGGTTCTGCCTTTGCCCAATGTGTATGTATGTAAACACATGTGTGGAGTGGGTTGTTTATACACATACAGTATGAGTGTACATAGCATGTGCATGTATATACTCACGTGTGTGCACATACTCAAAAGATATGCAGCCCATTAGACAGCAAGCCAAGCAGGAATCCATGTTCCATCTGAAAGGGGGTGGGGCTTGTCTGCCTGCTTCCTCTGGCATTGGCCTGCTTCAGGCCTAGGGTCATCGTAGATAACATGGTGAGCGGACCCGTGACACAAACCTTTAATCTGAAAACAGACATGACCCTTAATTAAACATTAGCATACAATACAAAGACGAGACTTGCTCTGTGAGGTCTAGAATGTTCCAGCATCTGTGGGGCAGCAGATTCCACCCCACCCCCATCCCCCCACACCCCCAGGGATGTCAGGTGAGAAGTTTCCCAGTGACAGATGCTCCAGGCTCCAGGCTATGCCTCTGGCCTCAGCTAAACAGCTCCCACCCGTCTAGGCCTCAGAAGCCTCTCCAGGGAGGCCCAGTGGTCAAGACCTGTGGCTTCTGTGCTGAGGCACTGACTGAACAGGCGCCTCCTAAAGACCCCGCTGCTCTGCGTGGCCCGGGAGGGTCTTAGCACTCCTTTTCCTGTTTGAGGGGAAGCAAGGGAGGAGGACTTCAGTTCATAGTCATAGACATCAAGTTCAGGACCTTTTAAAAGCTTGAATGTGAGCTGTGCCTAGTCTACTTGACCAGTTCCAGGTCAGGAAGAGACCCTGTCAACACCAGAGGTTGTCTTCTGACCTCTACGTGCACACGCTAAGGTGGATAATGAATGAAGCAATGGTCAAGGGCCTTTGTCCTTAAAGTTCTAGAACATTCTCTATAGTCTTGTGGGATTTTTTTTTCCCCGCGTGGGGGTGTGTGTTGGTATCTGGCGAATTTGTTCACTTAACACGCTGGTTTTGCTTTTTATATCCACAGAATGAAATACTGTGTGTCTAAGACAAGGTGCTGGGGAAGCCCCCCCAACTGCCTTCTGCTGACCCCGGGGTCGTGCTCAGCATGTGGACACACTGAGAGTTCTCGACTTGCTTACTTGTGGCTTGTCTCTCGTCATCCCCCACAGGTACACATGGGCACCCACATGTGGAACAATGCACCTGCCAGGCGTGGCCGCCGCCTGTCTGTGGAGAACCCCATGGCCCTGCTCGGTGGCGATGCCCTGAAGTTCTCTGAGATGTTCCAGAAGGACCTGGCAGCGCGGGCGATGAACGTCGACCCTAGCTTTTGGAACCAGTACGCCGCTGCTATCACCAACGGGCTGGCCATGAAGAACAACGAGATCTCCGTCATCCAGAATGGAGGCATCCCTCAGCTCCCAGTAAGTCTAGGCGGGGGTGCCATCCCGCCTTTGGGTGCCATGGCCGGCGGGGTGGACAAGACGCGCACTGGCAGTAGTCCTCCCATTGTCAGCTTGGACAAAGCAAGCTCAGAGACGGGAGCCAGCCGGCCATTCACAAGGTTCATTGAGGATAACAAGGAGATTGGGATCAATTAGCAGGATGCACTTAGGACTCCACCCTCCTCTTCTGTCCCAAGTCCTCTCTGCAGAGCTGGAGCACCAGGCCTTGGACCCCACAGGCCTAGGCTCTTGTTAATACTTGGCTCATGACAGAAAATACCTGCACCGGCCCGTGAGGCTGCTGTGAGGTGGCCTGCTGAGTGGGGCACGGTACTTCAGAGGGTTTGACTGTTCTGAAGATAAGAACTCTACAGCCTTCTCAGTAAATTTCAGACAAAAATCTTACGTGCTTGGAAAAAATAAAATAAAAAAAGAAAGAAATGGCCTTAGGAACAGGAAGAGCTCAGACCATATCTACTTCATTTCTCCTAAAACCTAGTGACCCCTTTGTGTGGGGGAACGGGGTGTCCCCTGTGGTAACCCCATGAGCTGCATTCAGTGGTTTTGTTCAAATTCTGTAGACACTTGAACTCTGTTTTAGGGACTCTTCGTCTTGAAGAAACAGTTCAGTGCTCCAAACGCTGTGTATAATGACAGTCTCTTCGTCTATAGTATTTATGTTAAGATTATGCGGGTAACAGACAATAAAATAGCCCAACCTTAAATGAAGATTTTGTATCACAGAATACATCTGGCTATGTGATTTTTTTTTTTAAGGCAAGATTTGCTTCATTATAAATAAGTGGATTAATTCAATGCAGGCAAAATCGTGACGTTCTATTGGGAAAGATAGCATGCTTTTTGTGTGCAAGTACCTGTCAGTAACACCCCCCACACCCCTTTAATTTAAATGTTTGTAGCTGCTATGTGAACAGTTGTTCTCTAGTGTGGTCTGTAGCCCCGTGGTCTGTCGATTGGGAACAAGTTACAGACAAGCATCACCGTAAAATAATTCGCGGCATTATAAACAGTTGTGAGTAAATATTTCACATTATCAAAGCTGTATAATAAAGAGGTAATGTTTGTATAATGTGGTTGCAAATCTTAATTTATACAATTGCACTTTTAGTATTTTGTATTAGGGAAGTTTGTCTATAATTTGAAAATTAAAAAAAAATATGTAAAGTATTTTATAAATAGTAACTTCGGTTTAAAGAAAATGGAGAAAAAAAAAACAAACCATGTCACAGTTTATTGTTTCGTCTTAAAGTCAAACATGAGAAGTCTATGCTGTTTAAGCAGAAAAGAAGCCACCAGGACTTGTCAGCACCCCAATAAAATAAGACCTGCCATTTCTTAAATTAACATGATTTAGTTAACTTTTCTACAAAACCTCTTGAAAAAACTGTGCATAACAAAACTTGGACAAATTGTTCTTAGTCCCCTGACACAGAAAGGTAGGGTACAAGAGAGTGCGCACTGCGCGGTGTGAACTTACTGTCGGCCCCCTCTGTCTCTCTCACACAGTAAGAGACTGCCTCATAGCCCTGTGCAGGGCACAAATGAGACGGGGACAGCGTAAATCAGTCATAACCCTGACGTTTCCTAAGTTCGTGATTTATTGTCTTTTCAAGCGCAAACGCAGTGTGGTGTCCTGATTATTCAAACCCCAATCTTTTGCTGATGACCTGTCGTCAGTTTACTGCATCCTGAGCAGAGGGGCCAGGTGCTGGGAGGCGGGGCTGACTCGAAACTTGAACGTCAATGTTGTGTGTACTACCTCATTTTTGTGCATTTGCAAGCATGCTGGGATGTGACATGATGGACTTACAACAAAAACTGCTCAAGACACACTGTAGGGAGCTGGGTATCCTGCCAAGGTACCCAGCTATCTACGGTCTGGGCCGAAAGGCCAAACCAGACAGTGTGAAACAGAAGGATAGAGCAGTCACCTTATACAGCTGAACCAACAGGAAAAGGTGCTGCAGGGGAATGACTACCACTGGCCTGTAGCTGAGCAGAGAGCTTCTGGGCTCACTAGCTGTGCCTGTCTTTGGAAATGAACACTGACCTCTCTGGCTCTGTTTCCCATGCAGTGAGGTAGAACATCTCCAGGCCGTGTCACCTCTTGTTGGGGTGGGGACGGGAGCAGGTGCTTTGGCTTTGGGGACCGGAGACGAGGCGGCTTCATGTTGCTGTGCTTTGGCAGTTGAATGTCTTGTTATTTATCTGTGTCCTCTTGGTGTGTTTCCTTCCCCTGTCTTGGTTGGTATTTGGTACCATGTTAGTGTTCTTCTCTCAAGAGGATGTGTATATAACTTAAGGAAAGGGAAGTGTAAAGTGTTATAAATGAGACGGCGGATGAAGGCGCAGAGACCACCCCCATTCTGTGTTCAGGGCTGGCTGTCCCTCTGCCTGGTGAAGAGAGACACTATTTTTATACCGCAAAACCACACGGGGTGAGAGCCTCCCAGAACGTGCCGGGGTGTTTGGTAGACCCAATATATTTTATGATTAAATCTTGTGGCTTGACACATCTACTGACTGAAATGGATGTTGTAGACTAGGTTGCTATTTTTGTCATACAGAACTGAATAAAATGAGGGGTGTCCTATTATTTCTGAATCGTGTTCCCTGATTCTTCTCGGTGGAGTTTGCAGTGCCGGTCGTTTGTGGTGGATGGATGTCTGTGCCATTTTCCAGGGGGAGTGTCAAACAAGGGTTGGCAGGCTATCGTTAAGCAATATCTACAAGCTCTTTGATCTTGAATTATTTTTTTTTAGTGCTGGGCATAGGACCCAGGGCCCTGTAGATGCATGTCAGACAAGCACCTTGCCTCTGGTCCAGACCTCCCTGCTTTCGTTTTCTTTCCCCAAGTTAAACAAATCTTTCTAATTTTGGATGCTGCTTCTTTACCTCTGCCATGGAAGAGAGGATATAATAGTCTGCGGGGTCCACAGAGGGCCGTGCTCAGGTTTGCCTTTCCGTCCTCTCCCTGCGTGGTCACAGCAGCCTTTTTAGGTACTGCAACAAACAGGTGCTCTCACGTCCCTGAGGAAACACAGGAACGAGCATGTGCTCACAGACACCATGCTTGCCCGGCAGACCTCATGAGGGCCGTCTCGCATTGGCCTCTGCCCACGCCCACTGGAGACATCATTTGTTTCTCAATTAGCTTTGTCTCACAGATAGCATTGCTACGAACCATAACTTTAAGAGCTCTTGGATATTATGTTAGATAATCCATTTCTTCTTTTTTTAAACACGAAATAACTATTGATGCCCGGAAGCTAAAGTGACTTGTTATCAGGAACATGAGGGAAGAAGTGTTCTTTTAGGAATGAGAAAGGCACCAACCACTAACCTAGCTGGCCAGGTCCCCCTTCATGGTTCCCAATCCTTAAAAATTAAACTGTGGTGACATGTTTGAACTATTCATATAGTAAATTCAATTTTTTTTAAAAAAGAAATATAGTAAAGATTCCACAGATGTTTAGAATCATCCACAGAATTTTAAATTCAAGAGAAAAAGAACATATCTCTTCCATCTCAAAATTATTGATAAGTAGCAAGCCAGAGGAATACGGGCTTACCAATTATGGGTTCTACTTCTCACACCAGCTCCAGGTTCTCAAAGAGTCATCATTAAGTGGTAACAATTCCTAAAAGTTGCTTGACTGCATTTCTATTCTAAGGTCATTTCAGGAGCCAGTAACATTTAAAACTGATTCAAAGCAGTACTATAGGGCGGAGCAGGAATGATCTTTCCCCATGGATAGGGCAGGCTGCACATCCCCGCTGCGTCTCCTTCCTGTCCGGCAGACAATACCTGGTCTCATGTGGTACTTCACAAGCACAGCAAGTGTCAGGGCATTCTTTATTCCCAAGCAGTGTCTGTGCTTGCAGCTCACTGACTTCAAGCCACTGCTGTCCCTCAGCCGCTGGGCTCTCGCTGCAGACACCCCTCATTTCTTTCTCTTTGTCTAGCCTGTCCCGCCACGGCGTACCTTGACCAGCCTAACTCATCACTGAGAACCAAGGCTGAGGAAAGGTGGACACCCTTGCTTGTTTACCACGGAAGTGTCTTGAACACTTCACTCAAGGATGAGGGGACAGATTTATGTCTCTTAGCTGATTGGGGCATGACCATGGGCAGGATTAAAATCTGATCTGCAAAAATATTTCTTATGATAATAGGGAAAATCCTTTGCCTTCTTACTTAAAGGCTGGCATCAACTGAGCATTCTTCACAAAGAGGAAGCCTTAAGAGCAAGTCACAATGCTGTCATCTCCAGCCGTGGACCACTGTGTGTGTGCAGGGGCGGAGCCTCTCCCCTCTCCTGTACAGTGTGTGTGCAGGGGCGGAGCCTCTCCCCTCTCCTCCTGGACAGTGTGTGTGTGTGTGTGTGTGTGTGCAGGGGCGGAGCCTCTCTCCTCTCCTCCCCCAGCCTCCTTGTCTGTAAGAGCTCAGAAGTTGATGATAAATAGCTCCACTTCTAAAATTTCTTGTTTCTTTTTTAAGCCACTAATACATACATATCTTACCTGTCATGATATAATTGACAATATTTATATAGAGAGATGTGATCTATCTATATAGATAGAGACAGAGAGAGAATGTGAACAACTGTCTAAGAATATTATGATATAGAAAATTTATTCCAAATAACTGCTGAAAGATGGAATCATTTTTGGACCAGGAAAATGGTGTTTCTATCTTTAAATATGACAGCGGCAAGAAGGGACTCAGCTTATGGGGCTCTTTCAGGTGCCTCGGTGCCAGTGGTAAGATAAAAGCATGTTCTAGGGAAAAATACGCTGACTTTGTTTTCAGTTAGAGAACAGATTTTTAAAGTGATTTGGCTTTTTTGTATGCATCACATATAATACAAGTGCACGTGTGCTCACACTTGCGCGCACATGTGTGTAGGCACACACACACACACACACACACACACACACACACACACGTACACACCCTGAGGGAGAAGTCAATGTTCAGATTAACATGATGGTTTTTCCCTGATCTTTAAAGGTATTAGAGAAGCCAAATCAGTTGGGCTGCTCACTCCCGGCTTTGCAGCTCAGTCCGCATCCCTCCTTTCTTTGCGGGCATCTCAGTTTATAAATTCGACAAGGCAGACTCGAGTTCACCTGTGTGTGGCATGCAGCTCAGCATTCACTGGGCTCAGGGGACCTGGCAGGCAAATCAGGAGGGGCACAGGGACAGAAGAGAGACTGCCACTGAGGGCAGCATGTGCAAACAGAAGACAAGAGACCGCTGGGTCCTGTCTGTGGGCTGAGAGGGTGAAACTGACCACCTACATCGGTGTACCAACGACGATGTACAGGATTCAATCATGGAAATAATGGTGCGATTAGAACTTTCCAAATGGGATTATTTATGAACAAGGAAATTCTATGACTCCCCTCCCCACACACATATTTTCTAAATTGGTATGATATGTTTTTTAAAAACATCTAAAATGGTCTGTAAGCTAGAATTTTACAGAGAAGGCTGACACATTCTGTCTTGGCCATGTTGTGTTTTAATTCTTCCTGGCTCCATTTATTCCTATCTTCCCGTGCTAACTTAAAGGACACAGATTTTAATGTAAGCAGAGGTGAATTTTGTTTCTTAGGGGTATTTTTTGTTTTGTTTTGTTTGTTTGTTGTTGTTGTTAAGACAGTTTCTTTCTTTCACTGTCCTGGCTGCCCTGGAAATCACTACATAGATCAGGCTGGCCTCAGTCTCAGAGATTCATCTGTCTTGGCCTCCCAAATACTGCAAGGAAGGTTAGAGGCATGTGCCACCATACCCCTGTGAGATGAGAATTTTTAAATGACAAAGGTCAACACATTATTTTTTTTTTTAGAACCAGCAGATCTTTTGATTAAGATTTAAAATGTTTCTGTCTTATTTTTTTTCCTATTTGGTATGTCAAGAACAATTTAGCAGCAACTGCCCTTGTGATCCTAATTTACATACAAGAAATGTGTGTGCCCTCCATGCCAACACTGTTGGTACAAAACAAAACAAAAATGAAACCGGGCCTGGAAAAAAAAAATAATTTGCACTGCAATGACCAAAGTTTTAGAAATATTTTATGGAAAAAAAAAATGTTTAAGGCCTTCCTCCCTACAATTTCAGATAACTCTCAAATAAATTAGATTTTGACAAAAATCCATTTCAGCCTTTATATTTCTGTGCCTTTTAATAATGTGTGTACAATTTCCCCCGTGAGCGCATCTTGGGAGCTGTGCCCTTCACCGATCTCAGCCATGTGATCTGGAATCTTCTATGAGGCAAGTATAATAACCAGGTTTGTTTGTTTTGTTTTTATATCTAGAGCTTTAAAAATATATTCTCAAATTCCAAGGACATACACAGGCATCGGGAACGGTTCTATTACTTGCCACCAGTGTATAGACACTTCTCCAGTAATAAGTTGAAACAGCTATAATTTCAGCCCAGATGTGCCCGGGTCTTTATTACTGAGGAAAGAGCTGTCTGAGGTCGATTCCAGGCAGGATTCCTGCAATTGGTGAAAGGGAACTTCATTGGTAAATATTTATGAACAGTTTCTCTAGGCTGAACTCCGAGCACGTTCTAAATGGTCTCGGGGTGTTTTGTAGAACCTGGAACTAAGCCTGGAAGGTAAGTCTCAGCTCTCCCTCACCCGGCCATGTTGCCCCACCCCCACCCCCACCCAGGATTCAGCTCCTGGCTTGCTGGCTCGTTTCCTTTGTCTGACCCTTTGCTGCTGTTGTCACCCTGCCCACCCGCCTATCCCGGATTACTGAAGAAGGTGGGATATCAGTTTAAACATAACAACAATCCAGTTATGTCAGGAATGTCCTTTTCAGCCAAGCTGTGACCCCTGGCGTCTTTTTTCTTCTGGCTTGCGTTAGATTCTCAGTTTTAGAGATGCAGGCTCAGGCGTCTTAGGAGAAATTAAGATCACACATGGCTTCCGCACTTACTAGAAGACATGTTACAAGCTATGAAAGTGCACTGCTCAGTGTCTGGACACCATCCCTGGACCGTGGCTGTGTTCGGCCCAGCCCTTCCTGGTACCGGTGGGCCAAAGGATCTGTGGGCAGGCCTAAGGCAAGCTATGCCCATGCATGTGTTGTCTGCCACTAGCGTGTGAACTAGGGGATGCAGGATCACTGCATGATTGGTCACATCATAAAGACAACTGTAGGAACTGACTTGGACTCCTTTGCATATAGCTTGCATGAGATAGAGCCAGCCCGAGACATACCTAGAGCATCTCTAGGCCATGGGCTCTGTCAACCAGCGCAATGGAGGAGCATTGCAATCAGATAAGGAAAGGGGGGGGGTCGCCACAGCCAAGGATCTACCATCTGGCAATGAAAGATGGAATCTACATGCAGGAGCTTTGGGGGGGTGGGGGACATTTTAATTTAAAATAACCTTTTTGACAATTTCACTTTAAAAATCTTGAGACCCAAGTTTTAATCTTACAGCTTCTCAGTGAGGACAGACCCAGATTGTTTGCATCTGCGTTTTAGCATTTATCAAATCTGCATGTCTTGGCAGCCGTAAGTCTGTCCAAGAAGGACTCCCTCAGAGTGAGACTCGGCTTTGCAGGAAGAGGCACACTGCTTCAGGTCAGGGCATCCACCTTTGCAGGATGAAAAGTTCAGCTTTAGCTAGGAAACAGCTTAAGCCGGGGCCACTTCAAGTCACTGTCCCAACGCCATGGCAGCGGGTTCTTCCTTCACTTTGTAGACACAGACAAACCAGGCAGCAAGCGCTTGCAAACGTGGCCCAATAGGAATGTCCCCGGCCCTGCTCAGTATCTCTTGCACCTTCCTGGGCTTTGTAACTGAGAGACTGGGTCCTCTCCTCCTCAGGTAGCAGAATGTTCACCTTACTTAGAGGAAGCACTTCCGGGGCCCAGCACTTCCAGGGCCCAGCACGGTGGCTCCCTGCCCAGGAGCCCAGGCTCCTCAGAGCCTGGAGCATCTCACTTTCTGTTTTTTCCTAAAAGCTTCTGAGGGACCGCCCTGAAGTGTGGAACCCAACATAAAAGAACTGTGACTTTTCCAAACATTTCAAATCCCTTTCAGAATTACAGATAAAATGTGTCCAAACAAGTTGCCGGGCAACACGGACTCCTGAAAACTCACATGACGCTCCCGTGCTGAGAGCCTTTGGTGGCGCCTGGCTTGAGCCCCTCTGTAGCCCTTCAGCTACTGAGGCTGACTTCTGAGCTGAAGCTTTACAGGTTGATAAGAGCTTATTTGTGACAACAGCTTCCTGGATGGTGACCCCAGTCACATGCCGTGTTGTTCCTTTAAGGGTTGGTATCTGCACATGTCCATTTCCACAGACCTGAGTCACACATATACTCCCAAGACCTGGCCCTGGATTTTGAGGGTAGGGCAGCAACTCTGGGTCTCTGCCAAGTGGAGAATGCCCCAGTCCCCACCCCATACACAGAGTCCTGGAGCCTGGACCCAATAACAGGTGTAGTTGAACAACATAAGGATTTGGGTATAGAGGACAGCTCCGTGTGGGGACTGTAAGGCTTTAGTGATCAGCTGGAACTGTGTGGGCCTCTGTGGCCCTGCGTGCCCAATGCCTCCTAGCCTATCCTTATCCAGGCCCCTTACAGTTCCTAACAGCAAGGCTGGGCCAAGCAGAATGAGCAGGGAACACCAGCCATTCTGAAACTACAACAGGAAGGACGGCTGTTCCAGACCCCGTGACTGTCCGGGCCTCAGGAGATCCTGCAGCCTCGGGAGAGGGACCAAGGCTCACCCGGGCTGAGCCAGAGAAGCCGGAGCAGCACTCCTGTCCACAGGGCTTGCTGTCCATACCCTTCTAAAACGCAAGGGGAGCTGGAAGCGGATGGAGAGCCTGCCCTGGGACGGAGAACGGACCCTGTGGGTCCCAAGGGGGTACAGCACTGGGACGGCCTCTGTCACCTGGAGAGGTGTCTCTAGGATGTGCCCGTTAGCTCAGCCCTCACCAAAGGCAAATTACTCCAAACTATGAGAGTTTCTGTTGATCTCTGTAGGTGTCCCTGTAGGACAGTATACGGAAGTGGTGTCTCAGTGGGGTGGTGAACCCTGGTTTTTTATTCCCTATGCACCTTAAGCAACAACTCATAGGAATGACACATTTCCCTGCCCATCTGCCTGCCACCATAGCCACGGGCTTCCTGGGGTGTCACTCAGGGCAAGAGGTGATGTCATTTCCTTTTAAATCCCAAATGTCCCACATGCCTCCTCCAGCAGCTTTCCATCTCATTTGTTTATGTTTTGAGATGGGTTTACTTTGTAGTTCAGACTGTCCTAGAACTTACCATGTAACCGAGACTTGAATTCACAGCAATCCTCCTGTCTCGGGTTCTTAAGTGCTGGGATTAGAGCTGTGAGCTACTACCTCCATTCCACTAAGTTATTTTAAATATCGACACTCCTGTTACCTGCTCTTGGACACCCCAGCATGGCTAGGCTCGAGGGGGCCAATGACCACTAAATCATCTCTTCTGGGATCAGAGGGTAGAGCCACTCCAGCTGGGAGGGCCGATCAGCAATGCAGGCTCCTTCCCGTGGGGAGGGCAGGAAGGTAGAAGCATTGGTTCAGCTATAGGACTCACTGTAGAGCACGGGGCTCAGAGAACCCAGGGATTAACATGCCAGTGCTTCTCAGGGAGAGGAAAGGGTTCTGCTGGCTCATGAAGTCCTCCTGTTCCCTCCCTCACTGGTCATGGATGTGGGTGGTGGGTGGTGGGGTGATAAGTTGATAATCACAGGTACTGCCCACCTGCTGGGTGGGGCCCTGCTTAGTGGGAGCTGACCTTGGAGGGAGAAGGCAGAAGCTCAGGAAGCCATGAAAACAGGGTCACGACCGATGTCCTTGGTATGTGCAACTTGTCGTGCCCAACCTCGACCCGCAAGGAAGGACACAACACCAGCGATCTTCTTCAAGCAGTTTAATCAGGACCCTTATACCATGGCGTCTCTCTCTACCTGGACCCCAGCACTCTCTTATATCCTAAAGGCTGGCCAATCCCTGGATGACACGTGGGCAAGGCAGATAGGCTACCTCAAAGCAGAAGGACAGCATCTGATCGCACAAAGCCAAATAAGGAGTTGTCTGTCTCAAAGGGCACTCTCCCCCTGAGGTGGAAACCGGGCGCCATCTTTAAGGCGCGGCACTCCGCAGCCCTCTCCATGCACTCTCTGAAGTTCACTCTGCTCTCTACAGAGGTCCAGTGAGACAAGCTAAGAGGTATGAGAGACGTGAGAGGACAGGCAAGGACAGACCTATGCATAGGAGAGTTCAGGGGGAGACAGCCCTTCAATTGGACAGTGACCACCAGAGGGGTTGGTAGGGGTTAAGTTTAACAATAGACAGCCGAGCGTGAGGGCACACACCTTCAATGCCAGTACTGGGGAAGCAGAAGCAGGTGGACCTCTGTGAATTCTCAGCCAGCCTGGTCTACAGAGTGAGTTCCAGGACAGGCGGAGCTACATCCTTGTCTCAAAATAAAAATCAAAGCAAATAGGATCAGGCGTATTGTTGATAAGAGCAGAGTGGGTACCAGCCCCCAGGTGGACGAGTGACCACTCATCAGGTGACCAGGAGGCATCTGGTACCCATGTCTCACACCACATCATGGCTCCCGCACCCCAGCCACAGCCATGACATCACCAGAGCCAGCTTTTGACTTGCCCAGTTCTAAACTCTGCTGTCTTGGCACATTTCAGGGACCCCTATCAGAGAGATATTTACCTGTCCACTGCTGATGACGCACACTGACACCTGCAACGAGAGAGACCCCGAGGACCCAGGCCCTCAGTGGGCGGTTGCCTTACTTTGGGGTGGTTAAAGTGACCCACAGTGGTTTGCTTGGGACATCATCCAAGCCTCTACACTTGGGTGTGCCCTGAGGACTCTGGACAGCTGAAATAAGTGTCATGCATGCAGAAATATTCTCAGAACCTGAAAGAAGTCTGAAGATTAGAAAGAGGGCAGTTCTCCCAAGAAATGTGATACTGTCTGCCCGCCCCTCTCCTTTGTTTTAATAGCAGCTGCTGGTGCGAAGGCACAGCGGCTCTCTGCGGTCACATTGCTCTGTTTGTTTTAATGACATGGGCAGCGGCAGATGGAGGTGAGGATAACTGGAGAAGAAAAGGGTATTATTGGTAAATGCGCTGGAAGCCTTGCAAATTTGAGAGGATAAATTGAAATTTTACAGGGCTAATGAGTTTTTGAAAACTGTTAGCCAGGCTTGTCCAAATCGTTCTCTCCCTATTTAAGATTGTCTAAATTAGAAACTCAGAAATTTCAGAAGCCGTTTGGGTCCTGGAATGAACAAGCAGGCCAAAGTAGATGGCATGTTCCCGTTTATTAAAATTACAGTGTGTCTCGCGTTTGTTGTAATCATAGTGTAATGTTCTTATTAGAACCGATAGTATGTCCAGAGCTCTTGTTTTGTTGACCTAAGATCTTGAAACGTAGGGGCCATTATTGGAATTCAGCTGGCAAAAAGAATGAAATTCTGGGTATCTCCTTGTATGTTTTATATGTACTGAGATATGCTGGAATAGTTTCATACAAATCAGAAGGTGAACTTAAAGGAAAATTCACTCTATTTCAGCAGGCGTGCTCTGTTCAGAGTATATAATCCAGTGGTTATGAAACTCTGGATTCGATGATTGGGCTTGCTTAGCTAGCTTAGGACCAAGTTTGAACTTATGGCCATTATGGAAAGAGCCACTCTCAAATCCTCTAGTTCCCAGTAGTGCAACCTTTCAACACGGGAAGCTGCAGAAGGAAGATTCATTCATTCATTCATTCATTCATTCATTCACTTGTGTGTGTGTGTGGATATTGTATATGGACATGTGAAGACTGGAAGTCAATGTTAACTCTCTTTCTCAATCACTTCTGTCTTAGCTAATGCTCTGTTGCGGTGGGAAGGCACCATAACCATAGCAACTCTTGTAAAAAGAAAACCATCTTATTGGGACTGGCTTCCAGTTTCAGAGATTCCGTCCCCCATTGTCACCAGGGCGGGAAGCATGGCGGCATGCAGGCAGACATGGTGCAGGAGAAGCAGCTGAGAGTTCTACATCCAGATATGCAGGAAACTGGCAGGGAGGGAGCCACTAGCTAGGCCTAGCTTGAGCATTCGAAACTACACACACACACACACACACACACACACACACACACCCATGACACACTTTCTAGAACGTGCCCACATCCACTCCAACAAGGCCACTTTGCCTAATAGTGCCACTCCCTGATGACCAAGCATTCAAATATATCAGCCTGTGGGGCGCTCTTCTTGTTCAAGCCTATTTTTGTACCATAGTCCCTCACAGACCCTGGAAGCACAAGGGTCCCTGGTTTGCACCCCAACCCTCCTGCCCAGTGCTGAGGTTACAGAGACAGTGCCGTGCTGGGATTCCAGACTCAGTTTCATCATTGTGTTTCATGCAGACACTTTCCCAACTGAGTCATTGCCTCGAATTCTAATATTTTTGTTACAGTTGACAACTGTGTCATCTGATACCACTGATAATTAGTCTAACTCTATTTTCCTCCGTTTTCTTGCCCAGAGAATCATTATTACACTAATCAGGATGGCACTGGCCACTCTACTTTCGTCATCCTGAAGTTGGATGGTCAGAATATGCTGTTTCGAGAGGTTATTTTTCTCCTAAGCAGATTGTGGGAAGGTGTCTTTTATAAATAAACAAGTGTGATTAAAATATGCTATGTCTATTCCATATAAACATTCTTATAAATATTCATTCATTCATTCATTGAATCCAGCTCTTGTTGTGTTTCACAGACTGGTCTAGATCTCCTGAGCCCAAGTGCTCTTTGTGCTTCTGCCTCTTGAGTAGCTGGGACATGCAGGCAGTAATCTGAGAAATAGGTATAAACTGTAGCTTTGGGTTGTTAGTAAACTTCTCTGGCCGGGCGTGGTGGCGCACGCCTGTAATCCCAGCACTTGGGAGGCAGAGGCAGGTGGATTTCTGGGTTCGAGGCCAGCCTGGTCTACAGAGTGAGTTCCAGGACAGCCAGGGCTACACAGAGAAACCCTGTCTTGAAAAACCAAAAAAAAAAAAAAAAAAAGTAAACTTCTCTGTTGCGCATATAACAAACCTTTCTTATATAGGGGTCTCTCAAGACATCACTGGAATTCTGGTCCTCTGGATGTCCTGCTAATTAATCCTGTATGTTGACCTTCCATCCTCAGCTAGGCAGCGGGTGCACATTGTCTCACTTTAGAAAAAAAACAAGGTGGTTTTGTTTCTGTTGTTGTTACTTTGTTTTGTTTTCCTGAGACAGCATTCCGTTCTAAGTCGCGTGCTCATAGTTGTATTGGGGTTAAGAGAGGGTTATGGCACTCTAAAGGAGCAGTACTTTTCAGACAGTCAGCAGTAGCCCATGAGGGCCACAAAATCGTTTGTGCTCTCAGGAAGGAAGGCTAGTGCTTCAGAAAATGAAGGTGGATATGTAAAGCTGACACATTGCCTCCACTGCCAAGGTTAAAGAAGACTGTAGGCAGATGGGTAGGCACCTCACTTCCGACTCCCCGAGACATATCAGCTCTGAGTGCTAACATGTGCTCCCCCAGTGCCTCACCAGCTTCCTCTCCTTCCCTGGGGTCTACAAGTGTAGCCCTACAACGAGTAGGAACCACCAGGCCAGGTGACAGCAGTGACCTTCAGCAAAGTGGTCTGAGTAGGAGAAGGAAGACCCTGGGAAACCACTCCCGTGTCCCTACTGTCACTGTGTCCTTCTCTCACAGAGCACTTCGGATAATTTCACCCGTGATTTCCTGGGGACATGGCCAATTGTATTCAAAGAAGGACCTGAACTCTGCCTAGGTAGGCAGGGCTTAGCCGGGACAGAGTCCCCAGTGGTGGCCACTAAAGGGTCTATTTCACAGCAGCAGAGATCTTGAGCAAAGGTTGTGACCTGCAGGCCACCCTGAACCCAGTGATCTATGCTGTGAGACCTGGTCATCCCCACACCCAGGAAGGATGCCCACTGCAGTTGGTGTCCCCCAGCACTTCAGACATGGCTGGTTCTGCATTCTTCCCTACAGTCCACCAGTATGGATTCCTAATACTTAACACCTCGAATTCTGAGCCAGCCCAGCTTCCTGTGAACTTGACCCAGAGTAGATCTGTTCTCTCGAATAGTAGGGAGGAAAATATTCTTCTTGGAGTCAGAAAAAACTGCTACAACATGTGTAGTGGCTGTTTATACCACA
This sequence comes from Apodemus agrarius, assembly GCA_964023405.1. NCBI lineage: Eukaryota > Metazoa > Chordata > Mammalia > Rodentia > Muridae > Apodemus > Apodemus agrarius. The sequence goes on along the minus strand of OZ030021.1, from coordinate 72,106,651 downwards.
GAAGGTTGTGGCTCCGAGCCAGCAATGGGAAAATGCAGCCCCGGGCAGGATAATTGGGCTTCAGTGTTCTTTCCCCAGCATATCTGCAAGGGCTGAGGAGTTCTCTAGAAACCATATGGATAACGCCTGACAATGGTGGCCAGCCAGAAGGGTTCATTCTGGCTGTAGCATACAGGACTGCTACTGGGTCTCCTCCATGAGCAGGAAGTGGACCACTCAAAAGACTCACACCAGTACCCTGAGGGTCAAGTTGAAGGCACCCACAGCAGGTAGCCATTATAGCTGACACAATGTGTCACGTGGTCAGGCCTTGAGTGAGAGGATGCTGCTGCGAGGGCTCTCCCAGACTCACCACAGCTGACTCTGCAGAGCCTTGAGCAAACAGCTTGAGCGGTTCAGGCCTGGCCGTGGCTCTTCCTGTAGAGTCCTTTTAACGGGCTCTTGGCTTTGTTTCTTACCCATCTCTGTCTAAACTGGTCTTCTAGCTTTCCCAGTCATTTAATGTTCATCAATCCAGGTTAAGGGCTCTTGGACTCAGATAAAAACATCATGGTGTCACCTAAACTCCCGTTTTCCAAGAAATGGGCCCCAGGAGAGCCTGTTATTGTTTGACTTAGTATGTGGGGGAAAGGGCCTGGTGTTTCTAGATATAGGGACTCACTCTGTAGCCCAAGCTGGCCTGCCATCTTCAACCTCAGCCTCCCGAATGTTGGATTCACAGGCACACACCATCACACTACACCCACTTTGGCTGAAACAAGTTTTGAGAAGACAAGTCTGGCCACTGACCACCATAGCTACCCAACTGGTATACTGGAGAGAGAATAGGGAGCTAGATTAGCCTTGCTACCTTCCTGAGTCATAGTCTTCTCCCAGGTGGCTGCTATGGGTTACCGCAGAAGAGTGACCCCCAGTAAGGAGAAGAGGCGAGCGGAAGCTGGGGTGGGTCTGGAATGTTCCACTCTGCTTGGGTCATCTGCTCCTTTGGGCCTGGAGAGCATGGCCAATGACATTTCTAGCTATTAGTGTCACTCTCACCCTGAGCAAGACTCAGTGTCAACCTTCCCCTCCTCCTGGTGATGTGGGAATTACTTAGGAACCCTCATTCTTCTGGAACCCCGACTCTAGGGTGTTTTATCAGGGCCAAGTAGTTGCACCTAAAATGACTCAGGGGCCAACCTGTACAGAGAAGGAAAGCTAGGCAGGAACATCCAGCTGCACCGAGCCAGGCCACGTTCAGTCACAGAGATGCTCGCCTCAGTGTCACCAGTCGCAAAGCGCACAGTGCCGTGTGGGTCTTCCCACTGGTACTGTGTGCGGCGGTTCTGACCCTTGGTGGGGACACTTAAGCAGTTCCGTAGTTCCTTAGTTTCTTCTAACACACCATACCTGGCTCTGAAGTCCATATAGACCTTTGTGTGCTTTGGGGTTTCTGCAAACATGAAAGTGGCCATCCACAGCTATCAGACACATTCGAGTTATCAGAATTGACATGAGCAAGCCAGAAAATAGCGGCGCATTGTGGGAAATCGCCATGCCCGGTGCATGATGGGAAATCTCCACGCTGGTGCTGTGGGCTGGGCCTGAGGAACCCTTCAGCATGCACTCTTGTTTTTCTCTAATGCCTCTGGACAGCCTTTCACTCAGGGAGAGACAAGATGGCAGCGTTCATATCGACCTTCTGCTTCCTGCCAGGAGGAGGAGACACCGCCTCTCCTTAGACATGTGGACACGGCTGGCTTTCTGGTTGTCAGCGTCTGCCTAGATATCACAAGTTTGTGGGATTTACTGTTATAACAGTGTCTTTGCCACAGTGTTGATCAAAATCAGGGAATTAGCCAAGCATTTTGTGTCTGTTTGTAGGGAAGCTACAACCAGAGAAAAGAGACATATCAGCTGTTTTGCAGAAACTAATCGGAGGTTTCTCTCTGTAATGTCTTCTCTGCCCATAATGTCCCTATGTAAGGCACATGAATGAGTCATTTCAGACTGAAAATATCCAAACTAGTTGCTGTAACATTCTGGTTTAAACTATTGGCACCCCCACTGCCGCTGAGCTTAAATCAAAGGACACCTCTAATCTTTGTCAACATTAATCATAGTCTCCTGGAAAACTTAATTATAATCTCATGTCATATATACATACATGAGATTATGGGTGTGGGTAGAAAATATGCATGATTTTATGAAATACTCTTCTTATCTACTTCTGGGAAATGCAATAATCTTTTACTTCTCAAAAAGAATTTAACATTAAATAGCGAAGTTGTGGAACCAAGCTGTGTCCAACAACAGGCAGATGGACAAGGAAAAGGAGTTTCATATACATGGTGAAATTTTTTTCTGACATAAAGAAGAACATTTTCCTGTGTGCTTTACAGGAAAATGGATGTAACTTACACAAATGAAGCCAGTCTCAGAGAGACAAATATCCCAGGTCTTCTCTCCTTTGCATTTTCTGGAATTTGTGTGAATAATAAAATCGTGTATGTATATATGACATGAGATTATAATTAAGTTTTCTAGGAGACTATGATTACTGATGACCGAGATTAGAGGTGTCCTTTGATTTGAGCTCAGCGGTAGTGGGGGTGCCAACAGTTCTAACCAGAATGTTTCAGTAACTAGTTTGGATATTTTCAGTCTGAAATGACTCATTCATGTGACTTACATAGGGACAACTTTGGTGATCTCTGAAGTGACAGAGGGTAAAGGGAGGGAAGGAGTGTCCATGGGTTCATGCTTCTTGTGACCAGTCATCGGATGTCATTGTGCCCATCCATGGTCTCTGGGTTCCATTCACAGTAAGAACCTGTGGTTTGTGATCTAGGGTTGACCACCTCTAAATATGTTGTGTGATATTAGTGTTTCCAGAGAGGTCTACCAGTATATCCCTGCACAGAGTGTGTCCACCGGCATAGACCTGCACATGGTGTGTCCCCAAACATATCCCTGCATATGGTGTGTCCACCACCATATCTCTGCACATAGTGTATCCACCAGCATATCTCTGCACATAGTGTGTCCACTGGCATAGCCCTGCACATGGTATGTCCACCAGCATATCTCTGCACATAGTGTGTCCACTGGCATAGCCCTGCACATGGTATGTCCCCAAGCATATCTCTGCACAGTGTGTCCACCAGCATATCCCTGTACATAGTGTGTCCACCAGCATATCTCTGCACATAGTGTGTCCACCAGCATATCCATGTACATAGTGTGTCCACCAGCACATCCCTGCACATAGTGTGTCCACCAGCATATCTCTGCACATAGTGTGTCCACCAGCATATCCCTGCACATAGTGTGTCCACCAGCATATCCCTGTACATAGTGTGTCCACCAGCATATCTCTGCACATAGTGTTTCCACCAGCACATCCCTGCACATAGTGTGTCCAGCAGCACATCCCTGCATATGGTATAAGGTACTGAACAGGTTGGGTTTTGTTCAGTTTAAAATGGAAACTTATGTTTAAATAGAAAGCTTTATTAGAAAAGGTTTGGGGTGAGGACATTTGATGGCAGACAGGTCCCAAACATTCCACAGCCGTGCTCTTTCCTGCTCTCCTGATCCCTCTGGATGGTGTGCTGCATTTATCAAAACAGTCACTCTCAATACCAAATAAAGTCCATATCTTTCTCAATTCCCTAACGTCCAGTCTTCATATCAGGTCCCGTTCAGGATCCCGCATGACTGCCTTTGACTTTCAGCCCTCTGAATATCAGCCACGTAGGAACACTCATGCATATTGCAGAAGTGGCCCCGGAAAGTGAGAATTAGTAATGTGTACCCCGCAACTGTGACCCCACCTTCTCCGATCTCAGGTGTCAGCAGAACCTTATCGGAGGCCATCCCTGCCACCTGCAAGTGTCACCTCCTCCTCTGCTGATGCTGCAGGGGACCGGATGAAGTAGAGCATCACACTGTCTTGGAATTGAGGGATACTCTCTCCGCAGGGTGGCTACTCAGGTCAGAAGAGGAAGGAGGCATTCTGGGCAGCGCTAGGCATCGACTGTCTATCACCCTCCTCCTGTGTGCTGTTCCTGCAATCAGAAGTGTCAGCAAAGCACACCTCAGTAAAGCCTAAGACCCTAGGGGAGACCCTGGGTCAAGTGGGTGTGCAAGTTCCTGCAGCTAAAGAAGTGGGCTTTATGGGAGGCCTCATTCGCTACTCTGACCCTAACCACCCCAGAGGAAGTACCCGCGGCTGTTCATCTTGTTTTATGGGACAGGGTCATTCACTTAGGCCTGGAACTTGCTGATTAGGTCCAGCAGCCTAGGCAAGCGAGCCTTTGATCTGCCGATTCCCATCCCCCCCACCTCTGGGATTATAAGGACACACACCGCCACACCTGACTTTTTATGTGGGTTCTTAGAATCAAACTCAGTTCTTCATGCTGGTAAGCCAAGCACTTTACACACTGACCTAACTCGCTAGCCCCCTTGCTGGTCTTTTTCAAATGTTCTTTCTAAATGGATTATTTATTTCAGAATCTAGATTGGTCGCGTGTTGACTGTGCTCATCAGGGTTAAGAATAATAGTTTTGCTAGTTTGAAAATGAATTGAGAAATCTTTCATCTTTGCGGCCTGGCATAAGATAACACAGCAATGGAACAGAAATTTCTTAGAATTGTGAATAAAATAGATGAACAGTAATAAGAATGGTTGTGATCAATAAATGCAGAAAATCCATAGAAAATGGCTAACGCTAGGATTTCTAGGTCTGTGTTAGCAGTTACTTATAAAATTCAAGACAGGTGCTTCATTTTCTTGGCATATTAGTGAGCATGTGAGAAATTCAAAATTAACAAACAAGAGGGAAATCAAAAACAGAAACAAAACAAGATGGAAAACGACGCAGGCCCTTATCTCCAGGGAAAGCCAAGCCACCAGGTTCCAGTCTGGACGACTCACCGCATGGGATCCTCCACCCAATAAACTGAGGGAAAGGCCAATCAACAGGGTCAGAACACTGTGAGGTCTTCGTCTCTGACAAAGATTTTAAAGCCTCCATGACAAAAAGACCTCAGCCACCATTTATGAGCATACCTGAAATGGAAGGGGAGGGGGAGGCCTCAGTAAGGAAACAGAGAGTAGAAAGGATAGAAGGAAATCCTAGAGATGAGAAAGGTAAGTGCAGTAATAGCCATCTGGTAGTCTCCACTTAGGAAGGAGGGGGCTGAGGGATCAGGGAGCCGGAAGACAGAATACCAGAAATCAGCTGAACTGAACAGGGCATGAGACAGACCACAAAACAAAACAAAACAAAACAAAACAAAACAAAACAAACCCCTGTCCCAAACAAACACCTAGAGACCTGTGAGACTTCAGCAGAAGATTCATGTCAAGAGAACTCCAGAAGAACGAAGGTAGCATCGAACTGCCCTCTAAATTTGTTTCTCTCAGGCCATAGCTTAGTGTAGTTCTCCACAGTCACCAGAGAAGGTTCTTTGTGCGCTGGACAGAAGCTAATGCAGAATGAGTGAATTCATACAGTGGATAGTCACAAATGGGACATCTGTGACGCAGCTTCCTCCAAGGCTCATTGAACACCACTGAGGAAGGGGCAGAAAGAATGTGACCTAAGGCTCAGAGAGGTCTGCAGCGAAGTGGTGTCCTCCGGACGCGACAGGACCTCTGTGGTGATAAGCTCAGCGGTTGGAGCTGTTTATGCAAAACCCACACAAGTTCAAGGCGGTGAACACACAGCACAGAGGGGGCGGCTCATGAGACCCCACTCGGAGCTGAGGAGCTGGGCAGATTGTGCTTCCCAGGAGAGCGAGAGTCAGTTTTCTTGAAGGGTGTGATCCCTGGTAGGTTGACCATGTTCCAGTAGATAGATGTGCTACACTGAAGGTATGTATGAGCAGCACAAATCGGACTGGATGCACATATATGTGGACTGCATATATATATATATATATATATATGTGTGTGTGTGTGTGTGTGTGTGTATGTATATATATATATATATACCACATATATGTGCAATATATATGCAATATATATGCTATATATATGCTATATATATGCAATATATATGCTATATATATATATATATATATATATGTATAGTACTGTACTGTACTCCTTGTACCTGGGTCATCCTGATAAACCCCTAAACTTAGTGACTGTGGGACTTTGTTTATTGCCTTGAGTTTTGCCCTGCTTCTTCCTTGACTACTTTGTCTATTATGTGTGTATGTGTGTGTATTAGATACATAGATAGATACATAGATACATACATAGGTAGACACACAGATACATACATAGATACATATATACACAGATGCATGCATAGATAGAATTTAAAAGAGGGCATGACGCTGAGAGGAAGCGGGGTAAGGATGAATCTGGGAAGGGTTGGGGGTAAAGTGGCAGAGGTGAGTAAAATCAACACTGCATGAATGGATGGGATTTTCAGGTAATTAAGAAAAAGTCACATTTAAGAAAGAGAGCGTTGGGGAAGAACAAAAGAACACGGTGCTGGAACACTATCAGGTGCCTCGGATTCCCCTCTATGGCTCCCCATGTATCTCCTTAAGACAGGATGCCAGCTAGAGGATCCAGGCACAAACCCCACCAGCCCCCCTCTTTCTGTGCCCCCCCTGCAGCATCAGCCAGCACAGCCGCACCCACACTTGTAGGTGCTGGGGATCAAACTCAGGTCCTCAGATTGCTGCAGCAAATACTCTTATTCCCCAGCCTTGGTAAAATACCTTTGTTCTACTTACTTTCTTCACAGGGGACCCCAACCTGAGTCGCAGCAGATTTCTTACCCCAAACACCAAAAACACGGCAGTGTTTCAAGTACTGAAAGCAAAAGGTGTCATTTGGGAACCATGGGGAAATCAAGATTCTCAAGGGTGACTGACTGGTGAGGAGAGTGCTTCAAGTGGCCTTCCCGGGAAGAAAGTAGATACATGGAATTCTGAAGAAAAAAAATACAAGCCCGAGCAAAGGAAGCAGGACAAGAGCAGAAGAAATCAAAGAGCAAACAAAATATGAGTGTATATAATGGGCTTTCCATCTCCTCTTGAGTCGACTCAATTATATTTGATAATTGAAGTAAATTATAACATTGTCTTATGTGGCTGTAACTATGCAGAGCCGAATATTTAAGACAATTATAAGTGGCAGATGTTAAAGGGATGTGGAACCAGGAGTTAAGATCCTGCTACTTCCGTTGAACTGGCAAAATGGCGACAGACTGCCATAGTTACGCATATATAATGTAATAAGAGGAGTAATTGCTAAAAAGCTATATGAAGAAGTCTGCCCAAACACTACTGATAAATCAAGAGAACTCTGCAAAAACTTCAGCCCTAAGCAAGTGCTAATCTGCTTGCTTTGTGTGGCTTTCCCTGGTATAGATAATCCACCCAGATCAAACAATCCAGATGTGACCTTTGGTGACTGGTTCCTCCAAGAGGCACACAATTGTGTCTGGAGGGTGGATATTTTATTATTTCTTATGGCTGAATACTATTTCTTCCTGTGGAAAAGCCACACGCAAAGACTTACAAAGTACCTACAGCCTGTCTACAGATCGGGAGGTGCCCTTGGGTTCTAGAACAGAGCAACAGTTCAAGATTCGAGCTGCTTACACTAAGTCTGTTTCCTCACAGGATATCTGAACCTAAAATTGTATTTCTAACTAGGAGATTAAAATGAAAAAAAAATCCTTGATAAAACTTTATTTAGGATCTCTCTGTTGCTGACTGTGATGATTTTTACATTCATTATAGGAAACGTGGCAAAGTCATTCAACGGAAAATCGGAAAAATCACCCCCACTCTCAGGACTGCTGGCAACCCCTCCCCAGTTTCTACAGCGCACACCCATGTGTGCAGCTGCCCTCCAAGCAACAGGAGTGCTGTGACACTGCTCTCTTGCTTCGTGATTTATGTTTAAAACTGTGGTTTCTGCTTCTGCGGCATTTTTGACTTTCTGAACTGCAGTGATTGCCTTTGTCATTGCTGTCAGCAAATATCCACTGAGAAGCAATTGAGGTGAAAGGCTCAGTCTGATTCTCAGTCTAATGGGCAGTCCAACAGGACAGGGAAGGCATGGGGGCAGAAGCCACTCTTGTCTTTGACAACAGAAGAGTGAGCCCGCCCACATCTGGGCGGATCATTCTAGATCAGTGATTCTCAACCTTCCTAACGCTGTGACCCTTTAGTATAGTTCCTCATGTCCTGGTGACCGCGACCATAAGATTGTTTTCGTTGCTACTTCATAACAATAATTTTGCTATAATTATGAATGGTAATATAAATATCTGATATACAGAATATCTTATATGCGACTCCTAAAGGGGTCACAACTCACAAGTTGAGAATGGCTGGTCTAAAAAGGAGACGTGGAAGAAGCTAGTGTTCTGCTGGCTTTTTACTTTTTCTGTTTCTAGGTAGTCTAAATACCAGGTCATTGGGCAGTGTCAACCACTTTCAGGGCAGGCCTTCTTGGCTTAGTTAATATTCTCTAGAAATGCTTTCCCAGATAACATCCAATGGCTCACCTTAATCCAATCAAGCTGAAAACTGAAGTTAATTATCATAATGAGATGCTTCTCAGGTACTCTGGCCACCCTTGGGCCTGGTGACTATCTGCAGCAGCAACTAGGAAAAATAAAAATGAAGGAGAGAGAGAGAGAGAGAGAGAGAGAGAGAGAGAGAGAGAGAGAGAGGAGGAGGAGGAGGAGGAGGAGGAGGAGGAGGAGGAGGAGGAGGAGGAGGAGGAGAGGGAGGGAGGGAGGGAGGGAGGAGAGAGGAGAGAGGAGAGAGGAGAGAGGAGAGAGGAGGAGGAGGAGGAAGGAGAAAGGGAGGGAGGGAGGAGAGAGGAGAGAGGAGAGAGGAGAGAGGAGGAGGAGGAGGAAGGAGAAAGGGAGGGAGGGAGGAGAGAGGAGAGAGGAGAGAGGAGAGAGGAGAGAGAGGAGAGAGGAGGAGGAGGAGGAGGAGGGAGAAAGGGAGGGAGGGAGGAGAGAGGAGGGAGAGAGGAGAGAGAGAGAGAGGAGAGAGGAGAGAGGGGAGGAGAGAGGAGAGAGGAGAGAGGAGAGAGAGAGAGAGAGAGGGAGGAGAGGGGAGAGAGAGGAGGAGAGGAGAGAGGAGAGAGGAGAGAGGAGAGAGGGAGAGGGGAGAGGGGAGAGGGGAGAGGGGAGAGGGGAGAGGGGAGAGAGGAGAGAGGAGAGAGGAGAGAGGAGAGAGGAGAGAGGAGAGAGAGAGAGAGAGAGAGAGAGAGAGAGAGAGAGAGAGAGAGAGAGAAGCGAACAAATAAAAGAAACAAAGCAGTCAGGCAGGAGGAAGACAAAATGCTTTCTTTGTATTTCTTTAGTGTTCCTACTCACTGAGAATAAAATGTAGAAGTCTAAACACTTGGTCTGGACAGTAGCAACTGCAGCTAGGTCTAAAGGTGCTTGTGTCAGTGTTAGCAGACACAACATTCACATCTAACCTGGGTTGGCTCATTTTATGTCAAGTTGACACAGGCTAGAGTCATTTTAGGAAGACAAAACCTCAATCGAGAGATTGCCCGTACCAGACTGGCCTGTTGGTAAGTCTGTGGAGGATTTTCTTGATTAATGATTGATGTGGAAGAGCCCAGCTCCCTGTGGGATGGAGTCACCCCTAGGTGGATGGTCCTGGGTGCTATAAGAGTGCAACCTTAGAAGACGTGCTCAACCCATATAAGAAAGCAGGCTGAGTAAGTCCCGAGGAGCGTGTTAGCACACAGCACTCTGCCATGGCCTCTGCTCTGCTCTTGCCTCCAGGCTCCTGTCCTGCTTGAGTTTCTGCCTTGACTTCCCTGCACGACAGACACAGGCTGTTCAATGAAATAAACCTCTTCCTCAACAGTTGGCTTTGGTCATGGTGTTTTATCACAGCGATAGAAACCCAAGCTAAGGCAGAATCGTTGTGCATTTTCATTGTGTGTTTCATTGGAAATCCCGGGGCCTCTTGCAGCAAAGGCCGAGGCCAGCTCTCCAGGTGTCTGATCTGTTGAGGACATCCTCTTTTCCCTTGCGGAGGAAGACTTGCTTGCCTGTGCTTTTGTGCTTTTGTGCTTTTGTGTTGCACTGGAAGACAGTTTTAGTGCCAGTCCTCACGACCCAGTTCTCCAGCTGCAGGCTGAGGACACATGAACGCCTCACCTGAGTCTGGCCTGAAGTAAAGAGCCGGGAGGAGGAAGGCCAGGCTGGGAGCCGGAACCCTGCTCGGATCCACACCACCTCCGCTGAGTGGAGCAGTTATTTGTACGTTTCAGTGGACAGAATCAAAGGGTGATCTGAATTTATTCCAGACAATTTCTCCTTTTGTTTTTCTTAATCCATGAGTATTAATATTCTTTAATGAGGATTTTTTTTTTATGTTGAGGTTTTGTTGCCGTTGAGAGGAGGGAGCTCTCCTTCCCCCTTCTAGAAGTGTTGAGTGTTATTGAGAAGCTGAGAGCGATGAAATATTCAGAGAGTATTGGGAACTTTCGATAAAGGAAGAGGAGGAGGGACTGGGTGCACACTCTAATCACAGTGGGTATTACTATAATTCTAAGGTTCTGGGGGAACATCAATGCAGTCCACTGACTACAATGTCAGTTTGACACCCTGTCATGCTGTCTATTGTTTCTTGTAAGGCAGGCTTGATGTGTGACATGACTCCTTGCATCTCGGCTCTCTCGGCTGAAGAAACAGGAGAGGAGACACGGGCTGTGGGTGGCTCAGAGTGTTCAGCTAAGCGGTGCAGCTTACTATCCACCCGTGTGCTAATGAGTCAGCTCTGGGCTAAAGGCCACGGTCTGCCTTTCTTTAACTGTCATATACATCTTCTGAAGTCTCTGCTATGATCAGCCCCGCTTTCTGGACAAGACAATGAACGTAGAGCTAGAGAGATGGTTAAGACACTGGCTACTCTCCCAGAGGACCTGGGTCTGAGTCTCAGCACTCACGTGACAGCTCACACCCAACTATGAACTTCAGCCTTAGGAGGTCTGACACCTCCTTTTTGGTTCTTCTGGCCCCAAGCTTGCATACATGAGGGCAAACACACAGACACATAAAATTAAAAAGAAGAAGAAGAAGAAGAAGAAGAAGAAGAAGAAGAAGAAGAAGAAGAAGAAGAAGAAGAAGAAGAAGAAGAAAGTGGATGCACAGGCTGTCCAGACAACTCAGTGGATAAAGACACTTGCCACTAAGCCTAACATTTGAGTTTGATTCCTGGGTTCTACATGGTGAACTCAGCACTATACATCATCCTCTGGCCTCCACACACATGCCATGGCACATGCCCACCATACACACACAATATTCATACACCTGTGTAGGTGCGTACATGCATGCACACAGTAAATAAGCAAATATAATTTTAAAAAGAGAAAGAAAAGTGTTACTCAGAGCTAAAACCGGTTTGAAATCCCACCATGGCCAAGCTGGACCCAGAAGAGCAAACTTTGGTGTCCTCTTCCACCCTGGTCTCTTAGACGCCAAACCATGCTAGCCCTCCAGACTTGACACTGGTAGCATCCCTCCTTGAACGATGTCAGAAAATAGCTCTTCATACTCTCTGGGGTCTTATGTTTCTATTGTCAGCAGCATTTCTCAAAAAGGAAGAAGAGTCTATAGGTAAAGTGTTTGCCGTGCAAACATGAGGATCTGAATTTTGATCCCCAGCATCTACGTAAAATCCAGCTGCAGTAGGTGCTCCTGTAACCCTAGCTCTGGTGTGCCAGAGGCAAACAGATTCCTGAAGCCTGATGCCTAATCAGCCTCACCTACTCAAAGACCTCCATGACACTATTTCAAAAGCTCTGTTTGGCAGCAGAGGAACGATACTTGAAATTGAGTTCTGGTATCCAAATGCACACACACACACACACACACACACACACACACGCTAAACACAATCTCAGTACTAAGAGTTCAAAGGATTCTGTCTGGACAGAGCATGTGTCCCCTCTGTGAGGGGCTAGCTTTCCAGGTGAGCTGCGTGCGTGTGCTCCCTAGGACCATGGGATCTCAGAGATGAAGGGAAGAAGAGATAGGTCATGCCAGAGTCTGTGGAAGCTGGCTAGTTAGGAATTCTGGGTAGTTTCCCAAGCCCGGAGGATCACAAGGTGGATCTGAAATTGGGAATGAGATGCTCAAACATTCTCTCTAGATGTGATGTTGGGGACAGACGCTGCTGGAGGAAGAGAAGGGACCATCCACTCTGGCTTCTGGATGCCAGCAAACCCAGAGTCTCACAGAAGTTCATCTCAGCCCTCACAACTTCCAGATGCCTTCAGCTTTATCTCAAACCTAAACATTCAAAACCTAAACCTAAACAAAAACATTGGGTTCTGAAATTATGGGTGAGAACATTTACAATTAGCCAGCTAAAGGTAGGGAGTGAAACAATCTAGAGATTTGACAAACAGAGTTCCAGAGTGTAGCCTGGCTTTGGGCTTTTCATACTGATATTGTAGAAGCAGACAATATCTGGTGTATCTCCTGCTATAAAATATCTGAAGTTGACATACCAAGTCTTTTACTTTAATATGAAAATTTTTGAATTCTGACATGAAGGAAACTGCTAATACCAGCATACAGCCTTTTGTAAAATTAGCATGAAAATTTGATTTTGCCCCATATAAACTTGCTCATTTGTAAGCAAAGAAGAGATTCCGGAGCTCAGGTCAAACACTGAACTAAAGACGAGCAAGATGACTTGGTGGGGAAAGGCGCTTTTTGCCAAGCCTGACAACATAAACTGCCTCCAGGACATAACAGGAGAGAGCTAATTACTGAGAGTTGTCCTGTCACACACACACACACACACACACACACACACACACACACACAGGGGGAGGGGCACACAGTTAGATGTCCTGGCTTCCCCATGTAGCAACTATGTATCTGCTAAAGTGCTACATGGAACCTACTGCACTGGTTGTATTTTAGAAATAGAGGGTATTTCAATAACATGTTTTCTTAAGCTTTTGTGATTAAGTTCTAAAGACTGCTCCAATAGCCGGGCGTGGTGTCACACACTTGTAATCCCAGCACTTGGGAGGCAGAGGCAGGTGGATTTCTGAGTTCGAGGCCAGCCTGGTCTATAGAGTGAGTTCCAGGACAGCCAGGGCTATACAGAGAAACCCTGTCTCAAAAAAACAAAACAATAACAACAACAACAAAAAGACTGCTCCAATTAAAGTTTTGACATCACTTCCTGCTTTCCAGTGGGAGTGGGAGAGAGATCAGCTACCTGAAGCTTTTCCCAATGCCTAGCATGATGCAGATATGAACATGTATGCCCCTGTCTGCAGGATTGCACAGTCCCAGATCCAGACAAGGTCTATTAACTGGAGTTTGGAACCATGCAGTAAGTCGGAAGGCACAAAAAGCTGGTTTATTCTGCGACCATCCCTGGAAACAGAGCCTGACTTCTCCACTCACTTCTTCCAGTCTTAAACTAAGATTTTCACAATATGAAATTTTCATGTAAATTGCCTCCAGTATAATAGGTCCAGGTAATTTATCTGATAAAAGAATGTCAACATCAAGTACTGTATAATTTGTGTAGTGACAAATTGTAGCCATCCTTCAAGACAGAAAAAGGACACTGCTGTGCTTGGAATGAATCAGGGCAGGGTCAAGTATAAGCCCTTGGATTTAATATACAACTCCCAGAAGCATCACTCTGTCCTTTCAGAAGATAAATGCAAATTATAGCTAATAAAGTTATCATGAGTAATTGCTGCCCCTCCTCTCCTGCACGGCTAGTGAGTTCGGAGTGGGGAAGAAGCAGTTATGAATGAGACACCTATAAATTATGAATTAGGAGGCATCCAATGGACTGTTCCTCATTTTTAAAGATGAGTGGGATCGACCATAAACGTGAGGTCAGACTGACCAAGAGAGGGGTGAGATTTGCCATATTCAAAACTGTCCTTGAGACCTCCATCTCTGCCTGCGGAGCTGTGTAAGGGTGTTAGGGTGAGGAAGACGAGGTGTTTGGTTTGCACAGGGTAATGGCTGGACATAGCAGGAGGCCAGAGCTGTTAATGTGGAAAGCAGGCATCCGCACAGTATTGTGGATAGATAAGGTTATTTATTCCTACAGCATTTGCTAAAAGTCAGACACAGGCAGCTAGGGGAGATGTAATGGGGACCAGACACACAAGCTCCAGCACTGTCTACCTACCATTATAGCAAACAGGCTACAGAAAGTAGTGGGGAATCTGAGGATCAACCTCCAATCCCCAACCCCAACTTACCTCTGAATGCTGAAGGAACTATGGGAGAGAAGAAAGACTTGGAGTAGCCACTTGTCCCAGTAACTACAGTAGAACACACGGTTGTGGGGGGCCTCCTAGGTGTTACCCACCTGTCTTAAAGCCAAATGGCCGAATACTCAGGCTAGGGATGGTTGAGAACATGGAGTATCTTCCCAAACAGGAGTGCACATATTTATTTGTAGTGATAAATATTAATAACCCCAGCCCAGAGCTTCTTCCTCACCTTAGACCATTTATGTTCCCAGATGAAAGACACATACAGCCTTTATTATTTTAATATGCTTCAGGCAGCAAATAGCTAGGCAGCTGCCCACCCTCCGTGCTGTTAGAATCTACCTCATATCATCACTGAGTATTTACTATGCTCCATCTGGGCTGTGCTGAACTGTCATTGGGCGGCCCTCTGGGCCACGTTCTCTAGGCCCTTAGCCCATGGCCACTTCTCCTTCTCCTTCCTGATCATTCTTCCATTTTCCCATGGTGACTTCCCTCCTCATGGTCCTATCTCTCCAAGCCCATGTAACCACAAGCCCACCTATGTCTCTTCTGCCAAGTATTGGCTGTCAATATTTGTATTCCCCACTCTGAATTAACTTGAGGGGATGGTCCCATGGGCCATACGCAGAATCAGGTAGGTCTTCAGGGCCAGCACATAGCATTACAATAGACAGTAAAAGACAAAACCTCAGCATTTATCAGCTGTCATCATTTCTGTTGGGCAGGCAGGTAGAGGCTTGAGAAAGTAAGTAGAGTCACAGGTTCTCCATCTCTGTCTCCGTCTACCCACCCCTGTGTCTACTTACTATGAAGTGAGATGCCCCCTCTGCTACATGCTCTTTCCAATAGGTTTTACCTCTGCTTTCATCTAAAGTGATGAAAGCCGTTGACCACAGAGTGAAACTCTGAAAACCAAATGAGTCAAAACGAATTCTTCCCTTCTCTAGGTTTTGTTTGGTTTTGTGTTAATATCTGATTGAACATGATGGGCTGGGTTGGGTCCCCTAGCTTTAATCTATTCATTAACTCCTTAAATGAGTATAAAAAAATTGTTTGTTGAGAAGAAATCTACCAGAGGAAAGAGAATGGGAAAAAGAACTTGATTTTAGAAGACAAAGGACAGGTTGGGAGTGAGATGACCCTCTAGCTCTGAGGAGAGTGAGCTCCAAGCTAGTGGGGTGGAGAGCTGAGAAACAAGCCAGTACAGACCCCAGAGCTCCCACAGCCTCCCTCCAAGTGTCATCAACCGGTGACCAAATGTCCAGACAGGATCCCGCAGAGACATTTGACATTCAAAATAGAATTCATGGAGGCACTTTCCCAGTCGAGGTTCCTTCGTCTCAAATGACTTTAGTTTGTGCCAAGTTGACATGAAACAGATGCAAATCATTGTAGTAAAAATCAAACCGAAACTAGGAGCTTTCACAATGGCTGTTGTAGAGAAATAGGGCAAAGGAAGACACGTGCTGGCCAGTTCCGCAGGGGTGGACTGAGAAAGTTGGGTAGAGCGCAAGCAGGACACCCAGAGACAACCTGAGAGGACTTAGGATAGGAGTTTGTTAAGCATGGGAGGCAGCCCCACAGGCTTGGGTACACGTGACAGTCCTTGATTAAAGAGGACAATGCAAGTTTGGTGACATCCCGAGGAAAGGTGGTTCTGCTGCTGGCTGTTTTCAGAACGAATGGTAATTGTCATTCCTGTGGTTTGTTGTTTGTAATGTTTTGTTTTTAACATGTAAGTACTGTCTTTTAACATGTAATTACATGTTTTTAACATGTAAAGTACTGAATTTACGTGTACAATGAAGCCAAGGGAAGCCCAGTGTGATGGTTAATTTTGATTGGCAACTTGATTGGATTAAGGAGAGCCTGGGAGATTAATAAATCACACCTGTATATGCACCTTTGAGAGCATTTCTAGAGAAGATTAATTAGATGCTTTGAATTCGGATGCCAGTGTTCTTTAGGTAGGGTCCCTGATGAAATCGAAGGGGAAAGGGAGGAGATAACCTGTGAATGAAACCATTCTCTCTCTCTCTCTCTCTCTCTCTCTCTCTCTCTCTCTCTCTCTCTCTCTCTCTCTCTCTCCATCCTGTCTACCCTGATGCGAGTGAGGTACTTCCTCTGTCTCCTCACTGTTATGATGAACTGAATCTCTCCCACTGTGAGCCAAAATAAATCCTTCTAGGTTGTTTTGCACAGATATTTTGAATCTTTTTTTTAATTAGATATTTGCTTCATTAACATTTCGAATGTTAACCCCTTTCCACCTTACCCCACTGAAAACCTCCAACCCCACCCCCTCCCTCGTTCACCTCTCCCCCAGTTTCCTGACTTGCATTCCGATGCTCTGGGGAATTGAGCCTTCACAAGACCAATGACCTTTCCTCTCATTGATGTCTAAAATGGTCATCTTATGCTACATATGTAGCTGGGGCCATGGGTCCCTCCAGGTGTACTCTTTGGTTGGTGGTTTAGTCCCTGGGAGCACTGGAGGTACTGGTTGGTCCATATTATTGTTCCTCCTGTAGAGCTGCAAACCTCTTCAGCTCCTTGACTCTCTCTAGCTGCTCCACTGGGGACCCTATTTTCATTCTATTGGTTGGCTGTGAGCCCTGGGTGTTTTGATCCACTTTCCAATAAGCATAAAGAATTCACACT
Source organism: Apodemus agrarius (assembly GCA_964023405.1). Lineage (NCBI taxonomy): Eukaryota > Metazoa > Chordata > Mammalia > Rodentia > Muridae > Apodemus > Apodemus agrarius. Next base: position 72,089,718 of record OZ030021.1, on the reverse strand, counting down.
TTGGTCTTTTTTCATCTTGAGCTTCATGTGGTCTGTGAGTTGTATCTTTGGTATTCCTAGCTTTTGTGCTAATTTCCACTTATCAGTGATTGCATACCTTTTGTGTTCTTTTGTGACTGGGTTACCTCACTCAGAATGATAGTTTCTAGCTTAATTCATTTGCCTAAGAATTTCATGAATTCATTGTTTTTAATAGCTGAGTAGTATTCCATTGTGTAAATGTACCGCATTTTCTGTATTCATTCCTCTGTTGAGGGACATCTGGGTTCTTTCCAGCTTCTGGCTATTATAAATAAGGCTGCTATGAACATAGTGGAGCATGTGTCCTTATTACATGTTGGAGCATCTTCTGGGTATACGCCCAGGAGTGGTATAGCTGGGTCTTCAGGTAGTGATAAGTCCAGTTTTCTGAGGAACTGCCAAACTGATTTCCAGAGTGGTTTATCAGTTTGCAATCCCAGCAATGGAGGACTGTTCTCTTTCTCCACATCCTCTCCAGCATCCATCTCCTCTCCTGTTCCCTGAGTTTTTGATCTTAGCCATCTGACTGGTGTGAGGTGGGATCTCAGGGTTGTTTTGATTTGCATTTCCCTGATGATTAAGGATGTTAAATTTTTCTTTAGATGTTTCTCAGCCATCTGGTATTTCTCAGTTGAGAATTCTTTGTTTAGCTCAATATCCCATTTTTAATAGGGTTATTTGGTTCTCTGGAGTCTAACTTCTAGAGTTCTTTGTATATATTGGGTATTAGCCCTCTATCAGATGTAGGATTGGTAAAGATCTTTTCCCAATCTGTTGTTTGCTGTTTTGTCCTATTGAGCATATCCTTTGCCTTACAGAAGCTTTGCAATTTTATGAGGTCCCATTTGTCAATTCTTGATCTTAGAGCATAAGCTATTGGTGTTCTATTTAGGAAATCTTCACCTGTGCCCATGTGCTCCAGGTTCTTCCCCAATTTCTCTTCTACTAGATTCAGTGTATCTGGTTTTATGTGGCGGTCCTTGATCCACTTAGTCTTGAGCTTTGTGTAGGGAGATAAAAATGGAACAATTTGCATCCTTCTACATGTTGACTGCCAGTTGACCCAGCATCATTTGTTGAAAATGCTGTTTTCTTCCCCACTGAATGGTTTTAGCTTCTTTGTCAAAGATCAAGTGACTATAGGTGTAAGGGTTCATTTCTGGGTCTTCAATGCTATTCCATTGATCTATCTGCCTGTCCCTGTACCAATAGTTTTTATCACTATTGCTCTGTAGTATAGCTTGAGGTCAGGGATGATGATTCCACCAGAAGTTCTTTTATTGTTGAGAATAGTATTCTCTATCATGGGTTTTTTGTTAGTCCAGATAAATTTGGAAAGTGCTCTTTCTAACTCTATGAAGAATTGAGTTGGAATTTTGATGGTGATTGCATTGAATCTGTAGATTGCTTTTGGCAAGATGGCCATTTTTACTATATTAGCCCTGCCAATCCATGAGCATGGGAGATCTTTTCATCTTCTGAGATCTTCTTCAATTTCTTTCTTCAGAGACTTGAAGTTCTTGTCATACAGATCTTTCATACCAAGGTATTGTATATTATTTGTGGCTATTGTGAAGGGTGTCATTTCCCTTATTTCTTTCTTAGCTCTTTAACCTTTGAGTATAGGAAGGCTAATGATTTGTTTGAGTGATTTTATATCCAGCCACTTTGCGGAAGTTGTTTATCAGCTTTATGAGTTCTCTGGTGGGATTTTTGGAGTCACTTAAGTATACTATCCTCAGGCCGTGCACCGAGGCAGTGGGCAGCAGCCAGCTCACGGGCCCCTGGACCAAGGGTAGCGGCGGGCCTCCATATTGCAACCAGGACACAGCTGGAGAGACCCAGGTAGACAGACTCCTTCTGGGGCTACCTTCCAGGGGGATCTGCTAGGCTCTCGCTGCCAGGCAGGCCGAGCTCCACCTAGGCTCTGCAGGACTTCCCCGTGCTGTGCACCGAGGCAGCAGGCGGTAGCCAGCTCGCGGGCCCCTGGACCAGCGTTAGCTGCAGGCCTCCATATTGTAACCAGGACACAGCTGGAGAGGCCCAGATAGACAGACTTTATCAGGGGCTACCGTCGCAGGGGCTCTCGCCGCCAGGCAGGCCGAGCTCTGCCGAGGCTCTAAGGGACTTCCCCGCACCCTCCGGCCTTGCACCGAGGCAGCAGGTGATAGCCAGCTTGTGATCCCTTAGAGCAGCAGTCACACATAATCACTAGTAAAGAAACAACAGGTGAGCCCAGCCTCACGGGAGATTCAAACAAGGCCAACTAACACCAGAAATAACCAGATGGCAAAAGGAAAACGAAGGAACGTTACTAACAGAAATCAAGGCAACATGACAGCATCTGAACACAGTTCGCCAACAACAGGAAGCCCTGGATACCCCAAAACACCAGAAAAACAAGACTTGGATATAAAATCACTGGTCAGGATGCTGGTAGCTGAACACACAGAAAAATCTCGTAAAGAAATAGAGGAGAAAATGGATCAAAAGTTAGAAGCCTTTACAAGGCAAATACAAAAATCACTTCAAGAAATTCAGAAGATGGATCAAAAAGAAGACAATAAGGAAGAAAGACAAAAATCACTTAAAGAAATACAGAAGAACGTGGGCCAACAAGTAGAAGCTATGAAAGAGGAAACACAAAAAACTCTTAAAGAAATACATGAAAACACAATCAAGCAAGCGAAAGATCTGAGCACATCCATCCAGATACTAAAAACAGAAGTAGAAACAACTAAGAAATCGCAGAGGGAGACAACATTGGAGATAGAAAACCTTGGGAAGAAATCAGGGGCCATAGATGCAAATATCAACAATAGAATACAAGAGATAGAAGACAGAATCTCAGAAGCCGAAGATACCATAGGAACCATTGATTCAACAGTCAAAGAAAATACTAAATGCAAAAAGGTTGTAACCCAAAACATCCAGGAAATCCAGGACACAATGAGAAGACCAAACCAAGGATTATAGGTATAGACGAGAGTGAAGATTTACAAGTTAAAGGGCCAGCAAATATCTTCTATAAAATTATGGAAGAAAACTTCCCCAACCTAAGGAGAGAGATGCCCATGAATATACAAGAAGCCTATAGAACCCCAAACAGACTGGACCAGAACAGAAATACATCCCGTCACATAATAATCAAAACTCCAAATGTACTAAACAAAGAAAGAATATTAAAGGCAGCAAGAGAAAAAGGCCAAGTAACATATAAAGGAAGACCTATCAGAATAACACCAGATTTCTCACCTGAGACCATGAAAGCTAGAAGATCCTGGGCAGATATCATGCAAACTCTAAGAGAACACAAACTTCAGCCAAAACTACTTTACCCAGCAAAACTCTCAATCGCCATAGATGGAGATATCAAGGTATTCCATGACAAAACCAAATTTGCATGATATCTTTCCACAAATCCAGCCCTACAAAGGATAATAGGGGAAAAACACCAAGACAAGGACGGAAACTACACCCGGGAAGAAGCAAGATAGAAACCTCCTCTCATCAAACCCAAAAGAAGATAACCTCTCGAATATAAAAAAAAATAAATAAAAATAAAAATAAATAAATAAAAATAATTTTAAAAATGTCTGGAGGTAATAATTACTATTCCTTAATATCTCTTAACATCAGTGGACTCAATTCCCCAAAAAAAGACATAGATTAACAGACTGGATACGGAAACAGGACCCTACATTTTGCTGCATACAGGAAACACATCTCAGTGTTAAAGACAAACACTGCCTTAGAGTAAAAGGCTGGAAGACAATTTTACAAGCAAATGGTCTCAGGAAACAAGCTGGAGTAGCCATTCTAATATCAGATAAAATAGACTTCCAACCTAAAATCATCAAAAGAGACTCAGAAGGTCACTTCTTGCTGGCCAAAGGGAAAATCCACCAAGAAGAGCTCTCAATACTGAACATCTACGCTCAAATGCAAGGGCACCCTCATTCGTAAAAGAAACCTTACTAAAGCTTAAAGCACACATTACACCTAACACAATAATTGTGGGTGACTTCAACACTCCACTCTCCTCAATGGACTGATCAGGAAAGCAGAAACTAAACAGAGACACAGTGAAACTAATTGAAACTTTGGACCAATTGGATTTAACAGATATATATAGAACATTTCAGTGGTGGCACACGCCTGTAATCCCAGCACTTGGGAGGCAGAGGCAGGCGGATTTCTGAGTTCGAGGCCAGCCTGGTCTACAGAGTGAGTTCCAGGACAGCCAAGGCTACACAGAGAAACTCTGTCTCGAAAAACCAAAAAAAAAAAAAAAAAAGAACATTTCATCCTAAAGCTAAAGAATATACCTTTTTCTCAGCACCTCATGGTACCTTCTCCAAAATTGATCATATAATTGGTCACAAGACAGATGTCAACAAATACAAGAAGATCGAGCTATTCCCATGCCTCCTATCAGATCACCATGGAGTAAGAGTGGTCTTCAATAGCAACAAAAACAACAGAAAGCCCACATACACATGGAAACTGAACAATACTCTACTCAATGACACCTTGGTCAAGGAAGAAATAAAAAAAGAAATCAAAGACTTTTTAGAATTCAATGAAAATGAAGGTACAACCTTTCCAAATCTATGGGACACAATGAAAACAGTGCTAAGAGGAAAACTCATAGCTCTAAGTGCATCCAAAAAGAAACTGGAGAGAGCATACACTAGCAATTTAACGGCATACCTTAAAGCCCTGGAAGAAAAAGAAGTTAATTCACCCAGGAGGAGTAGAAGACAAGAAATCACCAAACTCAGGGCTGAAATCAATCAAGTAAAAACAAAGAGAACCATACAAAGAATAAACAAGACCAGGAGCTGGTTCTTTGAGAAAATCAACAAGATAGATAAACCCTTAGCCAGACTAACCAAAGGACACAGAGACAGTATACAAATTAACAAAATTAGAAATGAAAAGGGAGACATAACAACAGAAACTGAGGAAATTCAAAAGATCATCAGATCCTACTACAAAGGTCTACACTCAAAACAACTGGAGAATCTGGAGGAAATGGACAATTTCCTAGACAGATACCAAATACCAAAGTTAAATCAGCATCAAGTAGATCAGCTAAATAGTCCCATAACCCCTAAAGAAATAGAAGGGGTTATAGAAAGCCTCCCAACCAAAAAAAGTACGGGACCAGATGGTTTTAGTGCAGAATTCTACCAGACCTTCAAAGAAGACTAAAAACCAATACTTTTCAAACTATTCCACAAAATAGAGACAGAAGGGACACTGCCCAACTCATTCTTTGAAGCCACAATTATGCTAATACCTAAACCACAAAAAGATCCAACAAAGAAAGAGAACTACAGGCCAATTTCTCTTATGAATATTGATTGAAAAATACTAACTAAAATTCTTGCCAACCGAATCCAAGAGCACATCAAAACGATCATTCACCATGATCAAGTAGGCTTCATCCCAGGGATGCAGGGATGGTTCAATATACGGAAATCCATCAATGTAATCCACTACATAAACACACTGAAAGAAACAAATCATCTCATTAGATGCTGAAAAGCATTCGACAAAATTCAGCATCCTTTCATGCTAAAAGTCTTGGAAAGAGCAGGAATTCAAGGCCCATACCTAAACATAGTAAAAGCAATCTACAGCAAATCAGTAGCCAACATCAAAATAAATGGAGAGAAACATGAAACAATCCCACTAAAATCAGGGACTAGACAAGGCTGCCCTCTCTCTCCATATCTTTTCAATATAGTACTTGAAGTTCTAGCAAGAGCAATTAGACAAGATAAGGAAGTCAAAGGGAAATAAATTGGAAAGGAAGAAGTCAAACTATCATTATTTGCAAACGATATGATAGTGTACTTAAGCGACCCCAAAAACTCCACCAGAGAACTTCTACAGCTGATAAACAACTTCAGCAAAGTGGCAGGTTATAAAATTAACTCAAGCAAATCAGTAGCCTTCTTGTACTCAAAGGACAAGCAGGCTGAGAAAGAAGTTAGGGAAATAACACCCTTCACAATAGCCACAAACAACATAAAGTACCTTGGCGTAACTCTAACCAAACAAGCGAAAGATCTGTACAACAGGAACTTCAAGTCCTTGAAGAAAGAAATCGAAGAAGACCTCAGAAGATGGAAAAATATTTCTTGCTCCTGGATTGGCAGGATCGATATAGTAAAAATAGCCATCTTGCCAAAAGCAATCTACAGATTCAATGTGATCCCCATCAAAATTCCAACTCAATTCTTCATAGATCTAGAAAGAGCAATTCTCAAATTCATCTGGAGCAACAAAAAACCCAGGATAGCTAAAACTATTCTCAACAATAAAAGGACTTCTGGGGGAATCAATATCCCTGACCTTAAGCAGTACTACAGAGCAATTGTGTTAAAAACTGCATGGTATTGGTACAGCAACAGGCAAGTAGATCAATGTAATAGGATTGAAGTCCCAGAAATTAACCCACAGACTTATGGTCACTTGATCTTTGATAAAGGAGCCACAACCATCCAGTGGAATAAAGTTAGCCTCTTCAACAAATGGTGCTTGTTCAACTGGAGGTCAACATGCAGAAGAATGCGAATTGACCCACTCTTATCTCTTTGCACTAAGATCAACTCCAAGTGGATCAAGAACCTCCACATAAAACCAGACACACTGAAACTATTAGAAAAGAAACTTGGGAAGACCCTGGAGGACATGGGCACAGGGGAAAATTTCCTGAACAGAACACCAATAGCTTACGCACTAAGATCAAGAACTGACAAATGGGACCTCATAAAATTACAAAGTTTCTGCAAGGCAAAGGACACTGTCAGAAGGACAAAATGACAACCAACAAAGTGGGAAAAGATCTTCACCAACCCCACATCCGACAGAGGGCTAATATCCAATATATACAAAGAACTTAAGAAGTTAGACCTCCAAAGAACCAAATAACCCTATCAAAAAATGAGGTTAAGAGCTAAACAAATAATTTTTACCAGAAGAAATTCGGATGGTCGAGCAACATCTTAAGAGATGTTCAACATCATTAGTCATCAGGGAAATGCAAATCAAAACAACCCTGAGATTCCACCTCATACCAGTCAGAATGGCTAAGATTTAAAACTCAAGAGACAACAAGTGCTGGCGAGGATGTGGAGAAAGAGGAACACTCCTCCACTGTTGGTGGGATTGCAAAATGGTAAAAACCGCTCTGGAAATCAGTTTGGCGGTTCCTCAGAAAATTGGGCATGTCACTTCCAGAGGACCCTGGCATACCACTCCTGGGCATATACCCAGAGGATTCCCCTGCATACAATAAAGACACATGCTCCACTATGTTTATAGCAGCCTTGGTTATAATAGCCAGAAATTGGAAAGAGCCCAAATATCCCTCAAAGAAGGAATGGATACAGAAAATGTGGTATATTTATACAATGGAATATTACTCAGCAATTAAAAATAATGAATTCATGCAATTTGTAGGTAAATGGTTAGACCTGGAAAATATCATCCTGAGTGAGTTAACCCAATCACAAAAGAACACACATGAAATGCAATCACTGATAAGTGGATATTAATGAGCCCAGAAGCCCTAAATACTCAAGGCACAATTAGCAAGTCAAATGATTCCCAAGAAGAAGAAAGGAGAGGACCCTGGACTTGTAAAGATTGGATCCAGTTTTGTAGAGCAACCGTGGGGGGAGGGGGAATGATTGGGGAATAGTTGGGGGGGAGAGGAATTATGGGACGTATGGTGGGGGGGAACTGGGAAAGGGGAAAGCCTTTGGATTGTAAACATAGAATATAGAAAATAAAAATTAAAAAAAAGAAAAAAGTATACTATCATATCATCTGCAAATAGTGATACTTTGACTTCTTCCTTTTCAATTTGAAAACGTTTGACATCCTTTTGTTGTCTAATTGCTCTGACTAGGACTTCAAAACTGTATTGAACAAGTAGGAAGAGAGTGGACAGCCTTGTCTAGTCCCTGATTTCAGTGGGATTGTTTCAAGTTTCTCTCCATTTAGTTTGATGTTCACTACTGGCTTGCTGTATATTGCTTTTGCTATGTTAAGGTATGGGCCTTGATCTTTCCAAAACTTTTATCATAAAGAGATGTTGGATTTTGTCAAATGTTTTCTCAGCATCTAATGAAATGATCATTTGGCTTTTTCTTTGAGTTTGTTTATATAGTGGATTACATTGATGGATCTCCATTTATTGAACCATCCCTGAGTCTCTGGGATGAAGCCTACTTGATCATGTTGGATGATTGTTTTGATGTGTTCTTGGATTTGGTTGGCAAGAGTTTTATTGAGCATTTTTGCATCGACATTCATAAGGGAAATTGGTCTAAAGTTCTCTTTCTTTGTTGGGTCTTTGTGTGGTTTGGGTATCAGAGTAATTGTGGTTTCATAAAATGAATTGGGTAGTGTTCCATCTGTTTCTATTTTGTGGAATAGTTTGAAGAGTATTGGTATTAGTTCTTCTTTGAAGGTCTGATGGAACTCTGCATTGAATCCATCTGGTCCTGGGATTTTTTTTTGTTGGGAGATTATTAATGACTGCTTCTATTTCTTTAGGGGTTATGGGATTGTTTAGATCATTTATCTGATCATGATTTAACTTTGGTACCTGGTATCTGTCTAGAAAATTGTCCATTTCCTCTAGCTTTTCCACTTTTGTTGCATATAGGCTTTTGTAGTAGGATCTGATGATTTTTTGGATTTCCCCTGTATCTGTTGTTACGTCTCCCTTTTCATTTCTGATTTTGCTGATTAGGGTACTGTCTTTGTGGCCTCTGGTTAGTTTGGCTAAGGTTTTATCTATCTTGCTGTTTTTTTCAAAGAACCAGCTCCTGGTTTAGTTGATTCTTTGTATAGTTCTTTTTCTTTCTACTTGATTGATTTAAGCCCTGAGTTTGATTATTTCCTGCCATCTACTCTTCTTGGGTGTATTTGCTTCTTTTTGTTCTAGAGTCTTCAGCTGTGCTGTTAAGCTGTTAGTGTATGCTCTTTCCAGTTTCTTTTTGAAGGCACTCAGAGCTATGAGTTTTCCTCTCAACACTGTTTTCATTGTGTCCCATAAACCTTCGTTTTCATTAAATTTTAAAAAGTCTTTAATTTCTTTTATTTCCTTTTTGACCAACTTATTATTTAGTAGAATGTTGTTCAGTTTCCATGTGTATGTGGGCTTTCTGTTGTTTTTGTTGTTACTGAAGACCAGCCTTTGTCTGTGGTGATCTGATAGGGTGCATGGAATTATTTCTGTCTTCTTATATCTGCTGAGATCTGTTTTGTGACCCAGTATATGGTCAGTTTTGGAGAAGGTACAGTGAGGTGCTGAGAAGAATGTGGATTCTTTTGTTTTAGGATAAAATACTTTATAGATAGCTGTTAAATCCATTTGGTTCATAACTTCTGTTAGTTTCACTGTTTCTCATTTAATTTGTGTATTTGCAATCTGTCCATTGATGAGAGTGAGGTGTTGAAGTCTCCCACTATTATTGTGTGTGGTGCAATGTGTCCTTTGAGATTTAGTAAAGTTTCTTTTATGAATGTGGGTGCCCTTGTATTTGGAGCATATATTTTCAGAATTGAGAGTTCATCTTGGTAGATTTTTCCTTTAATGAGTATGAAGTGCCCTTCCTTATCTTTTTTTAATACTTTAGGTTGAAAGTCAATTTTATTTGCTATTAGAATGGTTACAGCAGCTTGTTTCTTGGGCCATTTGTTTGGAAACTTGTTTTCCAGCCTTTTACTCTGAGGTAGTGTCTGTCTTTGTGCCTGAGGTGAGTTTCCTGTATGCAGCAAAATGTTGGGTCCTGCTTATGTATCCAGTCTGTTAGTCTATGTCTTTTTATTGGAGAATTAAATCCATTGATATTAAGAAATATTAAGGAGAAGTGATTGTTGCTTCCTGTTACTTTTGTAATTAGAGGTGGAGTTATGTTTGTGTGTCTCTCTTTTTGTTTTTTTAAAAGATAATTAAGATTTTTTTTTTGCTTTTTCTAGGGTGTAGTTTCCCTCCTTGTGTTGGCGTTTTTCATCTATTATCCTTTGCAGGGCTGGATTTATGGAAAGATATTGTGTAAGTTTGTTTTTGTTGTTGAATACCTTGATTTCTCCATGTATGGTAATTGAGAATTTTGCTGGGTATAGTAGCCTGGGTTGGCATTTGTGTTCCCTTAGGGTCCCAGCTGTTCTGCTGCTCCTGGTCCCTGCCTCTTGGCTGTATATACCTGCCTGTTCAGTCACTGGAGAGAAGATGGCGGTGACCCCACCTCCAAAGCTGGGAGTCTGGTATTTTGAGTGTTTACTCTGACTAATATGAACAGATATCTAGCAAACATTATGTCTCCTTTTCTGAAGCTGCCTCTGGAGAAGTTGAGTTTTTAGCTCAGTGGAATGTGTCAAGCAGATATGGTCTTCTCCAATGGGAGCAGGTATCATCTGGTACATCAGTGCATACCTAAAATCAAAAGGCCAAGGAAGGCTGAATTTACTCTGTCCATATGAACTGGATATTGGTCTTCTTTGTCTGTGGGATTTCTGGTTTTCAACGTTTCAGATACAGCCTGGAACCTACTCCATGGCTTCTCTGAGCCTTTGGATGATCTTACCAGCCTGTCTGAGTTTCCAGCAGGCAGCTTCATAGGTTCTGTTATTTGCCAGCCTTAATAATCATGTGAGTCAGTATACTCCTCCTTGTCCTAATATTTCTTCACATACCTATCCCTAGAGATCATCTATGGTCCTATTTCTCTAGAGATGGGCATAGAATGTAGTTGCTACTACCCTGCCTTAAGCTCTGTGTGGACCTTGCTATCAGCCCTACCCAGGTTACCTAGGATCGGAGCATGAAAGACACACACACACACACACACACACACACACACACATTAGCTTATTTTTGATATGCTTTAGCTCAATGGCCAGGCTCCTCTAAGTCTTCCTTGGTGGCCATCATGCCCTTCTTTGCACTCCCAGATCAGCACCCTAAATCTACCCTCAACTTTAGTTGCTCAGTTACCTTTAGTCAACGCTCAGTACCCTAAATCTACCCTCAGCCTAGCTGGTCTTGAATCTCCTGCTCACTTTCCTAGGCTCAGTCAGGAGAAATGGCTGAGGTTAACTCTGCCTGAGATCTCACATGGCTGGTGACTCTTTCTTCCTCTGAAGCTTGGTGAATCTTTCTCTCCTCCCTTGCATCTGCTAGCTTGCCTGCGGGAAAATTGGAAGTCTGACTTATTCCAACCAGTTCATTGGCCTTTAGCATATTTATTGGTTGATTAAGAACCAACTGGGAAATAGGACCTTCAGGGTTCACAAGCAGATTTTGATCAGAGCATCAGAACCACCCTGTACAGCAGGACCTCTTAAGTTTTTGTGGCATTCCTGACCACTTTGCCTGACTCTCATAAGTCTTGCATACATAGATGTGATAGTTAATATTGTTATCTCATTTGATTGGCTCTGGAGTCAAATAAGACAGGCCTCTGGCCATGTCTGTGTGCCCAGTTTTAGGAAGGATTCACTGAGGAAGCAGATTTTCTTTCTGAGTAGGTGGCACCTTCTGGCTCAACCCATAAATAAAAGGTGTGAGGAAGATCCATGCTGGTTGTCTTCCCATCTTTGTTTTCATTTCTAGAGTCTCTACCTGTGCCTACCTTGCCATCTTCACTGACAGACTTCCAGCTTTAAGAATCTTCTAGGTCTTTAGTGCCATATTGGGACTGTGGGTACACAGAGCTTCATGTACCGAGCAGTTCTAGGGTTCTGGGCTCTGTAGTGTGCAGATGACTAGATGACCTAGTCCCAAGTGTGCAAACAAACCCAATACATTCTCTTTATAATATAGAGCAGTGGTTCCCATCCTGTGAGTCATGACCTCTTTCACAGGCTCCGCCTAAGATCATTGGAAAACACAGATGTTTACATTATGATTCACAATGATAGTAGCAAAATTGCAGTAATGAAGTAGCAACAAAAATAGTTTTATGGTTGGCGACCACCACCACATGAAGAACTGTATTAAAGGGCCCCAGTATTAGGAAGTATTAGGAAGGATGGGATCTATTGCAAGAGAATTTTAACACAACAGGTATACAAGCTAGGTATCCAAGTGAAACAATTACTGATGGAAAGTTGTAATTCTTAAAAACAATTCTTACAGGTGAATATAAATAATTATTAAATATGGAAGAAAATTTACATAACAGCAGCATATGCAGTTCAGTTTCCTATGAAGAATTAAATACTGTTGAAGATTTGATATTGCAGGACACAGATTCTCAAACATTTCCCGATTTGACCAATAGTTTGATTTAATAATCATCATCACTGACAATGTTTTTAATTAAACCATTGTGATCCCACAGGAACAGAGAACTTTGTATGTATAATAAGAATACCGCAGTTCTGACCTGAGGTGCTATAGACGGTGCTTACCAGCATGGCATGGCATGACATATACAAAGGTTGCATGATGTGTGTTCAGACACAAGGCTGCAGTGAAGTCCCATGATACAACACAATGGAGGACTACTTAAAACTTCTCACATTCACTGTTTGATTTTAGATTAGTTTTTGGTTGTCAAACCATCAGAAAGCTATTACTGGCCTAAAAAAATTCCATGACTTTTACATTATGTGAAGCCATGTGGAGTTTTAAGAAGCTGGACAGTAGAGAGTCCTATCAGTGTCTTGTATGAAGTGCTAGTCACTACACTCCATATCTGAGAACACATCTCAGGTTCCACTGGAGTGCTCCCTGGTCCACACTACTTACTGATATAAGGCTATCTCAGCACTCTTCATCTTCAGATATAAAGCCTACCCGGGTAGTATGTAGAACTTGGAGACATGACCACACAGTACTCAAAAAATAAATCGTAATTTGCAAAGGCAAACAATAGTGAACAAACCAGCAAATGTAATTCAGAATTCTCTGGAGACTTAATTGTACAACTACAGTAGTGAAAAACCACATCTTTGAAATGAGAGTGAAATCTCAACATATTTCATTGTAGAAAAGAAGGGAGAGAAAGAAATGAGATAGTGTTAGGAGCTGTGCTGTGCCAGAAACCTAGATGGACACCCTCAGGCCTTTCTCAGAGGCAGGCAGGAGCTGCAGTTAGTTCCACAGTTCTTGAAGGTCTGCTTTAGGTGTGCAAGGGAAATGGTTTTCATGATGTAACTTCGAAGACCTTAGGTGCCAGGATGGGTTCAGATCTGAGAACAAGGCAGGGATCTCCTCATGCGTGGGTCCTACCTGAGTCTGAAATTGTAGGCTGCATGCACCTCCACTTCTGCAGCCAGGCTTCCAAGAAATGGAGTTGTGTCCCCTGGACAATGTAGAACAGCTGGGCACCGTTGCTCGGGTAAGGAGGGCCCAGTTGCAAGGTCTTTTTGTGAGTTGTGGGGAGGATGCAGAGTGAGGAGGAGGAAGAGGAGGAGGAAGAGGAGGAGGAAGAGGAGGAGGAAGAGGAGATGGTAGTGTCTATGTGTGTTTGGGGGGGGAGGGAAAGAAAAACTAGATATTGAGATTTGTGTTTTCTTCTTCTATTTATTAAGGGTTATTTCTTCAATACCTCTACAACAAAATGAAAATTTGATAACTACAGCATAACTCTCTATTTTAAAGTTTCTTTTATAAAGCACAGTATTATTTTTTGAGGGTAAGAAACTGTGCATATGGGATTTCCACTTAAAGCAATGTTTGAACATTTTAATTGCATTGCTAAATGATGGTCCCACTAAACAGTTTAATTTCTCTAAATCTTCATTCTACCCTACAAACCATCTGTCGACACAGTATTCTGTAAAGTTCTGCCAAAGTGGGCCTAATAATCAGTCACACACACGCGTGTGTACACACAGGAGAGGGAGAGGGGGAGAGAGAGGCAGGCCACTGGCACTACAATATCAAATTATTATCAAAGTTTAGTAACATGATGGGGGCGGGGCTTAAGGGCACCATAGCGCCTCGCTTTTCAAATCGTCATCAGGCAGCGCCAATGAAGGCGGGGCCTGCCCAAGCCACTCCCCCGGAACGGGCCTCTGCTGTTCTGTGACGCCATCAGAGGGCGCCGCGCGGGGCGGGGCGCCGCCCTGGGGTGCTTCGGCCCTGTCTGGAAACTGAGTGGGCTCGGCTGTGAGATTTCGCCTTGTTGAGCATAGTGGGGAGGGCAGGCCGGAGCATGGCGGACCAGATTCCTCTGTACCCCGTGCGCAGCGCGGCGGCCGCCGCAGCCAGCCACAGACGTGCGGCCTACTACAGCGCTGCCGGGCCCGGGCCAGGTGCCGACCGGCGCGGCAGGTAACGGCGGGCCCGACCTTTCCCGGCACCGCGGGTCTTCCCTGCAGACCCATAGTCCGCACGGAGCCAAAGAGCCGGGCGCGGGCGGGCCGCGGATTCCAGAGCCCAGGGCCACGGGCCGAGCCGCGCCCAGGGATTCGGAGACGCCGCCCGCCTCTCTTGTCGCTTCTGGAACCCCAAAACTTACTGTGTGGGCGAGCAGTCCCGGGTGACAGGTGCAACTCATAATGAGTGCGACAAACACACCTTACAGAGTATCACTGATTTTTCCAGACGTGGAGCGCTTATTAGACCCACTTTATACTTAGCCACGAGTGTACACAATACTTTCTGTCGACAGGAGATGTTTTGGAAGAATAAAGTGAAAATTTAGAGAGGGTAAATTGTTTAGTGGAGCCATAATTTAGCAATGCAATGAAATGTCCAGACCTTGCTTTAAGTGGAAGTCTCATATTCATAGTTTCTTACCCAGAGAAAATAATACTCTGTAAGGTGCTTTATGAAAGAAACTTTAAAATGGAGTTAGTTACCTTGTAGTTGCTAAATTTTAATTTTGTTGTAGATGTACTGAAGAAACACCCTTAATATATAGAAGAAAGAAAATTACAGAGCTCACTGAATATGTAGCTTCTTCCGAATCAGAGCTTTTAAATACTTTTTGGGTTGAACATTATTTATTTAGAGATAAGGTCTCACTGTGTATCCTTGGCTGGCCAAGCTGACCTCAAAGTCACAGAGACTCACCTGCTTCTGCCTCCCCCAGTGCCAGGGTTAAAGGGATGCGTCACCACACCCAGTCTTATTTCTGTTTGTGAAAATCAGGTGTTGAGTATGCTTTCAAGGACCATCAGGATGGGCAGTAAAAGAACTGTGGGAAGTCTGGTTTGACTGTTTTGAGAGGCTTACAGGGCAAGTGTTTGAATATGTCAGAGAACTGAATTGGATCTTGGTCCTTGTTCTTACTAGTAGTTTGAACTACTAGTTCTTTCTCTACCCTCATTTCCTCATCTTTAAACTGGTGATTTGTATTTTTTTCTCATTGGGAACGTTGGCTGTAAGGTGCCCGTTTTCCAAGTGCTTGCTCACCAAGCTACCATTTTCCTGTTGTTGATGGCACCAGAAAAGTAATTGAATAGTAGTTCTGTAAGGGATTAATCTTAGGAGCTTATTTGGAAATATGCTGCCGTGTAAAACATTTCATTTTGTCATACGTTGGGCCTTCTTGCTGTATACATTCTGAAGCTCTACTGCTTGATGGTACATATTCAGGATCCAATGTCTGAGTGTTGGGTTACTGCTTTTATTATTTAATTTTCTTCATTTCTGATTATTTTCTGTGTTCAAAAATCTGTTAGATATTAGAATAGTCACTCCTGCATTTTAGGATTAAGGTTTATATATGGTTACCTTCCTTCCTTTGTTCATTTGGTTTTGCTTTTTCGAGACAAGGTTTCACTGTGCAGCCTTGGCTGTCCCGGGACTTGCTCTGTAGACCTTGAATTTATAGAACTCCACCTGCCTCTGCCTCCAGAGTGCTGGGATTAAAGGTTTGTACTACCACCACCTGGTTTAGTGTTACCTTTTAATTTATCTGCATCATCTCCACCCCCATCCTGTCAGCCCCTTTTTTTCTTCTTCCTCTCCCCCTCTCCCTCCCTCCCATCTACTGTGACAGTCTAGGTCATGATGGCCAAGAACTCCTTATCCTCCTGTGTCCACATACAGGTATACACCACTATGCTTGCTTAGTTTTTTTTTTAATTAGTATATTAAGACCCATTTATATTCAAGCTGATTTTCCATAATCAGAATCTATTTGTGGCATTTTATTTTCTGTTTCTTCTGAGTTTCATCCTTAACCCTGTTTTCTTTTCTTGTATTCTTTTGGGTTATTGAACAAACTTTTTTTTTTTTTTCTGAGATAGTCTCACTTTGTAGTCCAGACTGGCCAGGAACTCAGTGCCTAGCCTAGCCTTTAGCACTTACAGTCCTATTTTGACTCATGTATAGTGATTTTCAGTGCATTTATTTGTATAGCTATTACTTAGAGTAGCACTGGGTATTATTACAGTCTATATACACACAATGCATACCAGTATACTGTTGATATTTTAAGGGTAAGATTTGCCTCTTTATGTTCTTTTATTCATTTCCTTGGTAATTCATTTCATTCCTTATAGTGTTATATGTAAGTTTTATGTTTTTAAAAGTATATAAATGTTTCATTTATGTATTATTGGAAGCCCACATCTGACAGTGTTATAACTTCTACCCTTTCTCTCAATTTAGAAAACTCAGGAAGAGAAAGTCTTGGATTATAGTTTTTGCCTTTGCTCTTGCCTGTTTATGATAGTCTCGAATTTCTTAGTTCTGCTCCATTTAAACATTCTGTAGCCATTCTTTTAGTTTTCCTTTATCTGAGGATGCTTCTGTTTTCCCATCATTTCAGAAGGTTAATTTTACAAGTATAGTAACTGTCTCCCACAGTTTCACTTTCCGTGCTTTCAAGGTTATGGGTTATAGACAGCCATGTTTGGAAAATATTAAATGGAGATGTACAGAAACAAACAATTTAGATATTTGAAATTATGTGCTGCTCTGAATATTTATGAAGTCTAGTAGTCTTGCTCCTTCCTGTCTGAGATGTGAACCATCTCCTCTGTGCTCTCTCTATATTACCCAATGATCACCCACTTGAAAGTTTACTGTTGTGGTGTTGATGGTTCTGGAAGTTCAGTGCTTAAATGATTCCCATTTTACCTGATAATATTCACAAGTTCAAAAGACATGAATCTGGCAATCTTTTTAGACATATATTGTTACTCACTGTATTACAGGAGTGTATGTATAGGAAAAACCATTACCATGCAAATAGTTTGGTAATATATGGTTTCAGATACCCACCAGGAGATATTCCCAGAGGAAAAGAATAAAAAGAATAAAGAACTATATTGCAATTGGGAATGACAGCCCATCCAGCACTTGAAAAGTGTTACCCTACTTCCTTGAGCTTTTGTGATTTGTGATGAGAAAATCTAATGTCAGCTGAGTTGTTTCACTCATCACTACTTTTTTTTCCTAGTAAGACTTCAGAAGTCTTTTCTTGAGGTTCCCCACCCCCACCCCCACCCCCCAAATCCTGAGTGTGTTATTTGCTTGTGGTCCATTTCCTGTTCAGATTGGGCAATTCTTGTTCTGTCTTCATTTTAACCAAATCTTCGTTCTGTTCTGCTTTTGAGCCCACCTTTTCCATTTTGAATTTTCAGTTGGTTCTTCTTCATGTTAGCTCTCTTCATTGGATTAGCTTTTGCATTCTCTACTCATGATGGCTACCCCTGCTTCTCTCTCTTTCTCTCTCTTTCTCTCTCTCTCTCTCTCTCTCTCCCTCTCCCTCTCCCTCTCCCTCTCCCTCTCCCTCTCCCTCTCCCTCTCCCTCTCCCTCCCTCTCTCTCCCCCTCCCCCTCCCTCCCTCCCTTCCTTTCTTTCTTTTTTCCTTTCTTCCTTTTTTGAGACAGGGTCTCTATTATGTAGCTCTGGCTGTTCTGGTACTCTCTGTGTAGACCTAGTTGCCTTAAACTCAGAGGTGCACCTGGCTCTGCCTCTGCTTCCTGAGTGCTATGCTTAGTCTCTCCTGTATTATTTGAGGCAGGGTCCCTCCCTGAATCAGGCACACTAGCTGGCTGGGTTTGCTGGATAATGAGTTCAAATGTTCTGCTGGTCTTCATGTCTTCATCTCAGGTTGTAGACAGTGCTTCTGGCTGGTGTGTATCAGATATGGGATTCAGGCAGTTTACCATCTGCAGAGCATTTTTTTTAAATGATAGTTTTCTAATACTCATGTTCAGAATATTTTGTTATCTGTAATTTTGATGTTAACATTTCTGGATTCTCTTTCTAATTCAAGTTGAGATTTTCGTTTTATTCTGTTTTCAGAATAAGCATCCTAAACATTTTGAGTTTTATGTGATGAGATTTAATTCTTCATTTTTTCCAAACTTCCTGTGATACCATGTTAGTAAGTGGGGAATGTGGAAGACACTGTCTTGAAGGGCCAGGTTCCTGGCATAGCTTTGTCACTGGGAGGGAAGATGCCCTGTTTGCTCTCATTTGAGATGCCACTAGTCTTTGGTGACTGAAGCCTTAAGGCCCCAGGGACCTGACCTGAAAATATCTTTACATCACAAAAGTGGCTGGGGTTCTTCCTATACCCTATTCTTTCCCTCCCTCTTCTCACCCCCTCCACGCTGTGTGTGTGTGTGTGTGTGTGTGTGTGTGTGTTGGGGGGGTGAGGGAGAAACAGAGACAGAGACAGATTGATTGATCAGGGCGTTGTTCGTCCATATTTGTTAGTGCTTTTCCTTTGAGTTCTCTAAATTCAAAGTGGTGAGTTACTAGCTTTGCATAGAGGCACTTGCCATAATATAACAGCTAAACTTCATTGTTTAAAAAGAGACTCATGCTGAGAACAGATGGGTGTTGTCTGATTATCTGCAAAAATTACTGTTTCTTGGGAGCTGTAACACAGATTTTTATAATGCTGGTTTTCTTATTTTGAGGATCTATACATAATTTCATTTCAGTCTTAAAAGTTTTATAATTATGATCTAATATATTAGTAATTATAAAGGTTTTATTTTTTCTGTGATAGTTACAGCTGAAGGGTCTGGCTGTTTGTAGTGTTGGGGATTGAGCCTAGAACTGTTAGGAGCACGCAGTCTCACAGGAGTGCTAAGATGATGCCACTCTACCTGTTCAGTCCCAGAGTTTCCTTTGAAGTTTCAGAAATGTTTATAAAAGTAAATAAAGATTTTCACTGGAAAGGTATTCATAGATCACCTTGAAAATAAGAAATTCTTTACACTTGTCAGAATAGGCATGTTTCATTTAGTTTTCACATATCTCAAAGTATTAGTGTGAAGATAGAATTGATAATAGGGTCCATAACAATTATAGGCTACTAGAATTTATGTCCCTAGCTGACAGGTCTTAAAGTTTTTGTATTGTGTGTATTTAATATTGGATATTCTAGTTCAAAACTTTCTTCCCATGTATAGTATTGGTATACTTTCTTATTCCAGGCTATTTTTAGGTTTCTTATACAACTTTTTAGAAATCACTAATTTATTGGGGCTGGAGAGACGACTCAGTGGTTAGGAACATTGGTTTCTTTTCCAGAGGCTCTGGGTTCTAGTCCCAGCATCCCATGGCAGTTCACAGTCATGTTATTACAGTCCCAGGGGATCCAGGGCCCTCAGGTGGCTTTTTGAGCGCCAAACACGCATGTGCAGAGGCACACATGGCCGACAAAATACCCACAAAAAGAAAGAAAATAGTAAAAAATGTCAAAGGCAGAGAGGGGCAGTAGGGAGGGAAGGAGAGGGAGGAAGAGGAGAGGAGAGAGGAAAGAGAACTAGTTCAAGATTGTAGCCATTTCTCAGCTTGTTCCTTGCTTTTTCCAGCCTGTTTTCTGATACCATCTCCTTAATTACTTTGATGGTGATGGTGCTGGTCATTACTGTTTTAGTTTTAGTTTTAGTCTATTTTGTGCTACAAAACAGACTGAGTATGAAGGGTAGAGATTGCTTTCTTTATGTGGTTCAGTGTTAAGGCAGATCAATCGAGGCATATCTTGCTGTTTTTTTCTGGGTGGCAGAAGACCATGCTCCCCTTTCTGGTAGCAGTCACCCTTTTTGAGGGTACCCTCATGACAGAAATGTCTTTGGTTATGGTCTGTGCTGGTTAGTTTTGTGTGTCAACTTGACACAGGCTGGAGTTATCACAGAGAAGGAAGCTTCAGTTGAGGAAGTGCCTCCATGAGATCCAGCTGTGGGGCATTTTCTCAATTAGTGATCAAGGGGGAGGGCCCCTTGTGGGCGGTGTCATTCCTGCACTGGTAGTCCTGGGTTCTATAAGAAAGCAAGCTGAGCCAGCCAGGGGAAGCAAGCCAGTAAGTAACATCCCTCCATGGCCTCTGCATCAGCTCCTGCTTCCAGACCTGCTTGAGTTCCAGTCCTGACTTCCTTTGGTGATGAACAGCAATGTGGAAGTGTAAGCTGAATAAACCCTTTCCTCCCCAACTTGCTTCTTGGTCATGATGTTTGTGCAGGAATGGAAACACGGACCCATTGCCTGACACTGAGGCATACACATTAAGCTGCTGTCACACATTTGGAGAGTATAGAGAGAAAATAAAGCCAAATGTGTACAAGTTAATAGTCATGCCTGATCTCTAGTGACCGGTGGGACATGTGGGCCTCCTATGACCATGGTACCTTACCAAAAAGACCAGAGTTGGAAACAACTTAGATGCCTGCCACTCTACCCACTTATACATTCCCACATAAATGGCCCATGATTCTGTGGTCAAGCAACTTCTCATTAACAGCAATAGAAACTTCAAACCCCTCAGTGGCTTGATGACTTCTGGAAACTCTCCTGTTGCTTGGTATCATTGTGTCTATAAATTTGCTCTTTGTCTTTTCATGCATTTGGTGAGTTCTTTGTACTGATTATGCCTCTACCTTCCATAAGCCATTTTCATGGCTCACGACAGAGAGCATTCCAGCCCTAGTACCCTTTCTGCTTTCTGCTCTTAGAGGCAGGGGAAGCTGGGTTTCTCATCAGCCTCTTAGTAATGGCTCCTAGCTGTCACTGTTGAACTGAGAGGCTCCGGTTCAATGGAGGACATATGCACAGTTCCCTACACAGCACTTACTGGCTGAGTTGCTTTTCTTCTTTGTTGGTATGCAGACAAAGGAGATTTTGTTATTAATTCTAAAGTTTTGAACATCAGATGTATTTTAGATTAATGTACTTCAATATAAATTCTCAATATTTTCATTCAGGTAGAAACAGTAGAGCTGTCTGGTGGTTAAGGTACATGTAAGCGTGAGATGGGCACCCCTGACCTTCCTCTCTCATGGTCATGGAGACCCTGTGCCCTGCAGCACTGGAGCAGTCCATTGAAAGCCTGTGGCAGCAGCTGAGGTGGTGTGTCCTCCTCGGGGAATGAGCAGTACACTTGGGTCCATGTCATTGCTTCTAGTTTCTTTGTTCACATTGTTTTTACTCATTTAAAAAATGTTCCCAGAATTATACTTAATTGCTGGAAACGCTGATTTCTCTTGAGTGACAAACCAATTAAGTGTATATGACACCAGGCAACAAAGACACTTAGGATTCTATGCTTATCCTGCCTCTGGGGGGAAAATCCATTATTCATCATCTTATTGTTTTTAAATACTGAAGTAAAATTTTCAATACAATAGGAAAATTGCTTTGGAGGGGGAATAAATTGCTTGCCAGTTCAAAGGCTACATTTCTGAAGCTTGGGTTAGTAAACTTGGTGTTGCTCATTTTCTCAGCCTCCTGAACTCCTCATGCTGCTTTTCTAGTGTTAAAGTTGGTAAGACTGTAACTTTTTCAACAGGATCACCGAGAGAAACTTAGTGGAAAAAAACAAAAACAAAGCTCAAATCTTACTTTATATATATTAACTGGTATTCTGAAGTTTGATTGCATTTTGGATAAGTATTCATTTTTCTGCTTTCTGTAGAAACTTTGTTGACATAACCTTATGCAGGAAAAGAAAAAAGACCTTTTCAGGGAAAATACTTTCTTCAGGCTCCTTCATGGATTTCCTCCTCTAAATCACCTAAAATGTACTTTGTAGGAGATTATATGGAGCCAGTAAAATGAGTTCACAATTTGATTGGTTGAGGGAGTGTTAAAAGAGGGTGAAAAGAAGTGCCAATTCTCCCAATGTATTTATGCTTACATCATCATTCTTGGTGGCAGTAAGAGCCGGGGAGATGGAACCCACACTGTTTCCCGTAGCATTAGGAGGTACTCGAAGAGACAAGTCAGGATGCTCACCTTAGGCTGCAGAAGATAATTCAGGCCAAGTCAGCCTGAAGTAGAAATACAGATTTCAGCCAGGCATTCAGAAGGAAAGATAGGCCTAAAAGAGTTTGCTTAGTGACAGACACATATCTTTAATCCCAGGACAAAGGAAGTGGAGGCTAACGACCTATCTGAGTTCCAGGTCAGCCTGGCCTACATAGTAAGATACCGTCACACAGACACATGCACACAGGCATGCACAAATAAGTAAGTAAATAAAGAAATAGCTCGCTTCGGCAGCACATATACCAAAATTGGAACGATACAGAGAAGATTAGCATGGCCTTTTTGCAAGGATGACATGCAAATTTGTGAAGCGTTCCATATTTTTTCAGCCTTATTTATAATAGCCAGAAGCTGGAAAGAACCCAGATGTCCATCAGTGGAAGAATGGATACAGAAAATGTGGTATAGTTACACAATGGAATACTACTCAGCAATAAAAAACAATGAATTCATGAAATTCTTAAGCAAATGGTTGGATCTGGAAAATATCGTTCTAAGTGAGGTAACCCAATCACAAAAGAACACACATGGAATGCAGTCACTGATAAGTAGATATTAGCCCAGAAGCTCTAATACCCAAGACACAATTAACATATCAAATGATTCCCAAGAAGAAGGAATGAGTGGGCCCTGGTCCTGGAAAGGCTTGATGCAGCATTGTAGGGGATTACCAAGACAGAGACTTAGGAGGGGGTTGATTGGAGAACAGGCGGAGGGAAGAGGACTTATGGGACTTATGGGGGGTGGGGGAACCGGGAAAGGGAAAATCATTTGGAATGTAAACACAGAATATAGAAAGTCATGTTCATGTGTTCCATAAAAAAGTAAATAAATAAATAAAAACATAAACAGTATTGGGCTCCGCTGCAAGCCCAGAACCAGGTCCGAAAAGTTGCCCTCCCTCTACATGTATATGGACATGTCTATACCTTTATAATAAGAAATTAATGAAAAGGGTAGTATTGCATGACCTTAAATGGGCATGGGCTTCTCAAAACAGAGTCTCATTTAAGTTTCTCAGTAAAAGCTATCTACATAGATGTTCTGGCTTTTGAAATTATTGTGAGAAATTTAAAAATTTAGTAAAAGGCAAGTTTTAGTAAACTTCAAGGAATCTTTCTTTAGAAAATGCAGCCCTATTTATAATAGCCAGAAGCTGGAAAGATCCCAGATGTCCCTCAACGGAGGAATGGATACAAAACATGTGGTATATATACACAATGGAGTACTATTCAGCCATTAGAAACAATGAATTCATGAAATTCTTAGAGAAATGGATGAAACTGGAGAACATCATACTAAGTGAGGTAACCCAGTCTCAAAAGAATACCCATGGTATGCACTCACTGATAAGCGGATATTAGCCTAGAATCTTGGAATAACCAAGACACAATCCACATACCAAATGATGTCCAAGAAGAAGGAAGGAGTGGCCCCTGGTCCTGGAAAGGCTCAGTGTGTCAGTGTAGGGGAATACCAGAACAGGGAAGTGGGAAGGGGTGGATGGGGGAACAGGGGGGGAGGGAAAAGGACTTATGGGACTTGCGGGGAGTGGGGAGCCAGGAAATGGGAAATTATTTGAAATGTAAGTAAAGAATATATCAAATAAAAAAAAAAGAAAATGAGATCATAGGTTGAGATGTGTTTTAGTTGATAGAATGCTCACCTAGCTCTGTGAAACTGAAGCTGTGGTATCTATCCCCAGACAGCAAAAACTGGGAGTGACACAGGTGGCGCACACTGGTAATCCTAGTACTTAGGATATGGAGACAAGATCATGTACATCTACATAGTCAGAGGTCAGTTTGGGGTACATGAGACCCTGTCTTAAAAACTACCACCCTCCCCCATCCAAAACCCAGCAAATAAAAGAATGAGATCATAAGGTGGTTTCTGAGGTATATTGATAGGCTCATAAGATAAATGCATGGCTCACAGAGTTCAAAGGACTACCTTATTATATAATCAGATCACAGACCAAGACCTGTTTCTACTGAAAACAAGGTTCATGATCATGTGAGCCCTTCTTGATTCCCAGTCAGTAGGGTTTAGAGCCCCTTTCCTTTTCTATGATTAGTTTCCCATTTTCCTGCTCTGTACCAGCCCATTATATGTGTGTGCGTTATTTTATGTGTATGAGTGCTTTGCTTGCATGTATGTATGTACGTGTGTACTATGTAGTGGTGTCTATGGAAGTCAGGAGAGGGTGTCAGATTCTGTGGAACTGAAGTTATGAACAGTTCTGAGCCATGTATGAGTGCTTGGGCCTGAACCTGGGTCCCCCTCAAGTGCTCTTAACCCCTGAGCCATCACTTCAGCCCTTCCTGATACATTTAACCAGTTCTTTGGTCCATTTCTTTGGTTCCTCTTTTAAGCAGCTCAGTGTAGTTACGGTTGTCTTTTTAGATTGTGTACATGTTTAATTCCATGGGTAAGGTTCTGCTCTAAAAGCTGTATATTACTGTATAGTAACAAAAAGGCTTGTAATAAATCTTCACAAATTGTTCACTATTCCCACCAACGATGAAGAATGTCTGTCTAAGACTACTGAGCATGTTAAATGTTAAGAATTTTTTTTTTAAAATGGTAGGTAGTGGTGCATGTCTGTTATTCCACCACTGAGGAGGCTGGGGCAGTAAGGTCTCAAGGTTTATTTAAGCCAGCCTGAGCTATATAGTCAGCATTCAGACAATAACAGGAATTACTTTATCCACTTGAAAAACAAGGCAAAGCACATTATTAGTCCTTTTTAGAAACAAATTATTCTCAGGCTTAGAACTTCTAATGAATAGTAATAATTTGAAATGAACCTAAAACTCCTTTCTGATGCTCCCTGGTACTGTGTGTCTCGTCTGTGCTCCCCTCTTCATCCCCAGCACTTGTACACTGCTGCCCCACCCGTCCTCATCTTGAAGGCCTCTGCTCTCTGCTCCTCCTAGAATCTTCATTAGTTGACTGCTTTCTAGTATATAGGGTAGTACATCAATACTGCTGTGATGATACCTGATAAAAACAAAGAAGTGTTTATTTTGGTCCTGTCCTCGGTGGGAGAGAGAGAAATGTGAGGCTTCTGGCCACATTGTATCCACAGTCAGGAAGCAGAGAGACAGTGTTGGTACCCAGCTTGTCTTCTGTATATTTCCTGTAGGACCTTAGGCTGTGGGATGAATCCACACATACTGAGAATGGGCTTTCCCTCTTCAGCCAAACCTCCTTTGAGGCATTCTCCTCATGGATATAGGCAGACAGCAGAGATAACCATCACAGGAAGCCTTCCTGGATTTGTTGTCTTTCTAGTTCTCTTTTTGTGAGTGAGTTGTTAGTTTATTTGTTTTCGTCCTGTGTGTTTGTGAGCTTCCTATGAGCAGGGCATGTGTGCTGGTTTAATGTGTTGTCCTCACTGTCTAGGACAAGTGTAGCATATGCAGGTACCAAAG
The DNA here is from genome assembly GCA_964023405.1 of Apodemus agrarius. Lineage (NCBI taxonomy): Eukaryota > Metazoa > Chordata > Mammalia > Rodentia > Muridae > Apodemus > Apodemus agrarius. The sequence continues at coordinate 72,064,038 of OZ030021.1, read as the reverse complement.
TGTCTGGTACTAAAGTACTAATGTGCTTAAACATAGTTTTGTGACTTTGTCTGTATTTCTTTGTGAGTTGCCTTTGCTCATTTGTCATTTGTAGTGTGCTATAATATATTTTTTGAAAGAACTTTATAAAGATGACTTCCATCCCCACCGCTTTTTCAGGGCTGCAGAGCCCAGTTGTCCATAGTGCCTGCCTGGAGCCCTGAGTTTAGCCATTGTCATCAGGTCACCTTGTCTATATGGCTCTTAATAAAAGAACAAGGAGGTCCTTTGCATTCTGCTTTTTAGTATGTGAAATTTTCTCTAGGGTAATGGTTCTCTACCTTCCTAATCCTGTGACCCTTTAATACAGTTCCTCATATTGTGACCCCCAAACATAAAATTATTTTCATTGCTACTTCATAACTGTAATTTTGCTACTGTTATGAATTATAAATATATGTGTTTTCTGATGGTCTTAGGTGACCACTGTGAAAGGATCATTGGATACTCAGGGGTCATGACCCACAGGTTGACAACCACAGCTCTGTGTGATTCTTGACTTAAGTTGCTCTTTTGCTTTTTGTGTAAGGAGTTACATTTTCTTCTTTGTCTCATTGGTGACTAGTTTCTGCCTCCACAAAGTATGTCTAGATTTTAAAGATATCTTTCTGTTACTGTTTAAAAAAAAATACCTTCTGACAAGAGAATATATGTGGTATGATTTTACTTACTTTAAAACTGACAAGTTGGGTTTGGATAAACAGTGTTTAGGTCACAGTGGTTGACGGTATTAAGTGTGCCTTTATCTCTTCTTTGATTCACTTTTCTATAAACAGAAGAGTTGTGACTTAGAGTGGGCTTGCCAATTTCACATTTGATTTCTATCAGTTTTGTTGCATGTGCTTTGAAGATCTGGTGCTAGGTGCATGCTTGTTTAAGGTTATTAGATTTTATTGGTGAATTAAACCTTTTACATTACAATAGCCCTAGCTAATAACAAAAATACCTTTGGGGCCTGGAGAGAGATGACCCGCCTGAGCTCAGTTCACAGCACACATGTTAGGCAGCGAACAGCCTCGTGTAACTGCAGCTCCCAGCGGCCTCCCACACTAGGTGGCATACGTTCGTACACGTACACATCTAAATAAAAACACATCTTTAAAAAGTCTTAGTTGTCTTAGTTAATACAGCCATGTAGCTTTCTTTTGAGGAGTCTTCACACCATGTCCTTTCCATTCTTTTTTTAATTTTGCAACCCTATCCCACTTGTTCCTTCATTGAAGGCACCCCCTTGAGGTGGTCATTTTTGTACTCCGGAGGCTGTCTGACATTGTGCAAAGACACTGTGGGAAGACTTTTCTTGTCCCAGCAAGGGCTGATGCTATTGGTATTTAGTACTTAGAACTGAGGTCCATTTGAACTTTGTGTGTGCATAGGACAACACTCCACGCTAAGGGATATGTGGTCAAGATGTAGATTTGTGCTCTGTTGAGAAACCCTACTTTGAAGGTCAGGATATCCAAAACTAGTTTAACAGTGCACCCTGAGCATTGTCATCTTCCCACCTCATGAAAACCAGAGGGCTCTCCACATCTTGCGTTCCTGTTGTTGGATGTCTTCACAGATTTGCAGTAGGACTCACCTCACACAGCTGTCATTTTACATTGCACAGCCCTGAACATGTATGAAGAACTTTTGTTGTTGTTGGCTCTTAAAATTCTGAATTTCCTCTGGATACTAATTTTATCTTGAAACTTTGCTTAGCATTTTTTAGGGCAGACCTGCCCTATGTTCTCTTGGTTTTCCTTCATCTGAGAATATTTTGGATTGTTGGATATAAGATTCTGTCTGGTATAAGGTAAAGTTTCCAGAAAAAAAGAAGTTACATCTGTGTAAAAATGTTACAAAACTAAATGACTGACTGGATCTTAATGGTTATGGAGGGTGTCAACGCAGGAGCCCCAGAGCCATGTCGTCTATACCTGCTTCAGTTCCTTTATAGCCATGTCTTTCCCATTTTGCGTCTGACCCAACAGCCTCTAACGGTTTTTAATTTTTTTAAATTAGCAATTTTCAAGCAATTTGGCAGGTTCTTCTTGCTTCCCCATCTCCCTCTGTACACGTCTGCTTGCCCCACCCCTACCCCACTGCCCATCGACACAATTCTCTTCCCATGTCAATGTCTCCTGTGCCTTGTGGAACACCCATCTTTCCTTCTCGTGGTCTCCTCTCTAGTACTGCAGCCTCTGTATGTGTCCTCCATGTAGATAAGAGTTTACATGGGAGAGAGAACATATGATTTTTCGGAGTTAGCTCAGGTGATACATTCCCATTTGTTGCATTTTCCTGCAAAGTTCATTTTCTTTTACAGCTGTACTATTCCCATTGTGATATATGTTCATCATGGGTTCTGTAATGGCTGAAGTAGTTTCCACTCTTCCCAGCCAAGGATAAATACAATTTTCATTTTTCTATATTCTTCAACATTTGTTGTATCTTTTCTTGGTGCCATTCTGACTGGGCATCTTGAAGTAATTTTGAATGGCTAACAAGATTGAACACTTCAAAACACACTCATAGGCCATTTTCACTTCTGTGTTTGAGGACTGTCCATTCATTAGCTCTTCTATTAGCAGATCTCTCTCTCTCTCTCTCTCTCTCTCTCTCTCTCTCTCTCTCTCTCTGTGTGTGTGTGTGTGTGTGTGTGTAATTTTGCAGTTCTTTTGCATATATATGCAAGTACATTTAATATATACATACATATACATATTCTGGATAATCTTGTCTTTTGTATATGTGGCTCAACTTTTGCTGGCAAAGTTAATTCTCATACAGTAGGCTATCTGCTAACTCTATTGACAGTTTTCCCTTTGTGAACAGAAACTTAAAATTTCATATTGTCTCATTTGTAATTTTGGGGGCTATTTCCTGTGTCCTTCTCAGAGACTGCTGGCCTGTCTCCATTGAGTTGTCTTTACTATCACCTCACTTGCTTTGTATCAGGGTAGACTTTTAACATTTATACTTTGAGCCGGGCGTTGGTGGCGCACGCCTTTAATCCCAGCACTTGGGAGGCAGAGGCAGGCAGATTTCTGAGTTCGAGGCCAGCCTGGTCTACAGAGTGAGTTCAGGACAGCCAGGGCTACACAGAGAAACCCTGTCTCAAAAAATCCAAAAAACAAACAAACAAAAAACATTTATACTTTGAAGATCACTATTTTCTACTTATGTAAAAGCTAAGTAAGCACCAGATGGCATCTGATCCTACAGCAGATTCTTTCTCATGTTTTGCTGTAATCTGCCGACCTGTGGTCTCTACCAGTGTTTGGCAAATGATATAGATAATGACTTTCTTTGTTTTATAAGAGTAAGGTCTTAGTGTGTCAGCCTCGGGGGTGGAGCTTATTTTTATAGGCAGCCAAAATCCATGTTCCTGGACCATAGTCACCCCCTGGACTCAGAACAAACCATCTCTTACTGTCTTTGGAGTAAGAGCCGTGCTTTGGGACAGTAAAGTTCTTATCCTTTGGCTTTTAAAAAATTATAGTTCCTCTGTCCCAGAGCCTCCATCGTCTTCTGAGAAGCTTGCAGGGGTTTAAAGACATGTTCCTCTACATCCCGCCAGCCATGTTAGTGTGGAAATCCTCTCTCTCTATGTGGAGAGTAAATTTAAGTGCTCACTCTCTCTATTGTTGTACTTGTGGGTTCTAACTGGTTCTGTTTGCCCTTTGTATGGATCTGGGATGAAGGAGTTGGCTGCAGAAACTCAGGTGTGGTTAGTTATTTTTCAATCTGAGATGATGCCTTCCATAGAAGCCCATTTTAAAATTAAATGAAATCGCAACTGATGAATCATCATAACAGTTGTTATCAAATGGTAAGGTTTTTCTTAGTGTCAGGTTATGTTTGTGACTGAGGACAGTTGATGGTAGACTGCTGTTTCTTTAATGCGAGAATACGGTTTGGGTCATAGTTCAGTGGTAGAGCACTTCCTCCCATGTGTGAGGTCCTAGGTTTGGCCCCCAGTAACATACACATGAGTGTACATGCATGCACTCAGGTACACACATACCCAGGCACCCCATGCACACATGTGTACACACAAACACACAGACTGTTGAGCTTGAAAAAGTATGCCAGGTGAGGTTTTTTCATTGAGTTTAAGTTTAGCATAGATATGGCAAAGATGCTGAGTAAATGCGACTGCCGTGATTGTATCTCTGACTACAAACCCCTACAGTGCTCAGACTTTCATTAGATAGACAACTGTGCTTTCTCAAAAGTCACCTTCTAGAACGTTGGTGACTGTACAGTTGTGTAATATATCTTAGAGGTGTAGCATTTTGGCTAAAAGTAATAAATACTCCAGGTTATTTTCTTACCAAGCTGAATGCAGTGAGTGGATTTTAGACAGCCTTGGTCATTTAGTCACTCAACTGCATCTCTCAGAGGTCACTCTGAGATTAGAGCATGAGGATTGTTAGCTGCTTCAGCTAGCACAACCTTTTCCTTACCTGTTTACTATGGAGAGTTAATCTCCCATCCCAAAGGGAAGTAATATTATGTAGTAGGTTTCTGTTTTTAAACAATGGTTTGTCTCTGTTGAAGGCAGCTTAGTTTGAGAAAAACAAAAAATGATGTCTTAAATTTCTGTTGCTGTGAAGAGACAGCATGACCAAGGCAACTTAGAAAAGAAAGCATTTAATTGGGGCCAGATTACAGTTTCAGAGGATGAGTCCAAATAACATTGTGACTGGGAGCTTGCTAGTAGGCAGGCAGATGTCTGATCTGTAGGAGAGAGAGAGAGAGAGACAGAGACAGAGACAGAGACAGAGACAGAGACATTGATTGATTGATTGAATGATTGGGATTGGGTTTAATCTTGCCCCCTTTGAAACGTCAAAGCCCACTTCCAGTGACATACCTTCTTCCAAGGCCATACCACCTAATCATTCCCAAAACAGTTCAACCAACAAGGGACCAAACAAGCATTCAAACATGAGATTTTGGAGACTATTCTCAATTCAAATCACTGTAGGTGATTAGTAAAATTTGGTCTGATGTTATCCTAGATGAAATATACTGTAACAGAAGACTGCTTAGCTTTCTGTTCTTACCTTTAGGTACCAGCTGGAGGATGAGTCTGCCCATTTGGATGAAATGCCACTGATGATGTCTGAAGAAGGCTTTGAGAATGATGAAAGTGATTACCACACATTGCCTCGAGCTAGGATAACACGGAGAAAGAGAGGACTAGAGTGGTTTGTCTGTGGAGGATGGAGGTTCCTCTGTGCCAGGTCTGTCACTTGTTGCTACCTGATTATCATGTGCACAAAGATTACATATGTAACTTTAGCAGCTAACCTCTAGCTATTATGTTGGTATGAAAATTAAGGGAAATGCCATCATCGTAGAGTATATTAACATCAGTCCACATCAGAGGATGCTGTTCTGAAAGGGAAACATACAATTTATTATTTTATGAGACATTTTAATGATTAAAATCTGGGGAAAATAAGTAATTTTGTGCTGATGCATAGTAGAATTTCACTTGGTTTATCAATGTAAATGGCATGTCTTTCTTTGTCAAAAGGGTTAATATGAACTTTAAAAGTGTAATTTAATAGCAATGTAATTATGTACATTATTCAGCTTTAATGATTTGACTTGGAATAGGAGTCTTTTGTTTAATCAAGTTATTAGTTAAAAATTCTTCAGATTTCAAGGCATTTCCATAGTATTAATGAAACTGGTCTGATTGCCTTTGACTAGATTCTGGTAGGGTGGAGTGCAGCTGTTTGCCTCACATGCCGCCCCACAGATTCACCTGTCTGTCACACTGAATCTTCTGAATGAAGAGTTGTGGTCATATGCATTCAAGGGTCTAATAGGAAAGGGGTTTGGTACTGTCTATACATTTTTGTTGATGTTCAGTTTTGTTGGATTATTGGAATTTCTTTTCCTTTTCCTGTTTTGAGGGCTTATTGAATTGCTGTTTTGGACATGGTTCCTTTTAAGCCTGGTTTATTTGTCTGGAGTTCCATAATCCTTCCCTTTCCCCACTAAGTATTCCACTAAGAACTTCCTGTGTGTTGGCTTGGTTGTATCATGGATTGCCTTACTTCAAACCCCTTTATCTATCAAGGTAAAATGCAGCTTTGCAAGAGATTAGTGTTGGTTCACAGTAGTTTACTTTCAGATCATGGAATATTTCATTCTAAGCTTGTCTGACTTTTCTGGTTACTCTAAAAAAAATCTGGTAATTGTGATATTTCTGCCTTTGTATGTAAGTTGTGTTACTCAGGCTGCTTTTAGGATTTTCTATTTTTCATTTTTTTTGTATTTTTTTTTTTTTTACTTTGTGTTTCTGACATACTGACTATATATAATATATCATGGAGAGTCTCTTCACTGTTGTGTCTGTTTGGCATTCTATTACCTCATGTTCAGAAGCCTACTTCCTAGAAATTGGGAGAGTTTTCTGCATACTGTGTTAAATACCCTGTCTATTCCATTCGATTTTACTTCTGCTCCTTCTTTAGCTTCATGAATTCTCAGCTTTGGCCTGTTGACTATATCAGACTTCTTAGAAATCGTGTTCCTGTTCCTTCCCTTCCCTTAGATGTGTCTCTGTATTACTTTCATGGCTTTGTCCTCCCTCTCTGAACTCTGTTAATGCTGATGTCTGCTCTGGACTTTATTTGGCTAGCCATCTCCTTTATTTCAGTTATTTCTGTTTGATTGTTTTTCAGTGTTTCAGGCTAGCTAATTTTTTCCTCCATATTTTGAACTTCAATTTTAATTTATTGATATGTTTACTTTGAGATTTTCCTGTCAAGGTCTTGGTTAGGGTTCATATTAATTCATGTATATTTGTTTGATTTGATCATTAATTCATTTGAACAATAAGACTAAATTCTTTCTCAGACATTTTAGGTCTCTAATTTTGGACTCCCTTCTATGGGAGTTGTTTGGTGATAGGTCTGGGTGGTGGATGTGCCATATTTTTTGTTTGACTTTGTCTTGTTTTATGACTGTTGGAGTGGGTTTAGCTTGACATCTTCTTCCAAGCCTTTGGGATATTTTCTTTTCTATGAGTCTTCTTACAGGAATAGATGCATTAAGGGAACTGATGGCACTAGGCGTTCATTATAGGTTGGGTAGCTGAAGTGATCTTCTCTTGGCTATGTGCCAGCAGGACCAAGGCTGGGACTGGTCGCCTAACACCAAGGTGACCAGATGGGATGAAAACCTGGGTCACCCTTTGCATTCTTTGCGCTTGCTAGATACAAGATATAGACCTTCAGGTCCAAATGAACTCTCTTCTCTCTGAGGATGATGGTTAGAGCCAAAGTAACCTCTGGGGCCATCGTAGTACAGACAATAATTCCTTCAGTTGCCACTGGAACCTCAGAGATAAGAATTTCATACCTACAGTGACCTCAGTGTTCCAAACTCTCAGGGGACCCTGGGCACACTGGAGGCAAAGGCCAGGCCCTACACTGACCTCTGAAACCACTGGACTGAATTCCTGGTTGCAGGATGCTCTTTGGTCCGAGACTGAGACCTGAGCACTGGTTCCCTCTGATTCCACTAATACTACAAACATTAGTAAACAAATTTTCTGATTTTTGCTTCTTTGACAACTTTTGTTTTATCTGGAATATATAGCTGTTTTACATTTTATATGTATATGGTGCTTTCTTCATGGAATTCTAAGAATATATTTGAAAATGTATGTCAACAGCAAAAGGATCTGAGTTTAAGAATATTGAAACAGCTCAATAAAATCTATAGATGAACTTATAAAGTGATTTATATGGGTAAATTGTGATCCCAGGGAAACAGCTAATAGAACATCTGTGCTAGGTTGATAATCAGTGGATATGGCATTAATGGATGCTCCATTGCCTGATGGGATGTGTAGCATGAGATAGCCTTACATTCTTGTTTGGTTAGGGGAGGGTCCTATAACAATCATGTACTTAGCATTCATCTTGGACCTAAGACTATTGCTTATATATTTTCAGTTTTAAATGTTTGTTACTTTGTTTGCAGAATACCAGGCATTCTTATATTTGGAATTATTGCAGCTACTTATGGTGGTTCTCACAGCAGATATATAAAATTTTTTAATTGCAGGAAGAAAGTTTTAATGACTATTTCAATACAGTTAGATTGTTGGGATTATTCCTGATTCTCAGTGGCCCCTGCACATTGAGTAAAACCTTCGGGCTGTAGCATGAGTAATAGCTCATCTTGTAAGATGACATGACTCTTATGTTGTTTTGGTCATAGCAATCAAAGATACTTGCTATTAGATACAATAGTATAGCATTTAGGAGATAATGCAAAAGATGATATATATTTTAGGGATTATTTAATTATAAATAAAATTTTGAAAGATAGATTCTTGATATGTAAATATATTTTATGTAATGCTAGAATACTGCTTTGTTCTAGAAATGTTTCTAGAAACATTTATGAAAAGCCGATCCTAAAATATTTCAAGGGAAAGTGTAATTTGTGTATTATTAGATTTATTTATTAGAGTTGACAGCATAAAGCACTGTATATGTCTGAAAGTGTTCTGTATAATCAGTAATTTAGGATACATAGAAATGTTAGTAAGGAAATACCCAGTTATTCTTCTAGAGACTTCTCTTTTGTTGTTCCTTTTATTTTTTAGTGTTTTCTGATGTTTTGCTTACATAACTTTCCCCCCTAGTTTTTGGCTCTTTGCTTTTTTTCTTAGCTCTTCAAGTCAGTAAGGTTCACACATACATTTTTTGATGTGATTTAGGGTTTCATATTGTAGCACAGGCTAGCCTGGAACTCACTATATTGTACAGTTTGGCCTCCAAAAGTGCTAGGATTACAAGTGTGACTCGCCACACCCAGCTCTTAGAGTATTTTTTAAAATTTTATTTATTTGTAGTTTATGTGCATTGGTGTTTTGCCTGCATGTCTTTGTGAGGTGTTGGATCCTCTGGAACTGGAATTACAAGACAGTTGTGCGCTGCCACGTAGGTGCTAAGAATTGAACCCAGGTCCTCGGGAAGAACATTCATTGCTCTTAATGGCTAGGCCATCTCTCGTATTTTTAAAAAATATTTTTGAGGTTTATGCCTTTTTCTCTGAGCATTGGAATCACCTAACTTTTCCTATTTGTGGAATTTATGGTTGATATGAACAAGTGGGACTTGAGGAGGCTTCAGTCTTTTTACACCTCCAGCCTCTTATGAGCATATTTGTTCAGTTCTGTTCAGTAGTGTGGTATTTGATACTCGCTCTCTAACACCTATTTAATTTTGTCTGTGCACAATGACAAAACACAATAACACACTTCCTAAATTTGCAATGTATTTCTTAAATGCTCAGTTTTGTATATTTACTGTTTTAACTTAGATCTGTCTTTTTGTATATTTATATATCAGATTAGTTATTTGTAGCAGATCAAAATTTTGTAATGCAATGCCTTCCTGAGGAATTACTGGTGAGTTTTGAAAGCAAAAAGAAGCATTTTTATAAATAGCTGTGTTCACTTTGAGGTACCTGACGCATAGTTAGTTTGTCCTGAGGTGGTGTTGTAAAGGACTTACTATAATAATGGGAGCTTCTAGATCTCTTCTGTCCCATGGAAGCTAGCAAGATCTGAGCTGTCAGCTTTAATTAAAATTAACAAGCCTGTCTGTGGCTACTGGATTGTATATGGATAGTATCAGTGAGGGGTTTTCTTGTACCAGAGTCAATATTCAAGAATGGTGACTTTGCAAGGACACTACCAGAAGACCTACAACGTCAACTAACCTGGGCCCATTGGGGCTCACAGAGCCTAGGCCACCAGCCATGGAACATGCAGGTGCTAGGCCTAGACCCAGACACTTGTAGCAGATGTGCAGCTTGGTCTTTATGTGGGGATTCCCTAATGAGTGGACTGCACGGTTGAGCCTAGTCTTGCTGGAACTAGATGTCCCAGGGTGGGGTGGTACTCAAGGGGGGCTCCCCTTGCTGTGAGGAGGAGGGGAGGGGTTCTATAGGAGGAGGGGCTTCTAAGGGAGGGACTGGGAGGAGAAGGAAGAGGAACTGCTGTGATTGAGATGGAAAGTGAACAAAAAATAAATTATTGGGAAAAAAAGAATGGTGACTTTGTAATAGAATGTTCAAAGGCATAGGATAATGATAGGCTATCATTAGACAGAAAGATCGATGTCCAAGGAATATAGACAATCAGTGTTGATTTCTAAATAGACTTAGTTTAGACTTTTCAAAAAGTATATATAATATATGTATATCTTTTGTTTTATACAGTTGCTGTGATTGGCTAATAAATGTTTGTCAAAGGAAGAAAGAGCTAAAAGCTCGAACAGTATGGCTTGGATGTCCGGAGAAGTGTGAAGAAAAACATCCTAGGAATTCTATCAAAAATCAGAAATACAATGTATTTACCTTTATACCAGGGGTAAGATGATCGCATCTTCAGTGTCAGTTGATGTCCCAGCTTTCTGCTTTCTGAAGACACATGTAGAAACTCTGATTATTGATATCACTGTTTGGCAGTTTCATACCTCCCCATTCCAAAGCCTTTGTATTTTCTTGACTCTGCCTACTTAAGAAAATGCATAATTTTATTATTGCTTTCAGTTCTTGATAAACATTTATGTTATGAGAATATCGAAGTATAGAAATGTAAAGAACAGGTAAACACATTTTAATTCTGGGAACACTTGAAATTTGTTTGGAGGGAAAATTAGAATTAATGTTGAATTCTGTGGAGGAGTTTTCACAAAGGAAGTATATGGTTTTTTTTCACAGTAACAAGATATTTATCTGTATTTATTTATAGACACCTTTTTCTATCAAGCTGTTAATCTCATACCTGGTTACACTGTTAATTCATTAGTTACCTAGAATTGAGTGTATTGTTAAATTTAAATACTGAAGTTTAAATATCTTATTACTTTTTTGTTTCTAATACTTTTAATTAAATTATAAAATGGTTTATTATGAATTTGGAATAATGGATTAAGTTTTGCTTTCTATATATCATTTCCTATTTTAATAGGTTCATGCTTCTTTATGAGTGTAAAGGTAGCTGATATGGATTATATGTCTTTATTTTACAGTAATTTGTTTTCTTTCTAATCATTGATTCTCAAAAATTAAGATGGCTATCTGTAGAAAAAAATCAATCACATATCTTTCATTACTGTAACAAAAATGTTGGCAAAGTTTAGCTGTTAGTTTTTACTCTATTTTGTAAGAAAAGCTTTTTGTTATATAGAATAAAAGTTGTGTTATCTTTTATGTTTAATAAAGTAATTACAATGAATTTCTTTTGGACCATAATGGTCTTCCCAATTCCAGGTCTGCAACTCTTCACTAATAGGCTTGATCTCCATAATCAAAAGAGCATTCTTTTATTATTACAATAACATGTAAACTGTCTTTCAGTCAGATAAATATTCTCATCTGTTTTTGAACAAAGCTACTGTTTCTCCTTAAGTGTAAATTATTGAATACAAAGTGTCTAAGAATGATGCATTGTCCTAAAGATTACTAAGGTCATTGAGTATATTGTAAAGTATTGGTCATAGTTAAAGCCAGTAGTGTAACTCAACCTTGATGAGTGTGAATTCCCACAGCCATTGGCTGCATTCTGAGAATACCTGTTGATGGCTCTGCACAATGCCTGGTTACTGTGTGCATGATTTCCTTCCTTATCAAGTCTCTGAAATTAGTCTTTTCATCTAAAGCGTACTATTTCAGAAACATTTAGTAATTACACAGTAGGAATTCTATGCCATTTTTAGCACAAATGGCAATTTCTGAATTGCTAATAGATATAATTTGTGCTGAGATTTTATAGAAATTGCTGAAGAAAAAGAGCTTTCTTTCCTGCTGAGATTAATTTATGAAATAATTCAAAACATTTTTAGACAGCAATTGAGCATGATTATGGATATAAACATATTGAGTGTAACTGTTTTTGTTACACACAGAATTGTGTGCTGCTGCAGGTGCTTCACTATGTACAACTGGTTCTAGCTCTTTAAGCCGACAGAAACCATTTCACCCATTGATCTGTTGAAATTGCTGTCTCTTTTACCTAGCACAAGGAGTGGCTTCCAAGGAGATTTTGATTTACAATATACAACTTTTCAAGCTTAACTGAAAGTAGACTGCCTTCTGAATTATTTCCCTTCCCTTCCCTCCCCTCCCCTCCCCTCTACTCCCCTCCCCTCCCCTTTTCTTTCCTCTTTTCTCTTCTCTTCTCTTCTCTTCTCTTCTCTTCTCTTCTCTTCTCTTCTCTTCTCTTCTCTTCTCTTCTCTTCTCTTCTCTTCTCTTCTCTTCTCTTCTCTTCTCTTCTCTTCTCTTCTTTTCTTCTGATAGAGTCTCTTTATCTATTGCTGTCTGTCTTAGAACTTATTATGTAGACCAGGCTGGCCTTGAGATCCTCCTGGCTCTGCCTCCTGGTACTGGGATTAAAGGCACATGCTATTTTTTTTGTTGTTATTCTTAACTAGAACTCCAATAAATTCTTTATAAAATAATTTTTCTTTCATTTTTTTTCAATGCTGTGATTAAACCTAAGGCCTCCTGTATGCTGGCCTAGTGTTCTACCACTGAGCTCTTATCTTTCGCTGTTACTTTCTGGAGAAGACTATTTGAGTAAACAAGATAATAAACCTTTCTAGTTTTAGCAGTCTTAAAATTATTAAATGATGAAATTTATTTCATATTTGAAAATAATGTGAAAAATCAAGTACTAAAAGACACTAAAGAGTATATGTAGCCTGTTTTGTTCCTGAAAACTGGTCTGTTGTTTACATAGTTTCTTGGTACGGGGTTCTATTTTGAGAGCTAAATCAGTCAGGTATCATGTAGCATACTTGGATCCATTGGCTTGTTTAATATATATTTGTAAAGCTTAGTGTCTATGCTAAAAAGCACACTGTTATATCTTATGTGTATGTCTGTGTGCATATATATATGTATATGCACATATATATGCATGTACACACATACACATATACATATATGTACATACATACATTGTGTGTGTGTGTGTGTGTGTGTGTGTGTGTATATATATATATATACATATATATATATACATATATATATCAAAATTAATTTACTCTGAACCATCAGATTTCCAACTATGATGGAAATGTGCATGTTATGGTGAGTTTAATTGAAATATTAATACATTTTTCTTGAAGAGATTATGCTAATTTCTTTATTCCTTTTTAGGTTTTATATGAACAATTCAAGTTTTTCCTGAATCTCTATTTTCTGGTAGTGTCCTGCTCACAGTTTGTACCAGCTTTGAAAATTGGCTACCTCTACACCTACTGGGCTCCTCTGGTAAAATACTTCTATAGTTATGTTACATTTTAAAAGATTTAGCATATGATTTTAATATTGATGTAACTGGGATAAGTCAGCTGTATTTGATCACCTGTTAAGGAGCATGCTGGGTTTAGTGACTTACCTCCCGAGTCCTGTGGTGTGTGGTCAGTGTCCCTGCCAGCATAGCTAGAGCTGTGATTGTCCCTCCTCTGCCTGGGTCCTCTGCACCTGGACTGGAGTAGCAGTAGCCTGCCTCTTCCTGTTTTTCCCATGCCCTGTAGCTGTTGGGAATGGTGCTGGTTGGCTCTATCGAGTTACTCTCCTGACACTCACCTGATGGTGAGTTCTAAGGTATTTGACTGCAGGGTAGTATCTGTTTTTTTGCCCACTAAATAATGTTTTTTGAAATGCTGGTAATGGTATACCTCTTAGACATATATTCTTTATAGTTTTATGATTTGCTGATTATTTTGGTTGCTCTTTTTTTCTGTTAGATCAGTGGTTCTCAACCTGTGGATCATGACCCCTTTAGGGGTCAAATGACTGTTTGATAGGGGTTGCCTAAGACCATTGGAAAACACATATAATTTACATTTTGATTCATAACAGAGCAAAATTACAGTAATGAAGTAGTAAAAAGAATAACCTTATGGTTGGGGGTCATCACAACATAAGGAATGTGTTAAAGGGTTGCAGCAGTAGGAAGGCTGAGAACGCTGTGTTAGATGACTAGAGGCAATAGAACAGATAAAATGATTCCCGCTGTGCAAGTGCTCACATCTCCCCAACATGGGACCTTCAGGATTGAAGGTACGAGTGTCTGTTCTTGAGCTGGCCCATGCCGGCTTTCCTAACCGGAGACTTCTCAGTGAGGCCATCGACCTTTGTTCCAGGTCAGGCTCAGTGCTCATCATTAGTAACGTCACACTGAGGTGTTGTCAATGACTGCCTGCCCACCAAACCACGAGGAGGGTAAACTCAAGGAGCACCAGCAACATTCTATAATTGTATGGAATATAAACACAAAGTTCCTGAATAAATGAGTGCATGTTTCACTTGATAGAAGTTAGGATCTGGAAGCAAAAGTGACATAGGGCACACCTCCTCTGTAATATGTCTGTCTGTCTGGGCCACCATTTGCAGGGTTGTCAGGGTATATGGAAGACCTTTAAAATGAGCTTACTGTTTTGAAGGGATTTATTCTTTAGCAGTGTGGTGATTGGTAAGACAAAAGAATGCTTAGTATGATTCTTGAGTAAGTTTTAAGACAGAACTGCAAAGACTATGAAACTAGAAAGGAGCCCACAAGACGGGACAGAGATGTATTGAGGAACGTGGGGAGAGACCGGTAGGACACATAGGGCATGAGAGCAGAACGGAAGCTTTAGGGAGTGGGCAGACATGGTGCGGGAGCATTATCGAGGGTAAGAGCCCAGGAGGAAAAGAAAAAGACAAATTTTGTTTGAAAAGGCTGTAATGAAACCAAACACTATGCATGCTAATTAAAAATTTAAAGTGTGTGTAGGATGAATGTACAATTCTTTTGACCAGGTCCTTTGTATCCAGCACTAGTATAGGCAGTGTTGATACAACAGTGAACAAAGCTAAACAAAAGCCTATTCTAACAGACCTTTAATTGTCAGGAAGAAGACAGCCTAGAAACAGCTACATAGTGCTAAGTTTCTTAGTCATGGATGAAAAGAAGGAAATAGAAAATAGAATAAAGGGTAGAGGAAGATAGAGGTAGGTTTAGGCGAGGTTGGGGCAGAGAAGGTGTTTTGGAGGGAGTGGCAATTGAATGACCAGATAGTTGGCCTTGGACAGAGGTGGAAGAGTTTCAGGCAGAAGGATCAGCAGTTGTGTGTGTGACATACTGCAGAGCGTGGGCAGGTAATCCTGCAGGTGCGAGCGGTTAGAAGGGTACAGCGGTGGAAAGGCTGAGAGGGGTAATGGTTAGTTCCTCCAGGGCATGAACTTGTGGTTTACTAGAGCAGAACACTATGGATAAGGAGACCGTACCTGAGAGTGGAGAGAACACCCGTGAATGGAACAGGGTGGGATTTTTCTCTGGATGAATGTAAATCAGTGTGCACATTTATGCAGAAAGTAGAAGAGAAGCTTCAGGTGAGTGGGATGGTTGATTGTTGATTGGCAACTTGATTGGATTGTTGTATGCCCTGGAGGTTAGGAAAGCACATGTATTTGTGAGATAATTAGACTTAGATCATGGGGCTCTGGTCTAGAGTTGCTCGTCTCTCTGCTGTGATAGGCTGACACATGAGCTAAAATAAGAAAGCAGACATTTCTTCCCTCAGTTGTCTCTCTAGGGTATGTTCTCACAGAGGTGTGAAGAGAAGGGAGTAGGTGACTCTGTTCTTCCACCCTCCAGAGGGATCTCTTGAAGAGAATGTGAAGGTGCAATTTTCTGCATTTCTTAGTAACTTTTATCTCAAGAATATATCATTAAAATAGCACGCACAGTTGTCTTGTATGCTTTAAAACTATTTTATAAAAGCTACCCTACTTTGCAACATGTTTTTCTGGCTAAACATAGGCTTACAAAATTAGGCCACACTTGCACATGTATATGTATCCATTTCATCTTTCGTTTCTCTATTTTTTTAAAAAATAAGATTGCATTATATCTTATTTGTCTAGTCTCTTGATAGGTTGTTTCTAAATTTTGTGAGTAGAGATTGTTGTAACTAATAATTTGTTTATTCATAACTCCTTATGTACATTTGGAGAGCAGTATGTATGCTACATACTTCCCAGAAGTTTATTTTAAATGTTTTATTGATTTATTTATTTTTGAGACAGTTCTCACTATATAGGTCTATGTGTCCTGTAACTCATTATATAGACTGGCCTCAAATTCACAGTGATCTGCCTGCCTCTCTCTCCCAGTGCTAAGATTAAAGGTACACTACCATGTTGGGCTTCTTTTGATTACTTTTTGATGAAGGTAATATAACATTAAAGAAAATTTTATAACAGGAAATGTATTTCCTAATACTGAAAACAACTATGTTTATGATTTTAATGTGTTTATTTCTTGCCTCTTTTTCTATAGTTTGGCTTACTATCTGTAGTTTGGATTAAAATTTATTTTAATGTAAGCAATAATAGTCTGAGAATGCAAATTCGTAAAAATCTGAAGCAAGATATATACAGTCTTATTTTGCTTTTGCTCTTTGTTTTTATTATTAAATCTGGTTTTGCTTTTTTTTTTTAAACATTATTTTTTTGTTGATCAAGTTTCAGTTTGTATCCTTGGCTGGTCAGGGAATCCCTACATAGACCATGCTGGCCTCAACCCATAGAGGCCTGTCTGCATCTGTCTTCCAGTGGTTTCTTCCAGGTTTTATAAGTGTGTGCTTATGCATACACAGAACACATTGTGCACCCAGGCAGCTGCCCTTGCTTTCATGTTTGTACTCACTCCCATCTCTGCTCTCATTTTAGGTCTATTAGCTTGAATTTTTAGGTCTGGGTTTGTTTTTGAAGTGCTTTTTAATTTTTTGCCATGGACAATTTAACATTAATTGTATTTAGATAAACATTTTAATTAATATGGAACCACTTCATTATTCATGTAAGGAGTAGAAGTGAAAAGCCCTTTTGTGTGTCACTTCTGACAGGTCTTTAATTCTGGTGTCATAGTTAGATCTGAGAATGAGCTATTTTTATGATGTTTTCTTTTGTTTCTTGGTTTTGCAGTAACAAAATTTGTATTTGAGGGATAAGAAGCATGACTACTGATGAACATTTGTGCTGCTTGCATGTATCTCATTTGATTTAGCAGAAATCTAAAAGAGTGGATACATAGGTTCATCTTCAAATCCAAGAAACAGGCTTCTGGTATATTGGTTTTGAAATACAAAATTACCAAAGAAATTTAAAAAATAACCATATAGGATTTATTGCAGAATTATAAGATAGGTTCAGTGTTTCTTATTATTTAAATATTGTTATAATGAATTCACAAATAAAGACATCACACAGCTAAATTAAGGAAGTCAGTCACCCAAATACGTGCCAACCCCAAACTCTACCTCTCGGTGAGATGTAAGGAGTGGGCATTCTCAGACCGCGGACCTTTGCTCAGGCTTTGCATTTCAGCTAGAGTTGTATGTACTTGCTCATTGACCTAGACCAAAAAGTCTCTTCTCCAGTGACAGCTAAGGGGGATAGCTAGGAGATAAGAGGATGAAAACAGTAGGAAAGCTGGGGTCAGAAGGTCTCACACAAGCTATGTCTTACACAAGTCACATTTATTAAGAATCACACATGTACAGTTTGCAAGGGAAAAATAGAACACAGAGGAAGCTGTCATACAGTGAGATGAAGTTTGTAGGAAACCAGTGGAGCAATGAGGTGCAGAGGTTACATAGGCCGCCTCAAGACTGACACCCACTCCTTAGGGTTGGAAGAGTCAGGTTCTCAGAATTTAGAGAACCAAAGCTTTGACCCCAGCACAATATTGGTTCTGCCACGTATATTCCTGGTTTTATTGAACAGTATGTTCTTTTCCAATACCCAGGGCTTCAGGGAAAGCCTAGAACTCAACATCACTTAAAAAAAAAAAAAACCCACCCTGAAATTTCTGACAAAGGTCAAATTAGAAAACCTGTAAGAGTTATGACTTTGTGAGCAATTCCTGTGTCCTTTGTCCTCAGTCTGTCCTTCCTCATCGCCTGTTTTACCTTGTTTTGGTCTTCTTTCTAAGTGTTCTGTTCTACCCACATTCAAATCTGTTCATGTATGTACATATATACATTGCAGGTTTGGATCTACATATAAGGGAAAACATGATTTTTTTCTGATGTGGGTGATCTTGCTTAATACTATAAAAGTCTGTTCATTTTCTGTTAATTTCATGGCTTCTTTTTTTTTTTTTTTTTACAGCTGAATAGCTGTTTTTTTTTTTTTTAAATGTCCTTCATCCCTATTTATTAGGGAAATGCTCTTAAAACTACTTTGAGATATCACTTCTCCTGAGAAATGGTTATCATCAAGAAATTTGTCAACAAATGTTGGAAAGAATGTGAGGAAATACACCCTTACTCACTGCCTGTAGAAGTGCAAATTAATAATGCCACCATTATGGAAATCATTTGGGAGGTTCCTAAAAATGATAAATAGAACTATCATGTGACCCAATTATTTCACTCCTGGGCATATAATCATAGAATTCCATAGCCTAGTATAAAGATGTTTGCACATCCATGTTTATTGCTGTTTTATTTATGATCAATCAAGGTGTTTGTCAACAGGTGAATGAATAAAGAAAATATGGAACATAGAAAATAAAGTTATACTCAGCTGTAAAACATAATTTAAAAAGATTAAATCCACAGGTATTTATTTGTAGATCCTTTTATTAAAATAAAATTTAGGAATCTTAACCAGAAAACTAAGAGTATAGATTCTACAATCTGTATATACATCCTAAAAAAATGTCCAGGACATATTTTCTTTATACACATACTTATATTTTAAAATATTTTCTCTGCTTGCTCTCATCTTCTGTCAAATTGCTCAAAGAACGACGTTAATTAGCATTTCTAGATCTCTCTTATCCGAAAGCCACTAAAACATAAAACTATCTTCTAGCTAGTGCTCATAAAACTGAGAGTCTCTGGTCCACTACTTCCTAGTAAACAAATTACTTCAAGCGTAGTATATCCCCTCTACTTTGTAATTAATTTGGAAATTTAAATTTTTATTTATGAATACAGGTGTTTTGCCTGCATGTTTATCCATAGGTAATCGAGGGCATTGGATCCCTTTTTGCCATGTATGTGCTGTGAATCAAACCCATGCCCTCTGAAAGGGCAACTGGTGCCTTAATTGCTTGATCCGTCTCTCTCATACCCCCCAAACTGCAGTACTTTGAAAACTAGTATTACTCTCATTGATGTGATTAATTAGCTTTATTTCTGAATTACGTTCTCTTGTGCTTTTCCATATGCCAAGAAACATAAATTGAAAATAAAGTGATTTTTTTTTCAATACTCTGGGTCAAAATAAAAATTGTTTTAGTTAGTGAGGGCGACCAGATCTATGCTTGGGGAAGAATCGTGTATTTGTATATATATTTTATCTGTATATGTTTTGTATGTACTTGTGTGCCTGTATGTGGAAAACAGAGATCTCTCCTGGTCTTTCTCCTCTGGTTCTGGTCCTCATGGACTCTTTGGTGAGCAAAGTATGTCTGTCGTGCTTGACTTGATTTCCTTGGAGTAGATCCTCAGGAATCTAATAGCTGGGCATATATATGGTAGATCTATGGTAGATGCCCTTGTGTGGTTATTGTGGGAGCTAGGCTAATTATGTTAGCAGTGTATGAGGATCCCTTTTGTCCACATCTTTACCAACATTTGCTTTTGTTCTTTGCTCTCCCCTTAAACTGAGAGTAGATGTTTTTCCCCCTTACATAATGTATCCTGCTTAAGGCTTCCTTTTCTTTACTACACCCAGCTCTTTCCCACCTGCCCTCCCATCCAGACCCACCCACTTTCTGCCTCTCATTAGAAAACAGGAACCAGGAGATGGTGGCGCACCCCTTTAATACCAGCACTCAGGAGGCAGAGGCAGGAGGATCTCTGAGTTCAAGGCCAGCCTGGTCTACAGAGAAAATTCTAGGACAGCCAGGGCTATACAGAGAAACCCCTATTTCAAAGCCAAAAAATGAGGGAGTGAGGGAGACAGCAAGGCAGGCAGGCAAGCAGGCAGGAAGGTAAGGGGTTTCTATGGGATGGTAATAAAATATAATAAGATTAAAAAAAAACCAACATGCTACTTTGGACCAAACAAAGAGCCCAGGAGGAGGCACAGGAAACTCAGACCCATTTCTTCATATGCTTGGGAATCACGTAAAAACAGTAACTGGAACCCTATAATCTGTAAGGTTAGAAAAAAAAATATATATATATATACACACACACACATATATATGTATACATACACACACATATAATGAAAATAAAAAATACTAAAATTTAAAAAAGAAGATCCCTGATATGACATTATGAGTCAGGGATCCTCCAAAAATTCCCTCAAGTTCATTGTTCTTTGGCCACCTACCAAGGTAGGTAGCACGCAGCTACCTGTAAGTCATTTGTTTCCCCAGTGAGACTCACTTGGAGGGAACTAGATTTTTGTTTGTAAGCTATTATCAATTGGGGATGGATCTGGTTTAGGGATGGGGGCATGTGTTCACTTCTTTTTTCAGCTCTAGAACCACAACAGCTGCAGGCCCCATGCATGCTGACAACTGGATGCAGGCTCAGTGTGTGTGAGTTCATTTGTGCATTGTACCTGTTCATGTAGAGGACCTTGATTCCTTTGTGTCTTCCATCCCCTCTGGTGCTTACATTCTTTCTGTCTTTTCTTCTTTGGTATTCCCAGAGCCCTTGGGGGAGAGGGGAGGTTGGGGATTTGGTGGAGACATCCTGTTTAGGGCTGTGTTCCAAGATCTCTCACTACATAAATGTCTGCTTATGAGTCTGTGTTTATGCTTCTCTGATAATGACTTTGGAAGGCGCGGATCTATGAGTGTAGCAGAATGGCATTAAGAGTTACTTTATTGCTACAGTTTGTTTGTTGGTTTAGAACAGTAGAATTTGGTTTTACCCTAAGACTGGGCTATATAGATTCTGGCTTTTGGACATCCAAGCAGTGTTGAATATGGATTCCATCTTGTGGAGTGGGCCTCAAGACAAAGCAAAAATTGGTTGGTTACTCTCACAGACTTTGTGCCACCATTGTGCTAGCATACCTTGCAGACTGAACGCTGTCATTGATCAAAGGGTTTGTAGCTGGATTGATGTTCATATTTCTCTTTGGTAGGCTGCAGAGTACTTTCCGAAGAAGGCTTTGTGTAGGTAGGTACCAGCTTGACCTCTCCATGTTCAATGAATTGTGTAGGCATTGTCTTCAGCAATGGGGACTTGGTATCAGGTTGTGTAAAACAACCTATAATTTTGGCAACAGCCTGTGTTGTTTGGGAATTCCCAGGAGACTCATTTGGCTAATAACTCAATTAGTTGTAATCCAGTTTCAGGATTGAAAGCTTCCTTTAGTGACAAAGGTTGTCCGGCTAGGACTCTGTCTCCCCTATTATTTGGTGATTTCACTTAGATTGCCTGTGAATATGTATATATTTTAGGAAGTTTCTACTGTATTAGGTGTCCATACTACTCTTCAAATGACTTAATTTTCGCTATATTCCATCCCTTGTTCTCCTCTTCTTTCCTCCTCTCTACTTGGTTATCCAATTCTAGTCCCCTCTTCTGTCCATGTTTATCTGCTTTATTTTCCTTTTCTTGGCTTGACTCCACTCCTTCACTTTTATACCTAGCATATGTGGTTTTTATGGATCATAGCTTGGTTGTTATTGATTTAACAGCTCATATCCACGTTTAAGTAAATTCATACCTGGGTCTGGGTTACCTCACCTAATTTTGTTTTGTTGTTTCATTCATTTATCTGCAAACTCCATTTTTTTTAAACAGCTAAGTAATACTCCATTGTGTAAATGTATCACTTTTTTTTAATCCATTCTAATGTTGAGGGACATCTAGGTTGTTTCCAGTTTCTGGCTATTAAGAATAAAGCTGCTATGAACATAGTAGAGCAAATGTCTTTGTGACACTTGATTGTCACATCCTTTGCTGAAGCATCCTTTGAGTATCTGCCCAAGAGTGGTATAGCTGGGTCTTTGGTCAATTACCATCTTCCTGAGGAACTGCCTCCACTGATTTCCATGATTTCCATACTGGCTGTACAAGTTTACACTCCCACTAGCAATGAATGAGTGGTCCTCTTACTCTACATCCTTACCAGCATGAGCTGTCATATTTTTTTTTATTTTCTATATTCTATATTTACATTCCAAAGGCTTTCCCCTTTCCCAGTTCCCACCCACCATAGTTCCCATAGTTCCTCTCCCCCCCCAACTGTTCCCCAATCATTCCCCCTCCCCCCTCGGTTTCTTTACTAAACTGGATGCAATCTTTACAGGCCCAGGGTCCTCTCCTTTCTTCTTCTTGGGAATCATTTGACTTGCTAATTGTGTCTTGAGTATTTAGGGCTTCTGGGCTCATTAATATCCACTTATCAGTGATTGCATTTCATGTGCATTCTTTTGTGATTGGGTTAATTCACTCAGGATGATATTTTCCAGGTCTAACCATTTACCTACAAATTGCATGAATTCATTATTTTTAATTGCTGAGTAGTATTCCATTGTATAAATATACCACATTTTCTGTATCCATTCCTCCTTTGAGGGATATTTGGGCTCCTTCCAATTTCTGGCTATTATAAACAAGGCTGCTATAAACATAGTGGAGCATGTGTCCTTATTGCATGCAGGGGAATCCTCTGGGTATATGCCCAGGAGTGGTATACCAGGGTCCTCTGGAAGTGACATGCCCAATTTTCTGAGGAACCGCCAAACTGATTTCCAGAGTGGTTTTACCATTTTGCAATCCCACCAACAGTGGAGGAGTGTTCCTCTTTCTCCACATCCTCGCCAGCACTTGTTGTCTCTTGAGTTTTTAATCTTAGCCATTCTGACTGGTGTGAGGTGGAATCTCAGGGTTGTTTTGATTTGCATTTCCCTGATGACTAATGATGTTGAACATCTTTTAAGGTGTTTCTCGGCCATCCGAATTTCTTCTGGTGAAAATTCTTTGTTTAGCTCTGTTCCCCATTTTTTGATAGGGTTATTTGTTTCTTTGCGGTCTAACTTCTTGAGTTCTTTGTATATATTGGATATTAGCCCTCTGTTGGATGTGGAGTTGGTGAAGATCTTTTCCCACTTTGTTGGTTGCCGTTTTGTCCTTCTGACAGTGTCCTTTGCTTTGCAGAAACTTTGTAATTTTATGAGGTCCCATTTGTCGATTCTTGATCTTAGAGCATAAGCTATTGGTGTTCTGTTCAGGAACTTTTCCCCTGTGCCCAAGTCCTCCAGGGTCTTCCCAAGTTTCTTTTCTAATAGTTTCAGTGTGTCTGGTTTTATGTCACATTTTATTTTTAATTCTTAACCATTCTGACTGGTGTAAGATGAAATCTCAAGGTAGTTTTGAGATTTGCATTTCCCTGATGGTAACAGATGTTGAACATTTCTCTAAGTGTTTCACCTGTTGAAAACTCTCTTTAGATCTGTACCCCATTTTTTAGTTGTTGTTTTCTTGATACCTAGTTTTTTTTAAAGTTCTTTATTTATTTTGAATTTTAGTCCTCTACTGGACTTGGAGTTAGTAATTTTTTTCTCATTTTGTACACTGATGCTTTGTCTGTTAAACAGATTCTCTTGCTAGACAGAAGCTTTTCAGTTTCGTGAGGTCTCGTTTACTAGTTGTTGATCTTAGTGCCTGTTCTAACAGTGTCTGTTTAGAAAGCCCTTTCCTGTGAGTCCCTCACTTTCTCTTCTTTCAGGCTCAGTGTATCTGATTGGATGTTGAGGTCCTTGATCCACTTGGAGTTGATCGGTGTTGGAACTATTTGCACTCTGCTGCATACAGCCACCAGTTTGAGCAGCACCATGTGTTGACGATACTGTCTTTTTTCCAGTGTATATTCTGGCTTCCTTATCAAAAATCAGGTGTTCGTAGGTGTGTGGATTATGTCTGTATCTTCAGTTTGATTCTATACATCTTTTTTTCATGTCAGTACTATGGTGTTTTTTTACTATAGATCAGTAGTACAACTTGAAATCTGGGATGGCGATAACTCCAGTATCTGTTTATTATTCAAATTCTTTCAGCTGTCCTGATTATTTTCCTCTCTCTCTCTCTCTCTCTCTCTCTCTCTCTCTCTCTCTCTCTCTCTCTCTGTGTGTGTGTGTGTGTGTGTGTGTGTGTGTGTGTGTGTGTCCTCTCAAGATCTGTGAAGAATTGTGTTGAGATTTTGGTGGGGATTGCATGGGATCTGCAGATTTGATAGGGTGGCCCATTTTACTTTGTTAATCTTACTGGTCTATGAGCATGGGAGATCTTTTCATCTTCTGTTATCTTCTCCAGTTTCTTTCTCTAGCATTTTGAAGTTTTTAATCACATAAGTCTTTTACTTGCTTGGTTAGAGTTACCTAAGATATTCTTTCTATATTGCTTGAAGCTATTGTGAAAGGTGGTGTTTTCCCCATTTCTTTCTCTATTTGTCATTTGTATGTAGGAAGGCTGCTGATTTTTGTGTGTGAAATTTTTTTATCCTGCTAAGTCTGCTAAAAGTGTTTTTCCACTGTAGGAGTTTCCTAGTAGAATTTTTAAGGTCACTTAGGTATCCTATCCTATCATCTGCAAATACAGATACTTTGACTTCTTCTTTTCTAATCTTTGTCACCTTAATCTTCTTGAGTTCTTTTACTGCTCTAAGACTTCACGTAAGTACTATATTGAATAGGTGTGGAAAGAGTGAACAACCTTGTGTTGTTTTTTACTTTAGTGGAATTTCTTTGAGTTTCACTCCATTTAACTTGGGGTTGGCTATGGGCTTGCTATAAACTGCTTTTATTATTGTTTAGGTATGCCTCTCACATCCCTAATCTTTTCAGGACTTGTGTTATGAATGGGTGTTGGGTCTTGTCAAATGTCTTTTGGGCTAAGCAGATGATTATATGTTTTTTATTCAGTTTGGTTATATGGTGGATTATATTTATCAATTTATATATATTGAGCTATATCTGCATCTCTGAGATGAATCCTAGTTGATCATGGTGATGGTGTTTGTGGTCGTTTCATTTGCAAGTATTTTTTTGAGAATTTTTTTGAATCTGTGTTCATAAAGGAAATTAGTCTAATTATTTTTCTTTGTTGGGTCTTTATTTGGTTTGGGTATCAAGGCATCTGTGGCCTGGTTTAAAAAAATGGGTAATGTTTCTATTTTGTGGAATAATTTGAGGAGTATTGGTGTTAATATGATAGAAATCTGTGCTAAAACCATCTGGCTATTTTTGTTGTTGTTGTTAGGAAACTTTTAATGATTGCTTCTATTTCACTAAGTGTTATAGGTCTGTTTAAGTGCTTATCTGAACTTGATTTAACTTTGGTAAGTGGTATCTATCGAGAAAATTATCCATTTCTTTTAGACTTTCCAATTTGATTGAGTACAGGTTTGAAGTATGTATGATTCTGGATTTTCCGGGTTTCTGTTGCTATGTTCTTCCTTTCTTTTCTAATTTTGTTAATTTGGACATTCTCTCTGCCTTTTGGTTAATTCGGATAAGGGTTCGTGAGTCTTACTGAATTTTGTTCCTAAGTTTGATTATTTCTTGCTTTATTCTCTTTTTGGGTGGGATTTCTTTTTTGTTCTAGAGTGTTCATGTGTTGTTTAGTTGCTAGTTTGAGATTGCTCCTTTTTCTTTTCTTTTCTTTTCTTTTCTTTTCTTTTCTTTTCTTTCTTTCTTTCTTTTTCTTTTCTTTTTTTTTTTTTTTAAGCATTTAGTGCTATGAACTTGCCTGCTAGAACATCCTTCTTTGGGTCCTATAAATTTGGGTATAATCTGTATTTTCATTCAATTCCAGAAAATCTTTCATTTTTTTCTTGATCCATTTTTCATTCAGTAGTTGTTCATTCTCCTTGAATTTATAAGCTTATTTTTTTTTCTGGTCCTGTTGGTACCTATGTTGTGTGATTACCTCTTCCATCTCTTGTATTATGGTGCTGAGGTTTACCTGCAAGGTTTATATTTGAGTTCATAAATTTTTCATTTCCAGATTTCTCTCTTAGTTTGTTTTTTTCTTTATTCTATTTCCACTTCCAGGTCTTGATTTGTTTTATTTATTGTCTTCCACTGTTTTGCTTATTTTGCATAGATTTCTTCTTTTATTTAAATGAGACCAATGCTTTTTTTCTTTATTAGTTTTGAACAAGTACAATTTTAGTATGCATGGATTTCTTGAAGACATTTATTCATTTCATTTCTAAGGAGTTCTATCATATTTATTAATGCTATTTTTCAGGCCTTGTCTTGTGCTTTAGCAATGTTGCAATGCCCAGGGCCTATTGTGATAAGGTTGTTGGACTCTAATGGAGACATATTGTCCTCAGTGTTAATGATTATGTTTTTACATTGATGTTTAGGTGTCTGGGCTTAGGAATGATTGTACTTCTATGTGCTCTTAACTGGTTTTGTCTTTCTTGTGTAGGTGTGTTCCTTGGGTTTTGTTGTCCTCTCTGGTTCTTAGGTGAGTGTGTAGCCTGTGTGTTGTGTGATAGATAATTCTTTTGTGATCCTGAGGGGTGTGGCCACTTGGGGTTCCAGATAAAATGTGTTCCTAGGTATTGGGACCTGACAATTAGGAATAGGAATGTTCTCATTGCTGGGGTGCCCAAGAGGATACACGGGCGAAAAGCAAGTGTTCTACCAAGATCTGCTTAGGCCCCTGGAATGGAGAGAGTGGTGAGAGGTCACAAATCTAGTCTTCTGCAGATCTGGGGATGAGATTGGGGTCTTGGATTGGATTCATGGAGTGAGAGGTTCTCCATCTGCAGCTAGCCTTCCTGCTTCCTGAGCTGGAGTCTGTTGTCTTCCTCATGACTGACATTTTGACTAGGATTAGGTGGGATTCCATTGTAGGCTTAATGTGCGTTTTCTGGTGGCTAGTGAGGCTGAGCATTTCTCCATATGCTTCTTGTCTATTAGTGTTTTGTTTTTGAGACCTGTTTTTATTTTACTAGCCTATTTTGGGATCTTTGACTTTTTGTTTTGTTTCTTTTTTTGTATATTTTGAAGTTATTGTATTTCTTCCATATAAAATACTTTTTTGATTTTTCAAGCAGGTAGTTAATATGGGTAAGAAATCAGCTTAAGAAGTATCATTTTTTTCTTTTTTCAGTCTCTTTTTTCTTTTATATTCTGTG
Organism: Apodemus agrarius; assembly: GCA_964023405.1. Lineage (NCBI taxonomy): Eukaryota > Metazoa > Chordata > Mammalia > Rodentia > Muridae > Apodemus > Apodemus agrarius. The sequence goes on along the minus strand of OZ030021.1, from coordinate 72,036,830 downwards.
TGTATGGGTGTTTAGAACTGGAGTTACAGGGTGCTTGCTATAAGACACTATGTAAGAATTAAACCTTGATTCTGGGATATTAATCTGTGGTCTTAGCTCCTGAGTCCTCTCTTAAGCCTCTAATTTTTCTTTAGATTATATTTTTTTATGAAATTTAATTCATTATGCCTTCCATTCATTTGGGTCTTTTTCAACTTCTTGTATTTGAAAGTTTAAATTTATGCAATGAGGACAAAAGAGGAAAGGAATCAAGATCAAAATAAAATCAAACTCACAGAAAATTGTTAAATATGTAGAAATTTTCAAAAGCACAATACCACAACATTTTCAGTAGAATTACTAATCAAGAGGAAATACACCTGGAAGGGAATTTAAGTTATTTCTAAGAGGACATAATTTAAAATATTTTCATATTTTGATCAGATGCTAATAGAATCAATCATGACATTTTAGGTTTTAAATTTAGCATGGATAACATTTACTGTGATTTAATTATAGGGTAATTTTCTGTTGAAAGTAATTTTTCCCTGCCACAGGCCCCTTTTCTAGCTTCCTGGCATTTATCCTCCCTCACTCCCACATAGTTTCACTTACATAAAAACTGAAAAGCTCAGCTACACACATGAGAGAGAACACATGCTTTTTATCTTCCTAAGCCTGGGTTACCTCACTTAATGTAATGTTTTCCAGTTCTATGAATTATCCAGCAAGTTGCATAATTTTATTTTTCTCTGGCTGAACAAAATGCACTATCTGTGTGGCACATTTTCCTTGTGCATTCATTTGTTGATGGACATCTAGGCTGACTCCGTTTTCTGCCTGTTTTGAATAGAGCAGTGTTCAACATGGATGTGGAGGTGTCTATTGTAGGATACAGGATCTTTGGAAGATGTTTTATTGAAGTTGTGTTTCTAGCTTATTGAGAAACTTCCAAAGTGATTTCTGCATGGCTTTACAGTTTATATCCCCAACAGTGGTGCGCAAGTGTTCTTTCCTCTCACCCTCTCCTGCATCTGTTGCCATGTGTGTTCTTGAGATAGAATATTGGAGTAGTTTTAATTAGTATTTTTCTGATGTATAAGGATGTTGAACATTTAAAACTATGTATTGACTATTTTAGGTTCTTCTTTTGAGAGCTTTCAGTTTAGCTCCTCCTATTGTTTTAAATTGGGTTGTTTTATTGTTTAGTTTTCTGAGTTCTGCCTATGTTGTCATTGATAAGAAACACCTCCATCATCTATAAGTGCCTCGTCATGTGATTAGCAATTTATTTTGCTATACAGAAGTATTTTAATTTCAGGAGGTCCCATTTGGTAATATTTAGCCTTATTTCCTACTACTTGAGTTCTATGAACTTTTTGCCTGTGTCCATATCTTGAAATGTTTTCTCTATTTTTTCCTGTAGTAGTTTCAGAGATTCAGAGTAAAGTTTTTGATCCATTTGAAGATTTTGGCAAAGCAAAATGTACAGGTCTATGTTCAGTCTTTTACATGTTTCTATCCAGTTTTCCAGTGAGAATTTTTGGCATCATTTTTGAAAATCAGGTAGCTGTAGCTGCGTAAATTTATGTCTGGGATGTCTGTTCCCTTGATCTGTATGTCTGCTTTTTGCCAGCACTATGATTTTTTTTATCACTTTGTCTTTAAAAAAGTACAACTTTAAATCAGGTGTAGTAATAATATCTTCAGTTTACTGGTGTGTGTGTGTGTGTGTGTGTGTGTGTGTGTGTGTGTATTGTATGCATGAGTCTATATGCCATGTCTATGCATGGAGGCCAAAGGAGAATGGTGTCTGTGTTTAGTGCTGTTGCCTTCTCTGAACCAGGAGCATGTCTTTGTGGTGAGAGTGGTCATCCAGCACACAGAATGTGCCTATTTCTGCTCCCCAGTGTTAGATTTATAGGGACCTATAGCCATGCATGACATTTTACATGGATGTTGGGGATTCAAACCCAGGTCCTCATGCTTGCAGAAGTAGTGCTGATACCTACTGAGTTACCTCTAGCTACTGAGCCTATCTACAGAGCTATCTCTAACCACTAAGCCACCTCAACCTAACTGAGCAGTCTCTACCCACTGAGCCAGTGCTCAGGTTGGGTTTAGCTATGTGATGTCTTTTTGTGCTTTAAGTGCATTTTGAGATCATTTTCTCTTGTCTGTGGAGAATAATGTCCATTGTACTTTATCTGTAGATTGCTTTTTGGTAAGCAGATCATTTTTACAAAACCTATTCTTCCAAATCAGTCAGATTTTAAAACTAATTTTTTGTGAGTGCCTACATTGGAGGTGTTGGTGAAAAATGTACAAGGAACTCTCCCATCCAGACATACCAATGCTATATACATGTTAGCGAGGGCATGAGCTTATTCTTATTCTTTTTGATTCCGAATATCTTTATCTGTACATTAAAGGTAAAGGGGACATAGATCAGGTTTATCTATTGAAATTTACTAGAGGCGACTTATTAAACATACTTGGAGAATTTTGTGATATATGATAAGCTCTCAAAAAGCCGTGTTGTTATGGCACTTGGTCCTCATGACCTTTATAAGAAAGACTACAGGCCAAAAAAGAAAAAAGAAAGAAGAAAGGAAGGAAAGGAAAGAAAGGAAGGAAGGAAGGAAGGAAGGAAGGAAGGAAGGAAGGAAGAAAGAAAGAAAGAAAGAAAGAAAGAAAGAAAGAAAGAAAGAAAGAAAAAGAAAAGCAACAGGCAGGGCATTGTAACTGGTGTCCAGGCTTACTGGCAAGCTCATGCTGCTGTTTCAGGGTGATATTATATGCTTATAGCTGTTGAGTGTGTGCTTTAGGCTTTCATAGAAAACAGTACCAAAGCCTGCATCTCTGCCTGGTCTCAGAAGACAATGGGAAAGAGGGAAGACCCAGCTACTCCTCTGTTGACTTGGTTCTTTAGATCACCCATCTTTGCTTAGTCTGTCATGGTTGACCAAGGACTCAGAACAGCCTGTTAATGTAGAGGCCCCTTGACTGGAGACTCTGGGAGTCAAGAAGGAGACAGTGGTGTCTGCTCACAGTCTTGCAGTATCTTTTCTGCCCTTGGCAGGCCATGAGGTCTGTGTAGGGCTCCATGGCCATCCTCATGGTAGATGTGATGGTGCTGATGCTCCTGGCTTTTGCTGATCCAGCTCTTATGCTACCCAGCTCACCCTTCTTTTGGAACTGTGTTAGGTTCCAGCTTTTTTTTTTTTTCCCTCTGACAGGTTCACTTTCCTCCTGAGAGTGATTCAGGTTTTTGAAATTGGGACCTACCCCTCCTAATTCCACTCCTTCAGCAGTCCTCCATTAGAAGCCCAGGTTCTTTTTCACTGACTTCAGTTTTTAGAAGCACTGGGAAGTAGCAAGTTTTGTTTTTCTTACAGTTTTTAATTATGATTCACTTGCTAAAATTAGAGTAAATTTTGTTGTCTTTAAGACAAAGGTTTAGAAGTATGAAAGTTAGAGTCACCTGGGAAAATCAGGATACACATCTGGGAACCTGCTGGGAGATCAAAAGTAACAGTGTGCACTTCAGGTAGGACCTGCGCAAGGCTGTGCTGCACAATCTTTTCAGGTGATTTTGATGTGTCCTGTTCTTTAAAATACTGTCTGCAGTGTGTAGATGTGTGCTTTCATTCTGCTGCCTTTCAGAGCAAGCCAGCTATGAATAGAAGTCCACTGTACACCATGAACTATGTAATCACTATCACACATATGTGATAGTGAAAATTGTCCTACCTGGGACTAGCTGCCCAGAAATGCATTCTCTGGATTCAGAGATGTGTACATTTCATGTTATACAAATGTAACCGACTGAGCATAGATGTCCTTGCAGTGGTATTGTCTCACCATCCATAATGTGCTAAAATAATACTGGTATGTGTTAACTACTGGTGTCAGTGAATTAAGGAAATTTATTTTCATATATACTGGGATTTATGATTCTTTTCCCTTATGATACTGTTCTAGATTGTGTGTGTGTGTGTGGGGGGGGATTGGGTGTCTTTAGAGTAAAGAAGAAAAAATTGAGACAAAGTCTCATACCTTATCCCATACCAGAATTGCATGATAGAACTCATTGTGTGGCTTAGGCTGGCCTCAGGTTCATGGCAATCGTCCTATCTCAGCATCCTGAGAATTGAGAGTGAGCATGAGCTGCTGATTCTTTCACAATTTTCTAATTTTTTTTCTTCTTTTGTGGGGGAGGACTAGGTGTATTCTGTTGCTTCGGTGGTTCATCGTTCTTGTTGCTATAGGTCTAATAAAGTCATAAACCCAGGCTTCTTGTCTCTGGTAGGTTCATTAGTGTTTCCTTTCCTTTCTTTGCCATGGATGTATTTATTGGTAGCATGCAAATTGACCTTGTTTCTAAAATTTTGCTTTTCACATAATTCACACAATTTATTCCTAATCCTTTTCTTAAGATCAGGAACAAAGCCATCTGTATGTGATCATACACTTAAAAGTACTGAGGTGAGCCACCATGTGGTTGCTGGGAATTGAACTCAGGACCTCTGGAAGAGCAGTCAGTGCTCTTAACCACTGAGCCATCTATGGAAACAAAAAATGTGGTACATTTACACAGTGGAGTACCACTCAGCTATTAAGAAGAATGAATTCATGACAGTCTTAGACAAATGAATGGAACTAGAAAATATCATCCTGAATGAGGTAACCCAATCACAAAAGAACGCACATGGTATGCACTCACTGATAAGTGGATATTAGTCCAGAAGCTCGGAATACCCAAGATACAATTCACAGACCACATGATGCTCAAGAAGAAGGAAGACCAAAGTGTGGATACTTTGGTCTTTCTTAAAAGGGGAAAAATACCCATGGGAGGAGATACGGAGACAAAGTGTGGAGCAAAGACTGAGGGAAAGGTTATCCAGAGACTGCCCCAGCTGGGGATCCATTCCATATACAGTTACCAAACCCAGACACTATTGTGGATGCCACCAAGTATTTGCTGACAGGACACTGATATAGCCCTCTCCTGAGAGGCTCTGCCAGTGCCTTACAAATAGAGGTGGATGCTCACAGCTAACCATTGGACTGAGCACAGGGTTCCCAATGGAGGAGCTAGAGAAAGGACCGAAGGAGCTGAAAGGGTTTGTATCCCATTGGAAGGACAACAATATGAACCAACCAGACCCCCCAGATCCCCAGGGACTAAACCACCAACCAAAGAGTACACATGGAGGGACCCATGGCTCCAGCTACATATGTAGCAGAGCCACATATGTCAGACATTAGTGGGAGGAGAGGCCCTTGGTCCTGTGAAGGCTCGATAGATGCTCCAGTGTAGGGGAATACCAGGACAGGGAAGCGGGAGTAGGTCAGTTGGTGAGCAGGAGGGGAAGGAAATGGGTTAGGGGGGTTTTGGAGGGGAAATGAAAGAGGTTAACATTTGAAATGCAAATAAACAAAATATCTAATTTAAAAGAAAAAGTGCTGAGGTAAAGTAAACAGGACAAGTAGACAAACAACCAAAGGCATTTAGATTTAATTTCTTTAAGTTACCCAGACACCCCCCAAGAAAGAAAAAAAATCCCTGAACAAACCAGTTTAAGGAAGGCAGGGTTTACTGTGGCTGATAGTTTGAGGGTGCAGACATCATGGCAGGGATGAGGACTGGCCTGGAATACAGCCCACACACAGACACACACTGCCTCCTCCAGACCCATGCCCAGAGGGCTTTTCATTCATTTTACCTGCCATCAACCATTGCCGCTACCTAATTCCATATGCAGATGGCATCATTGTGTATATAGGAAATCTAAGGAGGCCATACACAGAGGAATGTTGGAATGGAAAAGTGAGTTAGCAAGGTTATAGAATACAAGATATGCAAACCATTTATATTTTTACATATTAGCTATAACCATCTGAAATGAAATTAGGATAACAATTCCACTTGTAATAGTATCAAAAAGAAAAGATACTCAGGACAAACTTCAGTGAAAGAGGAGAGTACATACTGAAAAGTACAAAACATGAAGATTTGACTAAACAAAGTCATTCAATGCTGTGGACTAGTATTACGGTGGCAGCATCCTTCAAGTGGACTGTGGGTATAATCCACACTCTGTCAGAAATCCCATATGGCTTCCTTGTCTCCTTCCCCTACTCCTCTCTAGAAAATTACCAGCTGATTGTAAGAATGATTTTGAAAATGCTAGGCATCCAGAGTTGCCAGTACATCCTAAAAAGCAAATACAAATGGGAAACTGACAGCCCATATTGAAAACTATGATAATCTGATAGACACATGGTACCGACATAAAGATAAGCATATAGACAAGAGAAATATGATTGACAATCCAAAACTAAACCTTTGTATCTGTGGCTAGTTGATTTCCAATAGAAGTACTAACATAGTCAATGGTGAAAGAGTAGTTTTATAAGAATTAGTAGTAGAACAGCTGGATAGCCACATAAAAAAACCAAGATGAATTCTCTCATGACAGGCTGACTAGGCTGGGAAGGTGTGTCAAGTGCAGGCAGCCGCTGGAGCAAACTGTAGCACTGCTTTTGGGGATAGCAGTGGGATTTGTGGATAGCTGTGCCAGTGTGACCCAAGATAGGAAAAACAGAAAGGTTCAGCAGCATAGCAGACAGTGCTGCCTAAGGTCAAAGGGGATATTGAACAATGGTCAATGCACAGAAGTCTGTGTGATGTGTAGTCAGACGCTGAATACTTTGCCCCAGACTGGATTGTAACATGGTGTCTGGGTGCTATGTTAACTGATGTACTGTGAGGAATGCTCCCCATTATTTCCTGATTGGTTAGGAAATGGCTGGGGCTTATGACTGGGCCATAAGGATGGGAAGGCTGCACATAGAATTAAGTGAGGGGTCTGGAGAGAGATCCCAGCGGAGAGACAAATGAGAGAGAGACTGCCTTCAGATGGGATAGACCCGGAGCTCATAGCCGAAAGGTCACCCTGAGGACAGGGTGATGGAGCAGAAGCAGCACGGGAGACACCTGATTGGCAAGGGACTAACATTAGTGTGGGGTTTAACAGGTAGACGGATTAGAATAATAGCGCAAAACCTGCCCAGCATAGTGCTTACAGCATTTGAATAAATCGTAGTGTTTCCGTTTCATTTACTCAGGATATATACAACCAAAAGTGGGGTAGAAACCCTCAGCAGACATTTAGGAGTAAAGGGGTGTGTAGTCACCCTCCAAGAAAAATAATTTCACACCATAGGTCTGGTTAACTCACACATTGGTTTAAGGCAGTTTGAGTTGAGCTCTGGAGAGTCAAGCGGTAGTAGGTTGTGAGGTTTCTGTGATATATAATAAAGAGATTACTCATTTCTTTTATGGCTAGACCATTGTAGAGCCCAGATGTCATTGAAATGTAACATGTTTATAATTAGGAGGAATACATGGGTTTATAGCTAAAGTGAGATGACAGGATGAAGGACAGGATTGTCAGGTAATGTCATAAAACTGTATGACATTTCGTATTCATTCTCTCTCTCTCTCTCTCTCTCTCTGTGTGTGTGTGTGTGTGTGTGTGTGTGTGTGTGTGTGTGTTCCACTCGACAGCCTTGGTTGTCATTCCTCAGGTGCTATACACCTTCCATATGGGTCTTTCATTGGCCTAGAACTCCCCAAGTAGGTTAGGTTAACTAGAAAGCAAGCCCTGGGGATCTCAGTGCCTTGTTTTAAAATGTGGGTTACAGAGGTCAAGTTCATATTCTTAGGGTTGTATAATAAGCACTTTACCTACTGAGTCTGTCTTCCTAGTCTGTCTCTGACAATAATACTGTAGGAGTATTTTACTTGCATGTGTATTTGTTTACCAATTGCATGGCTGGTACCTGCGGAGGCTGGAAGAGGGCATTGCATCCCTGGTGACTAGACTTGAGCTGTCCTTTGGGAAAAATCTAAAGAATCCATACTCAGAAGAATGTTGCAATAGAACAGTGAGTTAGTTGTAGGTTACAAAAAAACAAAACTCTTTGTATTCTCATATAGTTGTCATAAGCTCCTCAGGAGGAGTAGCCAGTGCTCTTAACTGCTGAGCCATCTCTTCAGCTCATCCACTCCTTGCCCTGACATTTTAAGTTGTGTTTCTATTCAGTGCATTTTAGCAGGGCATTTAGAGAAATGCCGTGTCAATGGCTGTGGGATCTATTCTTTCAAGTGACCTATTCAATATAGCCCTTTGGTTTTACAGGGAAAATGCTGGAATAAAAAATTACTAGCCTCTGAGTGAAATTCATTCAGTGCTCTGTTGTTTACAGTGTGCTGAATCTAAGTCATCAGAACAAGACTATGACTGACTATGACTGTTTAAGAAGGGTCTTTGCTTTGTCATGAGCAAAGTGACCTGACTAGCACTCTTTTTCCATTTATTTATTTATTTATTTATTTATTTATCTATCTACCTATTTATCTACCTATTTATCTACCTATTTATCTACCTATTTATCTACCAATTTATTTATTTATTTATTTATTTATTTATTTATTTGTCAGAATCTCACTGTGTAGTTTAGGCTGGCCTTAAACTCACTCTGTAGCTAGCCTATGTTGGCCTCACATTCTTTTTTTTTTTCCCCCCCTTTTCTTTAAAAAAAAATTCTATATTCTTTGTTTACATTCCAAATGATTTCCCCTTTCCCAGTTCCCCCCTCCCCATAAGTCCCATAAGCCCTCTTCCCTCTGCCCGTTCTCCAATCAACCCCCTCCCACTTCTCTGTCCTGGTAATCCCCTACAATGCTGCTTCAAGCCTTTCCAGGACCAGGTTGGCCTCACACTCTTGATATGACCCCAGCTTCCCTAGTGCTAGAATTTTAGGGGTATGCCACTATGCTCATCTTGGAAGAATTTCCCTGTAGCTTATCAGGAGATGCATATGTAGCCTTTAAAGATGACATATTATTTGCATCACATTTCACAATAGATTAGAAGTGTGTTGAAGCTCCATTTAGATATCATGTAAGCTACCAGCTGATAGTTTACTTCCAAAGCAAAATAAAACTATACCTCTACTCTATAGTCCAGTTGGTTATGTAGTGCATGGAGTAAGAAAATGGATCAGTGTGTCACACCTGGGGATTGATTATCTTGTGTTCCTCAGTGATTTGATTCTACCTGAGAGATACATGTAGAAGCTGGGACTTTATGCAGTCATTGCAAGTGTCTGAATGTCTCCCTGTAGTAAGCATACTCACTGTTTTGCTGGAGAGCTTTTCCTTTTCTCTAGTCTGAGTAGTTTCAGGTGTTTGCACGCATGTCCATATGACAGACAGGGTGTGAGTTGTCTCCTTAGTCTGAGGGTTGTCAGGTTTTTATTATACATTATATACATTTTTATAGTTTTTTATTTTCATTCATTTTATGTTTTAGGGAGTAATATAAGTTGAAGGGGAAAAAGTAAAACTAAATAATAAAAAAATTTCCTCTGCTTTTATTGTTCTGCTTTCTAAAATACTTTTTGTTTTATAGGGATTTGTCTTGGCTGTTACGATTGCACGTGAAGCGATTGATGAATTTCGACGTTTTCAGCGAGACAAGGAAATGAATTCACAATTATATAGCAAGCTTACAGTAAGAGGTTAGCAAGGACTTAATTTTCCCGCATTTGCTCAGTATAAGCTTGTTAGAGTTAACATAAAGCAGGAAGCATGTTCACTCTGTTCTTGAAAGCCCACATGATTGTATGTGGATCTGATTTTCTCACTGTATATAATGCTAGAATTTCATATAGAGTTTTATTTATTTTCTTGATGTGTATGTGTATGCATATGTACATTTTCATAGTTATACACAAATATATGTATGCATACACTGACACAAAGCTGTATGAAATGCTCTATTAGAATGCTGTAATAAATTGGAAAGAAACCCAGCTCAACGTGCCCCGTGATGCCCAGAAGCATTGTGAAGTGTGTCTTATGTTCAACACACCCACCAAGGGTGCATATCATGGCATTGAGTATCTCAAATGAAATGCTGTCATCCGATGTGACCACAGGTACATTCATTCATTCATACATACATACATACATACATACATACATACATAGTGCTCCTTACCCCCATCCAGGCCATTAACTCCCTCTAAACAAATACAGAGCTCATTTCCCTCACTTTTTAGTTTGTAATTGAAAAAGGATCAGTTTATCAGGAAGAAAATGGGTCAGACTGTTAGGCTCTGTGACAGTAGAAGGACCTGAGGACTGAACAGGATGGGGAACACTGAACTCTAATGTGTGAGTTTCCTGAAAGAAATAAAAATCACTGTGTCTCTTCTGAAATTTTTTTCTCCTTTTCTTCCACTGAAGTTCAGGGTGGCCTCTGTTTTACTTTTTCTGTCTCTGGTTTTGCCTACTGTGGACATCTTTTGTCGCTGGCTTTATTGCTTTGGCATGTTGTCAGGGCTCACATGCTTCATGTTACAGTACAAAGTGGTATTTTCTTTGTTGACAAGTAACATTCTGTAACACTACATAGTACATGTTTTTCTCTTCAACACTGGGTAGGCATTTGGGTTTTGGTATTCTCTCACTGTTGTAACTAACATTCCCATGAGTACTTGTATATCAGCCTTTTCATAAACTTGTTTCATTTCTCTTGGATATTGTCCAGCAGGAAGGGAGTTAGGTTAGGTGATGAGTCTGTTGACACTCTAAAGGAAGCACCATCCTGGCTCTTGATTGGCTGCATCACTGGGCATTGTTGCCAACAGTGCATATGCATTCTGATTTTGCAGTCTCCAGCAGTACTCCCAGTGTCTTCTGTGTCTATTATAGAGCCCTGTGTTTTATTTGCATTTGCTAATGATTATTAAAATTGGGTGTGCTCTGTGCTCTCTGGTCATTTGCATATTTCCTTTGGATGATGTATACTCTGATCCTTCAGCCACTTTTTAACTAAGCCCTTGTCTGTCTGTTGCTGAATTGTGTCCTTTATCTATCTTAGTGAAGTCCGTTTTCAGATTTATGATTGCACATAGTTTCTTTCATTTTGTGGGCTCACATTTTCACTTTCTTAATGCATAAACATTTTGTTTGATCTAATTCATTCAGTTTTTCTTCTTGTTTGTGCTTTTGGTGTTGTAGCAAAGAAATAATTGGCCAACTCGAATGATTTTTCTTTTCTTCTAGCGGCCGTAGTTTAAGCTTTGTATTTAAGTCTGATCCATTTTCCTGTATAATGTGTTACATAGGTCCACGCTTGTTTGTATAAATATCAAGTTGCCTGGTACCATTCTCTAAAAAGACTGCTCTCCTTACTATAGTTTTAAATTATTAACCTTAGGCTAGGGAGATGGCTCAGTCAATAAAGTTCTTGCTGCATGAACACAAGGGTCTGAGTGGATTCTCAACACCTTGTAGAAAGCTGGGTGCAGTGTTTAACATCTGTAAGGCCAGGATTGGGTGAGGGTATATGTTTGGGAACGCAGACAGTGTGCTGGTGCTCACTGGCCACAGTCTAGCCTCATAAGTGAGCTCTAAGTTTAGTTAGAGACCCTGCCTTGAAAAATAAAATGGCGACGCGACTGAGGAAGAGTCCACAGATTGCCCTCTGACTTCTACCTTTGTGTGCACACACACGTGAACACATGTGAGGACGAGAAAGGAAGGCAGGATTTACTTTTAAGAAAAAGAACACTCAAAGGCCAGGTAAATTAGGGTTGACTTTACATTGTTACTTTGAGAACAGTTTATAGATTCTAGCTATTTTGAATTTAGGTTTCTTTGGTGTTTGTGACTAGGCAGAGAGTGATGTCTTGTGCATTGGTGATTGGAGTGGTGATGTCAGTAGAAATTAATAAGCATACTAATCAGTCAGTACAGCATGTAGGACAAGCAGCTCCATGTGTCTGTCTGTCCTTCAGCAGAAAGGTTTATTTGCTAGACAGTAGTGGTGCACACCTTTAATCATAGCACCAGAGAGTCAGAGGAAGGCAGATATCTGAGTTGGAGGTCAGTGTGGTCTACAAATTGAGTTTTAAGACAGCCAGGCTACATAGAGAAACCCTGTCTTGAAAAATAATGGATTGATGGATGGATGGATGGATGGATGGATGGATGGATGGCATTGAATTCCCTGGAGTTATAGGAGGTTGTAAGCCATCTATTGTTAAGTGCTGAAAACGGAACCTTTACAAAAGTAGCAAGCGATCTTAATGGCTGAACTGCCCCCCTCAAACTTTAGTTTTTAAAATAAAATACTTAAACACCATTCAAATGTCTACTACTTTAATAAATGCTAAAAAATAACAGCAGGAAGATATTTAAAATCTGTTTTCCATGGTTAAAGCGTTGTAATTCTGTAAGAGCAGAAAACTTGATAGGCTGGTAAGCACACTAGGGTTCATAGTGTCCTGTAGCCTCTCCTGAGCCTTGGTGTCGCAGGCAGCACTCCTGACATTGCTTACTGCAAAGTGGGAGTGTTGTGTATGTTAAACCCAGGCGACAGTGAAGTCACAGAGCAGCTTGAGCATGGGCTGTCTGGAAGGGCTTTGAGTCCCCACTCTACTGATCTTTGCGTATTATTCATCCACAACCCTTTACTGTTGCCAGTTTTCTTGTGAAACCTACATTCAGAGGTGACCCAGTGATTGAAAGGCCCGACATGCTTGCTTTTTATGACCTAACAGTTAGACTTTTTGTTTGTTTGTTTTTGTTTTTGAGACAGGATTTCTCTGTATAGCCCTGGCTGTTCTGGAACTCACTCTGTAGACCAGGGTGGCCTCAAACTCAGAAATCCCCCTGCCTCTGCCTCCAAAGTGCGGGGGTTAAAGGAGTGTGCCACCACTGCCTGGCGCAGGTAGACTTCTTATTTCATAATTCTGTAACTGGCGCTGTTTTCTCAGTGATTTACTTTTTCACTGTTCTCTCCAGGCACTTACTTCACATACATCCAGGCATTTTTCCTCATATATATATATTCATTCACATTTCTCTCTCTCTCTCTCTCTCTCTCTCTCTCTCTCTCTCTCTCTCTCTCTCTCTTTCTCTCTCCCCCTCCCTCCCTCCCTCCCTCCCTTCCCTCCCTTCCTCCCTTCCTCCCTCCTTCTCCCCCATTCTCTCACACACACACACATTTATTCAGTCATTTACTTATTCATTTATTTATTCATATCCTCTCTTCCCTTTCCTTCCTTCCCTTTGTCTCTTCCCGTCCCTCTCTCTCTCTCTTTCTTCTTTCTCTCTCTCTTCCTCTCTCTGCTCCTTGTCTGTCTTCATGTCTTTCTTTCTCCTCTCCAATCTCTCTTTCCCCATCTTTCTCATTCTCATACCCTCCCTTCCTCCCTCCCTCTCTCTTTCTTCCAGCTTACTTCTTCAAATTACAGTTATAAGGTGATGAGGCCTGCAAGGGAGAACCTCTCAGAGAGTTGAGGTAAATGGTATTTATGAAATAAGAAGGGTCCGTAGTGGTGTTAGTATGCTCTGTGGGTGCTATTTGGGGTCCTCTGACATTAAAAGGGCACACTCATCAGAGATCTCTGAAGGACAAAGTAAAATGGTTTAACAAAAACAGTCTTGAAGCTCCAGAAAAGTAACCTGGGCAGCTATTAATGATCTAGCCCATATGTCAGAAGTGTTGCCTCTAGCAAAGCTAGTGGGAAGAATTGTTGACTTCCAGAACTAATGCTTTTTTATCTAGTTAAAATCAGGTAGCCAAGGAATAATATATCATCCCACAGTCAGAGAAATAAAAGGCACCAAGGGTTGCTTAGGGTGAATGAGACTGGCCAGCTGTGTGCTGTTTGCAGTTATCAGATTGGAATTCTGCCCTCCCATGGATAATTGAAAACACAAATATTCATTTGTTTGTTTGTTGTGAAACAGGTTTTTATTATGTAAACTTAGATGGTCTGGAACTTGCTGTGTAGACAGTACTGGTCTTGAACTCACAGAGATAAGCCTTCCTCTGCCTCCCAAGTATTTTTTCCAGACATGGTAAATACTATGTAGCCCATGGTCTCCTCAAACCCAGGCATGCACTGCACCAGCTATAAGACCTTTTTGTAAATCAGCATGTTATTTTTAGGATGTGTGTACTGTTCTTTGCTTTGGCTTAGGCATCTGGTCTTTTCTGGTGTTTTATTGCTACTGTCTCGGTAATATAGGGAATTGGACCCAGGATTTTGTGTACTGGCTCTACCACTGAGCCACACCACCAGTCCATTTTAAACTGAGGCAGGGTCTGCTCTAACTCTTCCCCACATCCTCTCTTCCACTAGCATCTCAGACCCTTGTGTTCTGCTCATGTCATGGCTTCCTGTCACACTAGCCACCTTTTAATATCACATATGACATTTTATGTTTTTGATATTTGTCATATGTGTAAGATAGGTCCCTAGGCCAGGGCTGGGACAGGGGAAATGCTTCATTGTGCCTTCATATCCTACTTGGGGTTTGTTGTACTTCTCACTTGACAACTGATAAAAGCCAACTGCCCTCTACCCACACAAGAGGTTGCTTCTTGGCCAAAACACCAAAATAGCCACTGATGATATATGTCACAACATGAGTGGACCCCAAAAGCAAAACCCTGAGAAGTCCAGGAATCCAGGTGCAAAGATGAGCTGTGGTCATGCCCTTAACAGACTTGTGTGTACTCTGTTGTGTTTGCTTATTTCAAGCTGCTTTTAAAATCTGGGACTGATGTTACATTGACCGGTCTTTCTATTACACTGTAGGGTTCCAGGGTACAGTTGTCATCTCTCATAGATGGGTACCCAGCTCTTCCCAGATTTGGGCCATTCTGAGTAAAATTTCTATGGATTTTTTTTTCATTTAAGTTTTTGTTTCTGTTAGAGAAACACCTAAAGGAGAAATTCCTTGTCACTGGATGGATAAGGGGCATGTCACATTATACCATCTTATTCTGAAGTTTAATAGCCACTCAGATACTTAATATTCATAGAATTTTAAATATTAGCTTTTAAACTTTAGAAGTGTATAAAAAAATAGGACTGGTGTTGACTGAGTCATTATAAGTTTACAGAGTTCTGGAATAGAGGGGCTTTGCTAATGGGACAAGTGCCAGAGGTGTGTCAGAGCAAGCCAGGGCTACTGTGCAGTTGTCGGGTGAGACACTGGGTGGACACAGAACAAGGGCAGTGAGAGGACAAAGGTACAGTGAGGAAAGGCAAAAAAAATTGATTGGAGGTCGTCATAAAGAACTTGTGTGTCATTATATAAATTTTAATTCTCTTCTGTATGATTGTCAAATATTGGAAGTATTAGTGTAGAGATAAAGCTAACGTTTAGGTTCTTCAGTGAGTTCCTTTGGAGTTCAGGTTGAAGTAGGAAAATTACAATGGAGTCTATTTTGTACTGTATTCTGCATATAGATTTTAAAAATCAGGACTATCACTGCCACTGAGAGGCTGGGTATGCTTGCAAGAAGCATCAGAGGGAGGACAAAGTCTCAGCTCCTAGGGATACGCCACGGTGATGCTTTTCCTCTGGCAGGGCCGGCTTAGCCATTCTGCCTTTGCAGGATAGTGGCAGGGGGTGAGTGCTAATTCCTCAGCAGATAGGTTGTGCAGAGCAACTCCTGACCTCCGCTCAGTACCTGCAGGGTTCTCTGCCAGAGAGTGGAATGAAGCTATTGAGGTTCTGGAGTGACAGTGTTACCACATAAGGTTAAAGTGTTCAGGAAATTAGGTCCTGTTAAAGCAATGTACCAAGTCTTTCAAATGTGAAAAGGTGAGCCTTTAACTAACGAACTTTTAGGCAGATGCTGTACGGACTAATGCTTAGACCTCTCTAGTTTGTTTTCTACACTTGATCTTAGCCAAAAGAGAATCGATCTAGTTTGTTTTTTAAAAGATAGCCTTTCCATTTTCCCACACTTACCTCAAACGTCTATGGTCCAGGGCTCCTCCTGCCTTGGTGTTCTGCAGGGTGATGACACAATAGCTATATACCACTGTGACCAGCTTAGCCTTCTGATTCATAGTGTAGAATTATTAATGTCTGAGAAATCTTGACACTTTACTATAAATTGTCTTTAAACATGTAATTACTGATTCCATAGAAATGAAGAAAGAGCATGTCTAAAAGTAAAGACCATCACATATGGCCTTTATCAAGTCTGTTACTGTACAGAAAAGTAACCAACCTTTTGGGGATTTAAGAGAATTATAAAAGAATAAAAATGGGTGTGTCTCCTGTATTTTCAATTGTTTTTGACATTTTACTGTATTATATCATTTAATTACACTTTTAAAAAATGTGTATAGTAATCCAAATACAAAAAGGCAGAAGAAGGCAAAGTGAATCGGCTGACTATGGCAGAGTGGAACTGAAAGACTGCATAGGGATTCTGTAGAGCAGCCAAAACATCAGTGTGGGCCTCACTGCCTCATGCTTTGCTGCGGACAGAGCAGTGGCGGGAAGCCTAGTGTGACCGTGCTTGCAGGGTTAAAAGACAGTTCTGTACCTTTTACTTGTTAATAGACCTACACTTGCTGAACTGAGAAGCTATGGTAAAATTATTTCACATGTTCTCTGTCTTATGAATAAAAAGTATTTGTTGTCCTTGGTCGCACAGTGTGCCAGACAAAGCAACTCTTCTGGAACTGTGGTGCGACCAAGGACGACAAATACTTTTTATTGATGACACTCCGCTGCATTGGAGGTGCGCTTGGAGACAAGGCTTTGTGAGGAGTTGGAGGAGTGCAGTTCAGTATTAAACCTGGTTATGTTTTTGGTAAAGCTCTGACTCTGGTGTAGTCAGAGGAGAATGAATGTCAGTGGCAAGCAACCCTGTTAGTGTGATACAGTTGTAGCTATAGAAACAGACCCACTGAGTTGTCCCTTATCCTAAAAGGCAGAGGGAAGCTGAGACAGGAGGAGGGAGTGATTTGCTTGAATTTTCAGATTATCTGCTTAATATCATTTTTTAGATAATATTTTGTAGATACTTAAGTGTATATATATATATATATATATATATAACATAGCTATTTCATATGGTATATACATATTATGTATTTAATCAATATGTACACAGCAAAATTACTTTGAGTAGGAAAACCATCAGTTCTCAGTTCTGTCCTGTATTGGCAACAGTACTAATGGGTGATAATTTTATGTATAATTTCCTTTACTTTTTCTGTTGTTTTCTGTCAGTCAGTGGGATTTGCAGTATTAAGGATATGCACATCTCCATAGCACTCAGTTTCAGTCACCAAATTATTTTGCAATGTTTCTGATCATTGCTAACTTCACTGAGAACTGAAATACAAAGGAACTGTATGATGAGCCTTCCAAATGTAACCACAAGAAAATCCTTGCTCTGTTGTTATTATTATTAGAGGGTAGTTATTTATGTGTGTTTGGTAGTTTACTAATAAGATTAATTATGTGTAACTATGTCTATCCAAAATATAACTTTAAAGTATGAGGAGAGATTTCTGCTTTTAATTTATAAATATTTATTTATTTATTTATTTATTTATTTGGCCTAGATATGTTTTTAAATTATTACTTATTAAAAGTTACTCTCTGGTACACTTCTGTTTCCCTGGGTTGATTGTACTTCTTCTTTTTTTGTTTTTTAAAGGTAAAGTTCAAGTTAAAAGTTCAGACATACAAGTTGGAGACCTCATCATAGTGGAAAAGGTTGATGCATTTTTTAATATATTTTAGATCTGTATGTACAATAGTCATTAACATTAATTTAATTACAAGTAATGGTAACTTCAAATGAACTATTGAGACAGGTATTTTAATTCTTAATGTGCTTGTGTGAGATTTGATGTATTTTAACTACATTTATATGTTTATATAATCTATTTTGCTACTGTATATTTCAATGTCTGTGGGTAAAGCTATACTTTATATAATACTATATACTTTATACTAAGAGTCAGGCCTGTGTTAATTGCGTAATGTATCTCATTTGACCTTAGAATTATGTTCAAAATGTTAATAATTCTACACGTTTTCAGAATTTACTTGTCCAGATGGCTATATTATACACAATCATTGACTTCAAATCTTGTGGTTAATAATTTTAAAGAGAGAATGAGTGAAAGTTAAGGAGCACTAGAAAAATAGTTTCGGCCATGATGAGAAGCCCTGTTCTAAAAGGAGCAGATAAGGCGTGGGTGGAGACAGTCAGGTTTGCGCTGGTCTTTAGAGTGAATGGATGACTGTATGCAGTGAGGGCTTTCCTCCGGAGTGTTGTTCAGTCTCATCCTGTGACATGTAAGGTCTCGTACGTACATGTCTGTCTCTGTGAGAGAGTCTTCTGGTGTGCTGTCTCTGCCTCATTCTGTGCTGTGTAATCGCTGTGCACACCACCCAGGTGTGTGATGTCAGTGCTGTGGACATTTCTTCTCTGAGAATATTCCTACTTTGTGATCTGTATTTTCCTGAAATTCCTTGTTGACTTTTAAGTCTCCAAGGTAGATTCCCTCTTGGCTTCCTCCAGAGCTGTTGTCTTCAGTTTGCTGATGGCTGGCAGCTTGTCTACCTGGGACTCTTCTTCCTATAGAAATGATCTTGTTACTTTATCCTGTATACAGGGGATGTGGTTTGGTTTTACAAAGTGGAGTATGCTTAGCATGCACAGGATACTGGAACAGATACTGGAACAGACATCTGTAGTGTTCATTGTACAAAATGCCAGGAATTACTACCCTTGTAGCCATTTATTTTTTAGAAGTTTTCTCCTTTGTTTATTATGTTGTTAGTTGTATAATGATCCTCTTTATATCTTTGCACATTTCTGAAGAATAAATCCTGACAAAGTGCATAACTTAGTAGAGCTTAAGTATACAAATTTTGTTAAGGTATTTTCTTTCTGTCATAGGTTGTATTCCTTCTGTATTGATTAATATGCCATTTTATCTTTTGCCATATTGTTGGATATGGGTAGTGAACTATGGGCCTCCTTTATGCCAAGAATGCATTCAGAAGTCAGATTAGATTAATTACAGTATTTTTATGTCACTCCTAGAATCTGGAAGAGCTTCATACCTTTTGTTAAATATCGTATCTTAGGACTGGGGATGTGGCACTTGTATACAATGCTTTGCTTAGGAATCCTAGTACCACCCACCACCACCACCAAAAAAAAAAAAAAAAAAAAAAAAGTTTAAGGCTTAGTCCATACAGGATTTTGAGGTAGTAGTATGAATTCACTTTGCTCTCTAATTCTAATTTTGTTAATTTGGATACTGTCTCTGTGCCCTTTGGTTAGTCTGGCTAAGGGTTTATCTATCTTGTTGATTTTCTCAAAGAACCAGCTTGTGGTTTTGTTGATTCTTTGTATGGTTCTCTTTGCTTCAACTTGATTGATTTCAGCCCTGAGTTTGATGAATTCCTGTCTTCTACTACTCCTGGGTGAATTAGCTTCTTTTTGTTCCAGGGTGTTCAGGTGTGCCATTAAGCAGCTAGTGTATGCTCTCTCCAGTTTCTTTTTGGAGGTACTCAGGGCTATGAGTTTTCCTCTTAGCACTGCTTTCATTGTGTCCCATAGATTTGGGTAGGTTTTATCTTCATTTTCATTGAATTCTAAAAAGTCTTTGATTTTTTTCTTTATTTCTTCCTTGACCAAAGTATCATTGAGTAGAGTATTGTTCAGTTTCCATGTGTATGTGGGATTTCTGTTGTTTTTGTTGCTATTGAAGATCATTCTTATCCCATAGTGATCTGATAGGAGGCATGGGATTAGTTTGATCTTCTTATATTTGTTGAGGTCTGTCTTGTGACCAATTATATGGTCGATTTTGGAGAAGGTACCATGAGGTGCTGAGAAAAAGGTATATTCTTTTGCTTTAGGGTGAAATGTTCTATATATATCTGTTAAATCAAATTGGTCCAAGGCTTCAATTAGTTTCACTGTGTCCCTGTTTAGTTTCTGTTTTTCTGATCTGTCTATTGAGGAGAGTGGAGTGTTGAAGTCACTCACAATTATTGTGTTAGGTGCAATGTGTGCTTTGAGCTTTAGTAAAGTTTCTTTTACAAATGAGGGTGCCTTTGCATTTGGAGCATAGATGTTCAAAATTGAGAGTTCTTCTTGGTGGATTTTTACTTTGACCAGCAAGAAGTGTCCATCTCTTTTGATGACTTTAGGTTGAAAGTCAATTTTATCTGATATTAGAATGGCTACTCCGGCTTGTTTCCAGAGACCATTTGCTTGAAAAATTGTCTTCCAGCCTTTTACTCTAAGGTAGTGTTTGTCTTTGACACTGAGGTGTGTTTCCTGTATGCAGCAAAATGTAGGATCCTGTTTCCGTATCTAGTCTGTTAGTCTATGTTCTTTTTATTGGGGAATTGAGTCCATTGATGTTAAGAAATATTAAGGAATAGTAATTATTACTTCCTGTTTTTGAAGATATTTTTTATATTTGATAGGTTATCTTCTTTTGGGTTTGATGAGAGAAGGTTTCTATCTTGCTTTTTCCAGGGTGTAGTTTCCCTCCTTGTATTGGAGTTTTCCCCCTATTATCCTTTGTAGGGCTGGGTTTGTAGAAAGATACCGTGTAAATTTGGTTTTGCCCTGGAATATCTTGGTTTCTCCATCTATGGCAATTTAGAGTTTTGCTGAATATAGCAGTTTTGGCTGGAATTTGTGTTCTCTTAGAGTCTGCATGAGATCTGCCCAGGATCTTCTAGCTTTCATGGTCTCTGGTGAGAAGTCTGGTGTAATTCTGATAGGTCTTCCTTTATATGTTACTTGTCCTTTTTCTCTTACTGCCTTTAATATTTTCTTTGTTAGTACCTTGAGGTTTTGATTATTATGTGACGGGAGGTACTTCTGTTCTGGTCTAGTCTGTTTGGAGTTCTGTAGGCTTCTTGTATATTCATGGGCATCTCCCTCTTTAGGTTAGGGAAGTTTTCTTCCATAATTTTGTTGAAGATATTTATTGGCCCTTTAAGTTGTAAATCTTCACTCTCATCTATACCTATAATCCTTAGGTTTGGTCTTCTCATTGTGTCCTGAATTTCCTGGATGTTTTGGGTTACAAGTTTTTTGCATTTTGCATTTTCTTTGACTGTTGAGTCCATGGTTTCTATGGTATCTTCCACATCTGAGATTCTTTCTTCTATCTCTTGTATTTTGTTGTTGATATTTGCATCTATGGCCCCTGATTTCTTCCCAAGGTTTTCTATCTCCAGAGTTGTCTCTCTTTGTGACTTCTTAGTTGTTTCTACTTCTGTTTTTAGATCCTGTATGGTTTTGCTCAGATCCTTCACTTGCTTGTTTGTGTTTTCATGTAATTCTTTAAGAGATTTTTGTGTTTCCTCTTTCATGGCTTCTGCCTGTTGACCCAAGTTCTCTTGTATTTCTTTAAGTGGATTTTGCATTTCCTCCTTATTGGCTTCTATCTTTTGACCCATATTCTCCTGAATTTCGTTAAATGATTTTTTTCTGTTTCCCTTGCAAGGGCTTCTACCTTTTGATCCATTTTCTCCTGTATTTCTTTAAGAGATTTATTTATGTCCTTCTTGTGTTCCTCTAACAGCATCATGACCAGTGATTTTAAATCCAAATCTTGTTTTACTGTTGTGTTGGTGGTATCCAGGACTTGCTGTTGTTGGAGAATTGGGTTTGGATGCTGCCATATTGCCTTGATTTCTGTTAGTAACATTCCTACGTTTGCCTTTTGCCATCTGGTTATCTCTGGCGTTAGTTGGTCCTGTTGTCACTGGCTGGAGCTTGAACCCCCTGTGAGCCCGTAAGGCTATTTCTGCACCACTGGACGACTGGGTTTCCCCTGGCACAGATTACTGATGTGCTGCCCTCCTCTTGGGTGCTGTTGGAGCCCTGGTGTATCTTGCTCCAAGCGATGTTATACTCGGTTGTCTCTGTGAACCTGGTGCTGCTTGTTTGCTCTGTCAGGGAGCGAAGATGGCAGCTGGGATCCCCTCCAAGTGCTGACCACTCCGCAGGGCACAGGACCCACACCTGGCTGGCACATAGACAAACTGCTGATTTGTCCAGGTCCTGTGTGCAGGTCTCAGCCTGGTGGCCTGTGTCCCCAGAGATCTTCATCTCAGGATACCTTGGTACCTGGGGCCGCTTGTCCTGTCCAACCAGGAGCAAAGATGGCAGCAGGGAGCCCTCCAAGTGCGGAACAGGACCCACATCTGGCTGGCACACAGACGAACCACTGCTCTAATTCTAATTATATGATTTAAGTACTTTTCTTATACTAATGGCTTGACAGTACCTTTTTTTTTTTTTTTTTTTTTTTTTTTTGTAATTGAGAATGTCTGGGTGCTATTACTAATCATGAAATCTGCTTCTTTATGTGTTCACTTGTAGAAATAATTAATTAATTAGTTTGGTACTGGTGACCTTGTGCATGCTGGGTAGGATTCTGCCACTAATTTACCTTAGACTTCATCTGATTATAATGGCCTGCATTGCTTTGGCAATAGCACACAACCAATTCTGTTCATTGAATAACTCACGGGCCTCTTGCAGTGTGTGTCTTGGGTGGAAATTAAAAGTTCTAACTTTTCTCCTAAGTTAGGCCCTAATATTAAAGGTGTAACTTTCTGAAGATACCATTTGCAAGAATTTTTTGGTTTTCTTTTTTCTCCCCCCCCAAAAAAATTTGTTTTAGTCTTTGTTAAACAAATAATACACATGATATGAATGCAACTATGTAAACATGTGCAGAATGCTTCGGTACTTTGGATTATTTTAGAACTTAATATAAATGAGATAAAGACTCGTAAATTATTTGTGTAAACAAAAAAAAAAATCCACCTACCCAGAGTCAGAAATACCTTTATGTCTGTATTTAAATGAAGAAAAAAAAAACGTAGTTTGTCTGCTGTTTTTATATATATCAAGTTAGTCATCTGTGTAGAACTAGAGTTCTTCAGAAATTACATGCATGTGTGTGACATACGTTAAGTCAGTCTGGGATGTCAGAAGAAGCCTGGAAACACTCCCAGCAGACAGAACTGAGAGTAGAGCTGTACAAGACTACCTCCTTTACTAGTTAGTCTTCAGAGCCAGCTTATCGAAGAAGAACAATTGCTTTTTCTAGAAGCAAGGAGAAAAAGAACCTTCTTCTCTATTTCCTATTATAATTCAATTTGATACGTTAGTATATGGTGTATATCATAGTGCCCAGAACAGAACTGTATTCGATAGAAAGTCTATGAGTAGAAGCATTCTGAGGCACTGGAAGGAAGTGAAGATGGATTCCTGAAAAGGACCCAACTGACACAAATGAGAGCCTTAGGCACTCATGAAAATAAATATGCATGCTACTAATCACTTTCACTGTGAATTCTAAACACAGCAATTAAGACGTGCACTGTATGTCATTGACAAGCACAGTACCTCAACTTCACTACTTGAGTAGGGTGAAGAAAATATGTAGAAAAATGTATATAAAATTAATTAGACAGAGTGTGGAATAGGGGGCTGCTTTGTTGGTATCAAGAAAAATGTCCAGTAGAATAATGAAAAATAAACAAAAACCAAGAAGTTGCATTAGTAATTTAGAACACTAGAAAAGGAAATATCCAGGTATAGATTTATTCCTTGGGCCTTTAAAGAGTATTTGACATCTGTTTTATATAGTAATTGTCAGAAAATAGGGTAGAGACTGTCCTTTTTTTAATAAGTCCAGGATTATTGGTCTACTAACAGCAGAGGGAGGATTATCACAGCAGAAGACAACTAGACAAAGACAATCTTGAAAAAACATTTACCAATTGCAGCCAATAATACAGATCTTGTCAAAGCCACAGGAAGATTCCTTCCCTCTATTTTTCCCCTTCTTCTTTCTCCCTCCTTCCTTCCCTCCCCTTTTCCTGTCCTGTCCTCTTCTTCTCCTTTTTCTCCCCCCACCATCCTTTTTCTTTTCTCAGTTTAAAAAAAAATGGCACAGATAGTCTTACTCAAAACAAGTTTGGAAAGGTTCTGTAATAGCTAAGGCTGTCTTGACAAGCAAAAACACAGTGGGAATACTCTTGGCATGCCAAGGCCTATTCCATTGCTACATTAGTCAGAATAGTGCAAGTAGGAGAAAGGTGGAAACACACGCTCATGAACCCTTAGGAACGACCAGAAATAGGCCCACCCTGATCTGCACAAGTAACTTTTCAAAAGATATAGAAGTAATTAGAAATAAAAAGTAAACAAAGATTAAATTAATGCATCTATAGGTTAAAAAGAAGATTCTGCGCTTAATGTAAAATGTAACCTTTTGAGGAAAAGAAAATCACAGGAAAAAAAATGTTCTGAATCTAGACATATAGATACGATTCTTAGATTACATACCAAAAGAATAATGCATACTACAAAAATATAATTCCATCTTATTAAAATTCAAGTGTTTTTTGAAAGAAACTATATGTATCAATAATAAATGAAGAGAGGGATTGAAAGAAAAATTAAAGGCAAAAATTAGAAAGGATTATACAAATTATGTAAATACAGTATGTTGAAATCCTAAAACATCAAGAAGGAAAGTTTAAATGAATAGAAGAAGCAGCAGGATGGCTCAGCAGGCGAAGGTAGTTATTGACAAGCCTGAAGACCTGAGTTGGATCCATGGCACCCACATGGTGGAGGTAGAGACTCTATTGTCACAAATAAAATGTTCACAGAAAAAGAAACTGCAGAGTCACTACTGGATGCAAACATCTGAGTACTATAACCCTAACAAAGATTGTTTGTAAAGTTTCCTAAAGCCGAGAAGTAAAAGATTTTCACCTGAGAAAATGGATGGCAAACTTAAGAAAATGTTTGTTTTACCAAGGTATTTCAGATGAAAATAAACATGGAAAAACCTTTTCAGTAGTTATTTGGAATACTGAATCGGAGGAGATACTTTCTAAAAAATGCTGATGTCACTAAATATTGGCAATGTCAAGATAGTACAGTTATTCTGCAAAATCACTTGACAGTTTCTAAAACAAAGACCAAACCAACCCAGTATAACCATCTAACAACCCAGCAGTTTAATTCCTATACCTAGGGGCTAGTGAGATGGTGCAGCAGATAAAAGATGCCTGTGGCCAAGCCTGATGACTTGAGTTTGATCCCTGGACCTACATGGTTGAACACTATGTATGCCATGGCTCATTCATGCATACACACATATGTACACATACACAATAAATAAGTATAATTCCTATGTCTTTGCCACAAAGAAATACTAATTTATGTTAATACAGAATCCTCTACAAGAATGTATGCTTCTGCATTCAAGATAGCCATATGTCAGAAATAATTCCGCTATCCCGAGTGGACGACTGGTCCGGGATACCATGTGTAAGCACAGCATGACACAGCATGGAAAGAAAACACAAGACTGTTTTAGGAAGTGAATAATCTGAAAATTCATGAGTTATCCATGGCCCCAGACACATCTGCAGCAGAGGATGATCTTGTTGGACACCAAATAGGAGAGAGGCCCTTGGTCCTGGAAAGACTTGATGCTGTAGTGTAGAGGAATACCAGGACACAGAAGCAGGGGTGGGTTGTTTGGGGAAGGGCAGATGGCTTATGCGATTTTCAGGGAGGGGGAAACCAGGAAAGAGGACAACATTTGAAGTGTAAATAAAGAATATATCTAATAAAAAAACAAAAACAAAAACCATGTTAGAGAACCCACCCCCATGGATATGTATGTTCCTATTGGCAAGTTGGCAGTACTTCTGAAAATGACCTGTAGATCCCTTCTAGGTCGTCTTAACAACCTCACCTAACTTCTTGGTAGAAATGGACACACTGTTTTAGAGAATTTGCATAGCAATCTGGGGGAACCAGAATAGCTGAAGCACTTTTGGGGGAAAGTTTTACAAATTTTGCATACTCACACTTTTCCATTCAGAAAAAAGCTACAGGAGTCTTTACACTGTAGCCCTAATGGAAGTGCAGTGATAAGACTATTAAAACAAAGTCTGGACTTTAAGGTGTCTTGGTCCTTAGTAGGTACTGTAGACTAGCAACGGCTTTGGGCATGTACCTTTTGTGCATTCTGCCATTGGTGTCTATTTAGGTTGTTTCTTACCCTTCTGTGACATTCGACATTGTCAATTGTGCACACATGCTACTACATAAATACCTGGGAGGGAAATGGGTTTTAAGCATGAATATGTTTCCTATGGTAGATCACACAAATGACTGGGAAATGCTGTGTCCACTGTGCTTTAAGAAGGCAGTGCTTTTATATTTGCCAACCTTGGCATTCATGGCATTTTCAGTGTGCCTTTCTGACGTGTGTGCTTTAAATGCTGTCTTAATATAAGTAAATTTCTCTAATATCTAATAGCTCAGTAACTTCTGTTATGGCTTATGTCTTTCTGTAGTGTTTGTGTAAGAGCTTGAGAAAATCTCTTGTGTTTTCCTCTGAGTGGCCTTTCTTGGCTTGTGTGTTTTCGGGTCTTTCTGTGTTGTGGTCGGCACCCACGGACACTTGTGCTGCAGGTCAGCCTCTTCCAGGTGGGCACACTTCAATAGAAATTCTTTCTTTTAGGGAAGTCTAATTTGGTAATCTTTTCATTTAAAGTCAGAGGTTTTTTGTTTTCAAAATAATTAGTAGTGTCGATGAAGAAGCCCTTCCTCATAAAAAGTTATAATGTCATTTGCTGATGTTTGATCTGCATCAACTTTTCTAATTGTTAACTTTTAATATTTTACCCGTGATGTGAATCAGCTTTGTGTACTTACTGGGGAGTCTAGGCGTCCTCCACTCACGCCCTGTCAGCATCTCCTTTTCTTAGGACTATTTCTTGGCGAGACTGCTTTTCCTATTGCCCACAGTGCTAGTTTTCTCATGATTCTGGTGTCTTCATATGACTGCATGTGTCTACCTGTGCATTTTCTCGTTTGGCATTGGCATGCTTGGCTGTCCTGCTGTGTCACTGTGGTCTCATGTTCTTTTCCTAGGGCATAGGTAGCATGCGTGCACTCGCACACGCATGTGTGTGTGTGTGTGTGTGTGTGTGTGTCCAATTCTTGGCCATCACATTTCCCCATTTGCTTGAGAAAGACCTCATTGATCCTAAAGTCCTTGAGCGTTGTGTATTTTGCCTCATCCCCACCCTGCTTCCTGCTCTGTTGGAGTTTGAGTGTGTTCCATGCTCTCATGTGTTTTCCTCCTGATGCTTTCCTGCCTTTGGCTGTTCCACTTGTTTTCTTGTCAGATAATTATTACTTTCCTTTAAAAATACTGCTGAATTTTCATTCAGTTTTTCTTTGACCTGATGATCTGTAGATCTTCTGTAATCACCTTTATTCTTAGTGTCAGAAAGGAACAGCTTGTATCTCATGTCTGTTTTTTAGCCCTACTAACTTGTATTTGTTTCATTATTCATGAACTGGAGAGTAAGATACTTATCTATGGTATATATTCAAATTTGTGAAATTACATAAAGTATTATTTTAATCGTATACTTTTTCTTTAAGTTGATTTTTTTCTTTAGCATTTTAATTCATAGAATTATTAATAAATGCTTGAATAGTGACTTGTAAAAGCTTAAATATGTCACAGTATTTTTAGTTACATCCTATTCAGTTTCATTAGAGAATAGTTCCTCAAATTGTGGGCATATCCAATATGTATTTGCATATTCTCGTTTATTTGTTTATCCAGGGTAATAAGTGATCTCATTGAAGGTGTGCTCCTTGGTGTTGGCCATGTCTATTTTCCAGGGCATTTTGGAATGAGTAGGATGCAATTCTTATGTGACAGTACTCCTGTGTTTTTTGTGGTTAAGATGCTGTGGAAATAATATCTAACCTTTCCCAGACAAGATCTGTGTAAATTCCATGTATATGGCTTGCTATTGTTTGAAAAACACCTAAATTATAAATTCATATGAAAATTAGAAACAATAGCTATATCAGTACAATTTTACTTTAAACATCCTAATTGTCTTTGTTAACTATTTCTACTATGTAATGGCATTGCGGTAATATGTATCTTTAATTAGCATATTACTTCTTTTACAGAACCAAAGAATTCCATCAGATATGGTATTTCTTAGAACTTCAGAAAAAGCAGGTAATTTTTAATTTCTTTTACATTGCTGCAGATTTTTTTAGTATGTTATTTATTTGATTGATTGGCTTGTTTTTGTTTTGGACAGGGTTATTTCTGTTTAACTGTGTCTGACATGGAGACCAGGCTGGCCTTGAACTCATAGAAATATGCTTGCCTCTGCTCTCCATGTACCAGAATTAAAGACAGACATCAACCTGCTTAGCTTGGTTTTGTTTTTTGTTTTCTATTTTCATATTTTAATAGGTAAAAGAAAATTCTCTCCCTATAATTTTTCTTAATATTTTAAAATTGTTTCTAAATTATATTTAACTATTGATATTTTAAAAGATGTTTTAGTGTTTATAACTACTTGAAAATTTATGAGTGGAATTTCATTCATAAAAATTTTGAGAACCTAATTATTTCAATAACAGTGCTACTTAATATTTGGTTGCTATTTTACATTTTCAGTTTTATTTATTTAGCAAAGAGTTATTTTCCACTGGTTTTATACACAGGAATATATCAAGGAATGCACATAGCTCATTTCTAAATTACACGTAGGATTTGTAAAACTAGCTGTCATTCTTTTTCTTTCCTATCTTTAGCATATATCTTATTTGTAAAGGATAGGGTTGGATTTAGAGTTGACTGATTATTTTGTCTACCAATAAGCAGCATACTTTAAAAATAAGACTATGTGTACCCGCCCATGTGTGTTGTGCTGTGAGTACAGTGCCTGTGGCAGCTGCATTGAAAGGCAGCCATGTGGAGGTCCTTGATCCACTTGGAGTTGAGTTTAGTGCAAGGAGATAAGAGTGGATCAATTCTCATTCTTCTGCATGTTGACCTCCAGTTGAGCCAGCACCATCTGTTGAAAAGGCTATCTTTTTTCCACTGGATGTTTTCAGCTCCTTTGTCGAAGATCAATTGGCCATAGATGTGTGGGTTCAATTCTGGGTCTTCGATCCTATTCCATTGATCCGCCTCCCTGTCACTGAACCAATACCATGCAGTTTTTAATACCACTGCTCTGTAATATTGCTTGAGGTCTGGGATATTGATTCCCCCAGAAGTTCTTTTGCTGTTGATGATAGTTTTAGCTATCCTGGGTTTTTTGTTATTCCAGATGAATTTGAGAATTGCTCTTTCTAGCTCTATGAAGAACTGAGTTGGGATTTTGATGGGGATTGCGTTGAATCTGTATATTGCTTTGGGCAAGATTGCCATTTTGACTATATTAGTCCTGCCAACCCACGAGCATGGAAGATTTTCCCATTTTCTGATGTCTTCTTCAATTTCCCTCTTCAGAGACCTGAAGTTTTTGTCATATAAATCTTTCACATGTTTGGTTAGCGTCACTCCAAGATACTTTATATCATTTGTGGCTATTGTGAAGGGTGTCATTTCCCTAATTTCTTTCTCGGCCTGCTTATCCTTCGCGTATAGGAAGGCTACTGATTTACTTGAGTTGATTTTATAGCCAGCCACTTTGCTGAAGTTGTTTATCAGTTGCAGGAGTTCTCTGGTGGAGGTTTTTGGGTCACTTAAGTATTCTATCATATCATCTGCGAATAGTGATAGTTTGACTTCTTCCTTTCCGATTTGTATCCCTTTGACTTCCCTCTGTTGTCGAATTGCTCTAGCTAGTACCTCAAGTACTATATTGAAGAGATATGGTGAGAGGGGACAGCCTTGTCTAGTCCCTGATTTTAGAGGGATTGCTTCAAGTTTTTCTCCATTTACCTTGATGTTGGCTACTGGTCTGCTGTATATTGCTTTTACTATGTTTAGATATGGGCCTTGAATTCCTGTTCTTTCTAAGACCTTTAGCATGAAAGGATGCTGAATTTTGTCAAATGCTTTTTCAGCATCCAATGAGATGACCATGTGGTTTTTTTCTTTGAGTTTGTTTATGTAGTGGATTACATTGATGGATTTCCGTATATTGAACCATCCCTGCATCCCTGGGATGAAGCCAACTTGATCATGGTGAATGATCGTTTTGATGTGTTCTTGGATTCGGTTGGCAAGTATTTTGTTTAGTATTTTTGCATCGATATTCATAAGAGAAATTGGCCTGTAGTTCTCTTTCTTAGTTGGATCTTTGTGTGGTTTTGGTTTCAGACTAATTGTGGCTTCATAGAATGAGTTGCGTAGTGTTCCTTCTGTTTCTATTTTGTGGAATAATTTGAAGAGTATCGGTATCAGGACTTCTTTGAAGGTCTGATAGAATTCTGCACTAAAACCGTCTGGTCCTGTGCTCTTTTTGGTTGGAAGACTGTCTATGACCCCTTCTATTTCTTTGGGGGTTATGGGTCTGTTTAGACGATCTATTTGATCCTGGTTTAATTTTGGTATTTGGTAACTGTCTAGGAAATTGTCCATTTCCTCTAGATTCTCCAGTTGTGTTGAGTATAGGTTTTTGTAGTAGGATCTGATGATTTTTTTGAATTTCCTCAGTTTCTGTTGTTATATCTCCCTTTTCATTTCTAATTTTGTTAATTTGAATACTGTCTCTGTGCCCTTTAGTAAGTCTGGCTAGGGGTTTATCTAGGTGATTTTCTCAAAGAACCAGCTCCTGGAAATCAGTATGGCAGTTCCTCAGAAAACTGGACGTGATACTTCCGGAGGACCCAGCCATACCACTCCTGGGAATATACCCAGAAGATTCCCCAGCATGCAATAAGGATACATGCTCCACTATGTTCATAGCAGCCTTGATTCCCCCAGAAGTTCTTTTGCTGTTGATGATAGTTTTAGCTATCCAGGGTTTTTGTACTATTAGATATATTCTTTATTTACATTTCAAATCATTTCCACTTTCCTGGTTTCCCCCTCCCTGAAAGTCCCATAAGCCCTCTCTCCTCCCCCTGTTCCCCAATCAACCCCCTCCTATTTCCCTGTCCTGGTACTCCCCTACACTGCTGCACTGAGCCTTTCCAGGACCAGGGGCCTCTGCTTCCTTCTTCTTGGGCATCATTTGATATGTGGATTGTGTCTTGGGTATTCCAAGCTTCTCGGCTAATATGCACTTATCAGTGGGTGCATACCATGAGTGTTCTTTTGTGATTGGGTCACCTCATTTATGCTGTTATTTTCCAGTTCCAACCATTTGCCTAAGAATTTCATGAATTCAATGTTTTTAATAGCTGAGTAGTATTCCATTGTGTAAATACACCACATTTTCTGTATCCATTCCGTTGCGGGACATCTGAGTTCTTTCCAGCTTCTAGCTATTATAAATAGGACTGCTATGAACATAGTGGAGCATGAATCCTTATTGCATGTTGGGGAATCCTCTGAGTATATGCCCAGGAGTGGTATAGCAGAGTCCTCCAGTAGTATCATGCCCAGTTTTCTGAGGAACCACCAGGCTGATTTCCAGAGTGGTTGTACCAGCTTGCAATCCCACCAGTTGTGGAGGAGTGTTCCTCTTTCTCCACATCCTCTCCAGCACCTGCTGTCTCCTGATCTGTTTTTGATCTTAGCCATTCTGACTGGTGTGAGGTGAAATCTCAGGGTTGTTTTGATTTGCATTTCCCTGATGACTAAGGATGTTGAACATTTCTTTAGGTGCTTATCTGCCATTCGATACTCTTCAGGTGAAAATTCTTTGTTTAGCTCTGTACCCCATTTTTTATTTGATATATTCTTTATTTACATATCAAATGATTTCCCCTTTCTTGGATCCCTCCTCCCACAAAGTCCCATAAGCCCTTTTCCCTCCCCCTGTTCCCCAATCAACCCTGTCCTGGTAATCCTCTACACTGCTGCACTGAGCCTTTCCAGGATCACGGCCTCTCCTTCCTTCTTCTTGGGCATCATTTGATATGTGAATTGTTTCTTGGGTATTCTGAGCTTCTAGGTTAATATCTGCTTATCAGTGAGTGCATACTCTTAAGGGTGTTTTTCTTGAATCAGTCTTTATAGTTTGTGTGCTTTTTTGACAACTTGTCTACATTAGGTATTCTAATTTGTGGACATGCTATAGTTATTCCTTCATGGTCTTCTCAATCTCTGAAACAATAGCAGTAATGTCCTATCTTTTGTTCTTTTTCCTTTGTTACTCTGGCTAAAAGGTTGTCAATGTCATTGATCTGTTCAAAGAATTAACTTTGGTTTTTAATGATTTTTCTCAATTGTTTGCCTGTTCTTTATTTCGTTTTTTGGCATCTATCATTTTTTTTCCTTTTCTCTGTTTTTGGTTAAGGTTGATCCTGTGCCTGTAGCTTCCTAAGGAAGAAAGTTAATTGCTGATTTTGGATCTGTTTTAATGTGGAGTGTTTACAGTCATAAATTTTCACCTGTACTTTTGTGGGTTGTCCTCATAAGGTTTACAATGCTGAGTTTTAGTTTCATACCTCTTAAAGTGTTCTCTAATTCTTTGTCATTTTACCATTGATCTGTTGTTTTGTTATGTTTGTTTAGTATGTTGCTTCATTTCCACATTTGTGAATTTCCCAGGTTTGCTTTTGTCATGATTTCTAGATGATTCTGCCGTGGTCTCATTCTGACTTACCGAAATCTATGTGAGTATCTTAGAGCGTGCTTTGTGTGCTGTGTACAGCAGGAGTCTGTCTGCTCCTTTGATTTCTGTTAGCTCTTGCCAATCCTCAGCATTGGCCTCTGTCTAACTATGTTGTACAGTTGAGTTGAAGTGGGATAGTCTGTAACTATCTTTGCAAGAGCCATAGCAAGCATATCCCTGTGTGATGACCGTCACCCTTCTCACATGCTCCTCCCTGTCCGGCTGTCAGACGTGCTTGCCCCTCGGGTTCTTCTGCATTCACTTTGCCCACAGGAGAGCTGTGCAAGGAGACACATAGCTGCTGCTCTATGACCTAATCTGCCTGTCAGAGCAGTTTTGCAGTTCAGAGGCTTGCGTATAGCTCCTGTCTTCACCCCTGTTCAGTCAGACTCAGTCCCCATCACTGAGGACACAGAAGCCCTCCTTCAGGCAGTTCCACCTGTGTCTCCCTTTGGTTGAGAACCAGTCTCTTCTTTACCTTGGAACCCGTGCACTGACAGGGCCTCCCTCCCAGCTGCTCACATTGATTTCTTTGCATCCTCTAGCTCCATTTCCTTCTTGCTCTAGGCAGTTTTTGTGTCCACGTCCTTCTCCTCCCCTCACTTGTAACCCACTTCCACTGCAGCCCTCATCTCGGGGCCTGTGTACTTTGTTCCTCTCCCATTGTCTTGAGGGGATGTCTTAGTTACTTTTCTATTGCTGTGATAAAGCACCATGGCCAAGGCAGTGTTGAGCAGGAAGAGTTTATTTGGGTTTGTAACTTTTTTTTTTTGTATGCAGCACATTTAATGAAAGAAAGAGGCTGGAAATATTACAGAGAGCAAGGAAGTATATATTGGGGAGTATGGAGGGAGGAAAAGAAGAAAAAATATGTAATTGTAATTTCCTTTTTTTAATTTATTGGATATATTCTATATTTACAATTCATTTCCCTTTTTCTGGTTCCCCACCCCCAAAGGTCCCACATGCCCTTTTCCCTCCCCCTGCTCTCTCATCCACCCCCTCCCACCTCACTGTTCTTGTACTCCCCCACAATGATGCTTTGGTCCATTCTAGCACCAGTGTCCACTCCTTTCTTCTTGTGAGACATCACTTGGTATGTGATTTATGTCTTTGGTGTTCCAAGCTTCTAGGCTAATATCCACTTATCAGTGACTGTATACCATGGGTATTCTTTTGAGACTGGGTCACCTCACTTAGTATGACGTTCTCCAGCTCCATCCATTTCTCTAAGAATTTCATGAATTCATTGTTTCTAATGGCTAAATAGTACTCCATTGTGTATATATACCACATTTTTTGTATCCATTCCTCTGTTGAGGGACATCTGGGTTCTTTCCGGCTATTATATATAAGGCTGCTATGAACATAGTGGAGCATGTATCCTTATTGCATGCTGGGGAATCTTCTGGGTATATTCCCAGGAGTGGTATGGCTGGGTCCTCCGGAAGTATCACGTCCAGTTTTCTGAGGAACCGCCATACTGATTTCCAGAGTGGTTGTACCAGCTTGCATTCCCACCAGCAGTGGAGGAGTGTTCCTCTTTCTCCACATCCTCGCCAACACCTGATGTCTTTTGAGTTTTTAATCTTAGCCATTCTGACTGGTGTGAGGTGAAATCTCAGGGTTGTTTTAATTTGCATTTCCCTAATGACTAATGATGTTGAACATTTTTTAAGGTGTTTCTCAGCCATCCGAATTTCTTCAGGTGAAAAGTCTCTGTTTAGCTCTGTACCCCATTTTTGGATAGGGTTATTTGGTTTTCTGGGGTCTAACCTCTTGAGTTCTTTGTATACATTGGAAATTAGCCCTCTGTCAGATGTGGGGTTGGTGAAGATGTTTTCCCAATTTGTTGGTTGCCGATTTATCCTTTTGACAGTGTTTTTTGCCTTACAGAAACTTTGTAATTTTATGAGGTCCCATTTGTCTATTCTTGCTCTTAGGGCATAAGCAATTGGTGTTCTGTTCAGGAATTTTTCCCCTGAGCCAATTTCCTCAAGGGTCTTCCCCAGTTTCTTTTCTATTAGTTTTAGTGTGTCTGGTTTTATGTGGAGGTCCTTGATCCACTTGGAGTTGAGTTTAGTTCAAGGAGATAAGAGTGGATCAATTCTCATTCTTCTGCATGTTGACCTCCAGTTGAGCCAGCACCATCTGTTGAAAAGGCTATCTTTTTTCCACTGGATGTTTTCAGCTCCTTTGTCGAAGATCAATTGGCCATAGATATGTGGGTTCAATTCTGGGTCTTCGATCCTATTCCATTGATCCGCCTCCTTGTCACTGAACCAATACCATGCAGTTTTTAATACTACTGCTCTGTAATATTGCTTGAGGTCCGGGATATTGATTCCCCCAGAAGTTCTTTTGCTGTTGATGATAGTTTTAGCTATCCTGGGTTTTTTGTTATTCCAGATGAATTTGAGAATTGCTCTTTCTAACTCTATGAAGAACTGAGTTGGGATTTTGATGGGGATTGCGTTGAATCTGTATATTGCTTTGGGCAAGATTGCCATTTTGACTATATTAGTCCTGCCAACCCACGAGCATGGAAGATTTTCCCATTTTCTGATGTCTTCTTCAATTTCCCTCTTCAGAGACCTGAAGTTTTTGTCATATAAATCTTTCACATGTTTGGTTAGCGTCACTCCAAGATACTTTATATCATTTGTGGCTATTGTGAAGGGTGTCATTTCCCTAATTTCTTTCTCAGCCTGCTTATTTTTTGTGTATCTTTCAAGGGCAAATAATGAATCATGGTGGAGGCATGGCAGCCGACAGAGGGCGTGCTGGCTTCCCAGGTGTACACAGCACAGAGGGCTTGTATCCTGAACAAAAGTTGGAAACAGAGGGAGAGGGGGTTGAAGGGAAAGACTCTTTGAAACCTCATCACCTACCCTAGTGACAAATGTCCATCTGTAAGGCCACACTTTCAAGACATCACCGTCAAGTAGGGGCCAAATGTTTAAATACATGATCCTATTGGGTTTGTTCAAGTGCCTGGGGAATAGCAAGAAGGCTGTGGCTCATAACTTAAAGAATATAATAAAATAGAATTTGGTTAATCTCTGCATTTTGTTAGAGTCTTTAATCCATTTCTATATAATATAATTATTGAAAAGGTAATATTTACATCTGTCACTTATAACTAATATTGCTATTGTCAGTATAGAGAAAGAGATTTTCAAAGGTTTATTTGTTCCATCATTCCTATTTGAGAGGTCCAAAAACCTTGGGGATAAAATTTCAATTCCCTGGGAAGCAGACTGGGCTCCTCAAAAGGAGCCACTGACAGTGGACCTTTAGTCTGTGACCGCCCTGCCGTAGGGCAGGTAAGTCAGCAGTTGAGCCAGCCCCTGGACAGCTACCTGAGCAGATAACAAGGCCAGAACGAACTGGTTCCAATGCTCTTCAAGGCCTTATTAACTATAGACAAACTAACATAGCAACCAAAAAATTGTACTATTGTCATTGCTTTGCTCCCTACCAATCATTAGGCTTTACCTAACCCTTCTGGAAAATTCCCTTAGTCCTCCATAAAATGGGACCTATGAGCCCCTCAAGTTGTCGCCATTTTGACGAATGGTTGACCCCTGCATGCTTGTAATTTCTGCAGAATTACCTTTGTCTTCGCATATTATTTGAGTCTGGGGTCTTCCTTCAGCGATTCTTGGACCCTAACACTATTGATTTTACCTGTTAGGATCTATTGCTAGTAGCATATTCAGTATAATAGGTAAATGTGGTAGTTTGAATGAAAATGCACCACTCCCCATAGGCTAGTGTGTTTGAATGCTTGTTCTGCAGTTGATAGGACTGTTTAGAAGGGATTAGGAGGCATTGCCTTGTTGAAGAAGGTGTGTCACTTGGAGTGGGCTTTTGGACTTTAAAAAGCCCATACCTTTTATCCCAGTACTATGGAGGAAGAGGCAGGCAGAGAGGTGGAGGGCAGCAGCATCTACAGAACTCGTCATAGGATGGTCATGGCTACACAAAGAAACACTCTCTTAATACAACAAAACAAACAGACAAAAAGCCTATGCCACTCCAGTTACGCCCCCCCTTCCCTTGCTTCCTGGCTAATAGTTCAACCTATAAGCTCTCAGCCACTTGTCCAGCTCCATGTTTCCCTGACTGCTGGCACATTTCCTGCCATGATGGTCATGGACTTCCCTTCTAAAACTAAGCAAGCTTCTATTTAATACTGTGATTTATAAGGTGCTTTGGTCATGGTGTTTTATCATGGCAGTAGAAAAGTATCTAAGACAATAAACAAAATGTTTGCATTTGAGAGGTGCTTTTACACATTATAAATAATTGTGGTAGAAATAGATGTAAGGTAATAGCATTCTAGCTGGGTCTGGTGGCTCATGCCGTTAATCTCATCACTTCCGAGGCTGAAGCAAAGATATTGCAATGAGTTAAGAGCTAGCTAAGGCTGTGTACTGTGCTCCAGGCTACTGCTATACAGAGTAAGATGCTGTCATAACAAGCAAGCAAGATGGACAAAAATATTCCAAATATAAAAATTGGTCTGCACAATTAACTTTAAAAGAAAAATATTATATAGATTTTGTTAGGGGGTAAATTGTGAACAGCACACAGTACTTAAAGTTTAGAGATGGTTATAAACACTAGGTTTTTGGTTTTTGTTTGTTTCATTTTGTTTGTTTGTTTGAGGAGTTAGCGTCTAAGGGCTGGAGATTGAGAACACCATTTTTAAAATTATGCAGTTCCTATTTGTTTTGGAGATTTGCCGGTTTCCTCCTCATCTTTCACTGCACCATTTCATGGACTTGGGAATAAACAGAGGATGAGTGTTTATTCCCAGAGTCTTAGCAGATGGTGTTAACCTCAGATAGGGAGCAGCCTAATCGATGACTACTTCTCCAGTCTTGCCCTGTGTCCCATGGTATATGAAGGTTGCTCTTTGTGGACAAGTAGTACTCAGTATTTTGATGGTCTTGAATCCACTTGAGAATCTTAATTTCTTTGCCTTAGAAAAATATACACAGTATACTGGTATGGTTACTAAATTTGTATTTTTATATTTATATAAATAAATATACACATACATACATATATATACACATACATACATAAAATTTGTATATATAGCATGAATACTAGTGGATTTGACTTTAGGACCTCTGTTTAGTTGTAGTCTGACTTAACCTATTATGGTCTTACTTCAGTCTTCTGTTTGTAAAATTCATATGAAGAAGTCAGATTGCTTTCTATAAAATGGACTAAATAACTTCCAAATTTGATGAAATTTGTATCATATTTCATTCATTGTCGATTCTCAGTTTCAGATACTCCTGGGTGATTTATCAGTCTCTTTACTGTAAAGCTTCCTTGAAATAACAGTGAGAATTTAAGTAAGACAGTAATGCACCGTGGTTTCAGCTTCTCTTGTTCTAAACATATGGCTGCACATCACTTCCAGATGCTTACCTTCCAATTCAAGGTCTTCTTCATGGGCAACCACAATTACTCCTTCTCTTTGGTTTTTAATATCCCAACTCTTGATTGCTGGTCTTCACTTTGAGATGGTCACTGAGTTTCTGTGATTTCTGCATAATCACAGGTTTTATCCAATTATAGCATTCTTGGCCATTTCTACTTCCTCTGGGTTAGATCTTACTCATACAATTATATTTCATACTATTTTATAGCTCTTTTCCTGGGGTGCAGAGGGACATTTTATATGAAGGTCAGCAAAACTTTTTTTGTATAATCTTATTCAAGGTTCACTATTGTCTAGTTATTTTCAGAAAATAAATATTCTGATTTTTTTATTTACTAACAGTTTGTTGTGTTTCAAGTTTAGTTAAGAAATCTTTGTGGCATACTATTTTTTATCATAAAATTCTAAACTTCTGTCAGTGTATAACTGAGTCCTAAGTATAACACTGTGGTTTAGACCAGAACAATAGCATCTGGGTGCTTGTCAATACAGCATGGTAAGTCAATCCATGGCATTATATTGACTAAGTATTAATAAGAGGATTCTATTGAGCCAGGACTGGATTGTTTAGAATGTAAATGGAGCTGTTGATGGATCTGGTGACTGATGACTTACATTCCAATTAATCAATTGTTCCATCAGTTTCTTAATCAGATCAAATATTTCCTGAGTGCACACAGCTCTTTTAGTGGTATTAGCAGAAATGAATGCTTTAGAACCAATTTTCATCAATCTCTTATAAATGCCAATATCCTTTTCACTTGTGTCTAAGTGATAACATTATAGTGTAAGTGTTTGGAACACACTACAGCACCTCACTGTCCCTTAGAGTGGAATGAGGGTAGGTAAGTGGCACTGTTCTCATCCATTTATCTCTACAGAAAGATTTATCTTGCCATCAGTTTAAAATTTTCATGCAGTCATTAAGTCATATAAATGATTTAAAAATCAAGTTTAATGACCAAATACCTGATATTATAAATTCACCGTCAATGTCTATTTTTCTTTTCTAGGACACCCACTGTAGCTCATCTCTTTCAGAGCTATTGGATATGTAAGCTGTTGCAGGTTGCCTGCTGATGCTACAGGGTGACTTGTTATGCTGTGACAGCCTCAGCTTCCTCAGAGTCCCCTCACTTTATCATCCCTTGATGTGGCTCTCAATGTGTCACATATACTAGCTGATCTTAATTTGAGGTCATTAAATCTGTCCTTTCCTGTCAACTCTTGTCAATTATACAAAATAAAGTCAAGTATTCATAAGAAGTCTGTAATAGGATATAAACAGACCAGTTTAATAATTCATTTTTACTGAGGTTTAACTAGTATCAGTTATAGCTAGTGCTTTCTGTTTAAAAAAAAATTGCTGGCTTGGTCTTGGTAAGACAGGCCACCCTGGCCACCCTTCAGCCCTGCTGCAGCCCTTTCCTCTAGCACATAAGTTACTGGAAGTCAGTACTTTTGATCCGTCTTAGTCTGTACTTACCTAATAGGACATGCACCTTTTATCTTCGGAGGACTTAGATTGTAGTGTAAATGAATTGTGCCTGTAATGGTCAGCGTATATTGGCTTCTCTTTCATGTTAGAGGTGAAAGACATTTCAGAGCATTTCACCTGTTCTTATTTGCAGAAATTAGAATCCAGTACATTGAGTTTTGTTTACTTTTGCATCAGATTTCATCACATTTAAGACAGAAACAAATCAACTTTGAGTAAACATTTGATTTTAGAGTTACCTGATACGTATTTTTTCTTTTGCTTATCTTTAGTTTTTCTAATCAGTGTGTGAAAAATGTTTTCCTTTACATAATCCTTTTGACAGTGCATAGCAGTTTGTTTACTTGATTATGCATATAATCTTTCAAAGTGCATATACTCTGATGAAGGTCCCTTAATGTAACATCAACTGATAAAGCACACTATCTTCTTACAGCTCTTGATCTGTGACCATGCTTCAGAGTTGATTGACAATGATAATGCCATGCTAAGATAATTAAAGGGATTAAAGAAAAGGTAGTGATGTGCTCTTTACCTGAATACTTTGGAGAAGAGCCAGGCAAAGTTCATATCTAATAGGTGCATTGTGGGAAATACTAGAGAGCTTAAAAACCAGCTATTTAAAGGTGGCAACAGGCCAGCCAGAAACTCCTGAGAAGGTTCCCAGATCAGGCTCATCCTGTGGTGAGAGGCTGTGTGCTTGTGCTAGGCTCTTCCGAACCATAAGAAGGGATTGGGACATACTTCCAAGTTTTCCCAGAAACAAATTGCCCTCCAGCAGGGCCAGAGTCAAATGTAGACTACTTTGCGATTTCACAGGAACAATGATGACATTCTGCTGACACCTACCAGTGCGGTAGCTCATCCCCTTCCCCCCCATACTCAAGCTTCTTGTCTTGAAACATTGTAAGTAAAATACAAGCCACCCTTTCTTAGGGCGCTACTTCAAGGTCAGTTGAATCCTAAGGACAGAAGTCTCTACTTGGGTTTTATTGCAACTGCAAGTGAGCAGGAAAAGTCGACCTCACTGTATCCTCAGTTGCTGCAGCACTGGGTGCTGACTGAGTGAGTAGCTGCAACCTCAGGGCAGAGCAGAAGCTCTCTTGGTGCCTCTGGACAAAAGGCTGGCGTGTATGCAGTGCAAGGTGGGCTCACGGTCTGGGCAAGGGTGCTCAGGATCAGCAGAGTAGAGACCCAAGCCTTCTGGCAAATAGTTTAGAAGAGACGGGGTAGAAGGAGCCTGAAAATTAATAATGGCTGAGAACATGCTGAGCAGGCATCTGGGAGGTGAAGGTCAATAGTATCCCTTAAGAAGGGGGGAAGGGCACTGTGGGGATGAGGCAGGCGGAGGGTTTCTGCAGGACTAGAGTTGTTTACAAGGTGTTTGCCATTTTATAATTAATTCATAGAGTATAATAAAAGAAGGCTTGTGGGGTTTGTAGCTACTTTATAATTATGGTCTAAAAGTAACTCAAAAGATTTCCCTGTGACTAAACTATAACTTCGCTGGTTATTTGATTTCCCTTTACTTTGCTTTCTGTGGTGTTGGGGATTGAGTGAAAAGGCCGAAAAGCCTTTACACATACTTGGCAAGTGCGGTGCCATAGGCTACATCTCTGTCTTTGAATTTGCTATGTTTTTCATGTTTTGTGAATGTCTTTCCTCTTATTGTTTAAGAATTGCTTTATTACAAGCTTGGTGTAGTCTATACTTAAATTATGGAAAGAATGTATGATTTCCACATGGACATTGTAAGGTCTGAGCAGGAAGGATCTAGTTCCTTCCTCTGTCCCCTTTTCCCTGTATAGGTGCATTTTACATGTGCTTGTACATGTGTGTGCATGTACAATGCATATGGATAGATTTTATATATGTAGGTATACTTGTGCATAGAGCACAGAAACACATGTATGAACACATATATCTGTTGATGCACAGGATTGCATTGCTACATACAAAAGATACATGCACACAGAAGCAGGTATAAAAGTTTGCAAATGTGCATATTTCTAGTTCTTTAACCTAACAGATATGTGAACATACATGTATACTTTCTTTTTTCTTCTCCCCTCTTTTACTCTCTGTCCCTCCATGTCAGTGTTTATCATCTTCCCTTTCAAGAAATCAGTAGTGCTGCAAGAATACCACACTTTAAAATGCTGGTTGCAAATGCATTGCCCTCTCCTATTATTTATTTATTTATTTATTTTTATTTATCTATTTATTTATTTATTTATTTATTTATTTTCTCTCTGTCTCTCTCTGTCTCTCTGTCTCTCTGTCTCTGTCTCTGTCTCTCTCTCTCTCTCTCTCTCTCT
Organism: Apodemus agrarius; assembly: GCA_964023405.1. NCBI lineage: Eukaryota > Metazoa > Chordata > Mammalia > Rodentia > Muridae > Apodemus > Apodemus agrarius. The sequence continues at coordinate 71,995,059 of OZ030021.1, read as the reverse complement.
CTCTCTCTCTCTTTCTCTTTCTTTTTTGGATTTTTTTTCCGAGACAGGGTTTCTCTGTATAGCCCTGGCTGTCCTGGAACTCACTCTGTAGACCAGGCTGGCCTCGAACTTAGAAATCTGCCTGCCTCTGCCTCCCAGAGTGCTGGGATTACAGGCGTGCGCCACCACCGCCCGGCTGTCCTCTCCTATTCTTAAACATCATCTTTTAATACACCACCCCTCAACAAGGCCTCCAGAGCCAAGAATCTTCTCACACACTCTGTAGTGGAGGAAGGCCTTGGATTCCAGATCCTCTTGCCTCTGCCTCCCATTTGCTTACATTGCAAGTGTGTGTGTGCTACCATGCCTCAGACATCAGATTCTCTCTCCCTCTTCATCTCCCTCTCCTCCCTCCCTTGGTGTGTTTGTACTCCATTTTTTCCACTTGACAATATCTCCTAGGGTTCTTTTCATAATGTTGAGGTCCTTGGTCCTTTGTCCTTTTAAAATTGCTGCCTCTGCTGTCTTATTTAGCTATCTCTCTAGTCCCATACCAACCTTTCGTTATTACAGACTGCTGCAATGAGTAGTCTTGAGTGCGTTTGTGTTTGCTGTATCTCTAGGATCAGTTCTCAGAAGAGGGATGAGGAGTATGGTCTGGGGTAATTAGATTGCTGTGATTCAGATTTTTCCCTTCTGAAATTTGATGGGTTTGTTATTGTGCAATAGCACTTACCTGGGTATTAGCATTTTAGTTGTTCTTATATTACTGAGCATTTTATTGTGGTCAATTAACATTTTATTATCAAGGTAATGTCAGATTCTGAGATATTTTTGTATGTAGCTTATTATCTTGTCATCATCAAAACATAGATTAAAAGTAGAAATGATCTAGATAGCTTTCAGTAGTTGATATTAAACCTTAATCGGAATGGGCTGGGGTTGTAGCTCAGTGGTAGGACACTTGTCTAGTGTGGTCAGGGCTCTGGTTTGGAGCCGTAGCATCATGCAAAGCACAGAGATACTGTCACCACCATTATGATTACAAAAAAAGCAAGGGCACCAAACAGGACATAAGTGATTAAAAAATAGATTAGTAACTATCTTTTTATAGATTTATTCTCTGAGCCAAATGGCATCATCTAAAATGAAGACTTTATAAAGCTGTTTCTTCTTGGCACTGTTCAAATGAATTGTTTTCCAGGTCCCAATGTGCCTAAATCTGCTTTGAAAATACTTATAACTCAGGAGACACTCCCTTCGGTGCAGTTACAGATAGTGACCTTCTCTCCTCTACCTCCAAGGTTCATGTTTTATCCGCACGGACCAGCTAGATGGTGAGACCGACTGGAAGCTGAAGGTGGCGGTGAGCTGCACACAACGGCTGCCGGCCCTCGGGGTGAGCGCCACTGGGGCACTGTGCTTGTTTCTTAGCAGGAGTGATGGGGTGGGACGTTTCTGTTGATAATAGCTGTCTAATTTGAACACATTAAACCTGCAATTTGTCATTTTCTTACTCCTCAAGGCCATTAAAAATGATGTGGTTTTCTAGTACACAGCCTATTTTAGGTAGTTTTGAATGTTCCTACGGATCTGACACTTACACTGTCTATATTTTTATCTGTCTTAAAATTTCTCAGTTCTATATATATCTGTTAAATCCAATTGGTCCAAAGCTTCAATTAGTTTCACTGTGTCCCTGTTTAGTGTCTGGTTTCCTGATCGGTCCATTGAGGATAATGGAGTGATGAAGTTACCCACAATTATTGTGTTAGGTGTAATCTGTGCTTTAAGCTCTAGTAGAGTTTCTTTTACGAATGAGGGTGCTCTTGCATTTGGAGCATAGATATTCAGTATTGAGAGTTCTTCTTGGTGAATTTTCCCTTTGATCAGCAAGAAGTGACCTTCCATGTCTCTTTTGATGACTTTAGGTTGAAACTCAATTTTATCTGATATTAGAATGGCTACTCTGGCTTGTTTCCTGAGACCATTTGCTTGTAAAATTGTCGTCCAGCCTTTTACTCTAAGGTAGTGTTTGTCTTTGACACTGAGATGTGTTTCCTGTATGCAGCAAAATGTAGGGTCCTGTTTCCGTATCCAGTCTGTTAGTCTATGTCTTTTAATTGGGGGATTGAGTTCGTTGATGTTAAGAGATATTAAGGAGTAGTAATTATTACTTCCTGACATTTTTAACGTTATTTTTTAATATTTGAGTGGTTATCTTCTTTTCTGTTTGATGAGAGGAGGTTTCTATCTTGCTTCTTCTGGGGTGTGGTTTCCCTCCTTGTGTTGGTGTTTTCCCCTATTATCCTTTGTAGAGCTGGGTTTGTGGAAAGATAATGTGCAAATTTGGTTTTGTCATGGAATACCTTGGTCTCTCCATCTATGATGATTGAGAGTTTTGCTGGGTAAAGTAGTTTTGGCTGAAATTTGTGTTCTCTTAGAGTCTGCATGATATCTGCCTAGGATCTTCTAGCTTTCATGGTCTCAGGTGAGAAGTCTGGAGTAGCTCTTCCTTTATATGCTACTTGGCCTTTTTCTCTTACTGCCTTTAATATTCTTTCTTTGTTTAGTACATATGGGGTTTTGATTATTATGTGATGGGAGGTATTTCTGTTCTGGTCCAGTCTGTTTGTAGTTCTGTAGGCTTCTTCAATAGCAACAAAAACAACAGAAAGCCACATACACATGGAAACTGAACAATACTCCACTCAATGACACCTTGGTCAAGGAAGAAATAAAGAAATCAAAGACTTTTTAGAATTCAATGAAAATGAAGGTACAATCTATCCAAATCTATGGGACACAATGAAAGCAGTGGTAAGAGGAAAACTCATAGCCCTGAGTGCCTCCATAAAGAAACTGGAGAGAGCATACACTAGCAGCTTAACAGCACACCTGAAAGCCCTGGAACAAAAAGAAGCTAATTCACCAGGAGGAGTAGAAGAAAGGAAATCATCAAACTAAGGACTGAAATCAATCAAGTAGAAACAAAGCGAACCATACAAAGAATCAACAAAGCCAGGAGCTGGTTCTTTGAGAAAATCAACAAGATAGATAAACCCTTAGCCAGACTAACCAGCGGGCACAGAGACAGTATCCAAATTAACAAGATTAGAAATGAAAGGGGGGCTATAACAACAGAAACTGAGGAAATTGAAAAATGATCAGATTCTACTACAAAAGCCTATACTCAATGCAACTGGAGAATCTGGAGGAAATGGACAATTTCCTAGACAGATACCAAATACCAAAAGTAAATCAGGATCAGTTAGATCAGCTAACCAGTCCTATAAGCCCTAGAAAAATAGAAGGGGTTATAGAAAGTCTCCCAACCAAAAAAAGTACGGGACCAGATGGTTTTAGTGCAGCATTCTATCAGACCTTCAAAGAAGACCTAACACCAATACTCTTCAAATTATTCCACAAAATACAAACAGAAGGAACACTGCCCAACTCGTTCTATGAAGCCACAATTACGCTGATACCAAAACCACACAAATATCCAACAAAGAAAGAGAACTATAGGCCAATTTCCCTTATGAATATTGATGCAAAAATACTAAATAAAATCCTTGCCAACCGAATCTGAGTACACATCAAAACGATCATTCACCATGATCAAGTAGGCTTCATCCCAGGGATGCAGAGATGGTTCAGTATATGGAAATCCATCAATGTAATCCACTACATAAACACACTAAAAGACAAAAACCACATGGTCATCTCATTAGATGCTGAAAAAGTATTTGACAAAATTCAGCATCCTTTCATGCTAAAAGTCCTGGAAAGAACAGGAATTCAAGGCCCATACCTAAACATAATAAAAGCAATATACAGCAAACCAGTAGCCAACATCAAACTTCAGCAAAGTGGCTGGTTATAAAATCAACTCATGCAAATCAGTAGCCTTCCTATACCCAAAGGACAAGCAGGCTGAGAAAGAAGTTAGGGAAATAACACCCTTCACAATAGCCACAAACAATATAAAGTATCTTGGCGTGACTCTTACCAAACAAGTGAAAGATCTGTATGACAAGAACTTCAAGTCTTTGATGAAAGAAATTGAAGAGGACCTCAGAAGATGGAAAAATTTCTTGCTCTTGGATTGGCAGGATCAATATAGTAAAAATGGCCATCTTTCCAAAAGCAATCTACAGATTCAATGCAATCCCCATCAAAATCCCAAATTAATTCTTTATAGATCTAGAAAGATCAATTCTTAAATTCATCTGGAGTAAAAAAAAAAAACCAGGATAGCTAAAACTATTCTCAACAATAAAAGGACTTCTGGGGGAATCAATATCCCTGACCTCAAGCAGTACTACAGAGCAACTGTGTTAAAAACTGCATGGTATTGGTACTGCGACAGGCAAGTAGATCCATGGAATAGAATTGAAGACCCAGAAATGAAACCACAGACTTACGGTCACTTGGTCTTTGATAAAGGAGCTACAACCATCCAGTGGAAAAAAGATAGCCTTTTCAACAAATGGTGTTGGTTCAACTGGAGGTCAACATGCAGAAGACAAAACAACAATCAACAAATTGGGAAAAGATCTTCACATCCGACAGAGGGCTAATATCCAATATATACAAAGAACTCAAGAAGTTAGACCTCCAAAGAACCAAATAACCCTATTAAAAATGGGGTACAGAGTTAAACAAAGAATTTTCACCAGAAGAAATTCGGATGGCTGAGAAGCACCTTAAGAGATGTTCAACATCATTAGTCATCAGGGAAATGCAAATCAAAACAACTCTGAGATTACACCTCACACCAGTTAGAATGGCTAAGATTAAAAACTCAAGAGACAACAGGTGCTGGCGAGGATGTGGAGAAAGAGGAACACTCCACTGTTGGTATGATTGCACGATGGTACAACTGCTCTGGAAATCAGTCTGGCGGTTCTTCAAAAAATTGGGCATGACACTTCCAAAGGACTCTGTCATACCACTCCTGGGCATATACCCAGGGGATTCCCCTGCATGCAATAAAAACATGTGCTCCACTATGTTCATAGCAGTTTTATTTATAATAGCCAGAAGCTGGAAGGAACCCAGATGTCCCTCAAAGGCGGAATGGATACAGAAAATGTGGTATATTTATACAGTTGAATAGTACTCAGCGATTAAAAATAATGAGTTCATGCAATTTGTAGGCAAATGGTTGGATCTTGAAAATATCATCCCAAGTGAGTTAACCCAATCACAAAGGAATACACATGAATTGCAATCACTGATAAGTGGATATTAATGAGCCCAGAAGCTCTGAATACTCAAGGCACAATTAGCAAATCAAAAGATTCCCAAGAAGAAGGAAGGAGAGGACACTGGTCCTGAAAAGACTGGTTCCAATTTTGTAGGAGAGTTCCAGAACAGAGAAAGGGTTGGGGGGTGATTGGGGAATGGGGGTGGGGGTGGGGAAAAGGACTTATGGGACACGTGGTGAAGGGGGAACTGGGAAAGGGGAAAGCCTTTGGAATGTAAACAAAGAATATAGAAAATATTAAAAAAAAAGAAAAAATTTCTCAGTTAAGTAATCTGTAAAGTTGTGACAGACAGGAGAGTCTGTTGCTGGGAATTAATTTTTGCTTACTTAGTAGCAGGTTAAAGTATTCTGGGAGAAAAGAACTCAGATCTTGACTGAGCATTTACTGACCTCCTTGAGCTAAGTCTTTTGCCTGCAGCTTTTCTTTCTGAGGACAGGAGATTTTGATTTGAAGGAAGTGAATGCTGCCAGTTTCTTATGCTGAGGGAAGGGGAGAAGAGAGAGTTTCAGACCACACTTTTAATAGCTGCTAAGTGGGTCCCCCACCCTCCATCACTCACTACCCAGGAAAGCTGCAGTGAGAGATTAGAGTCAACAGGGTCATAGATGTTTTTGGATTCCATGATTTCTGAAGCAGCTTTTATAGATATCAAGAATCTCTTCCGCTAGTACACCTGATTTTCCCTCTCTCCCTTCTTTTCCCTCCTCTCTTCTTACTTAAAAAAAAAAAACCCCTGCAGTTATAATAGTTGTTGTTTATGTAGTATTTATAGTTTTGTTTTTATTTATATATAACCCTAATTTGAACACAAGCAGCTTTGTTTTCTTACATAATTTGCTATCCAGGAGAAGGATTGAAAGTATCATGAGAAGAAAGGCTTTTGGGGGAAGAGTAGCTGCTTACTACATAGCTTCTTTTGTATTTTTGCCAGAAGCAGTTCAGCCCCAGCCAGGTTTTCTTATATCTTACTGTACGATATATTGTCCTGGAGTCACTGGCATGGCCTCCTCCATGATATTCTGCCCCAGCGTTTAAAACTGGAAAACACATTTTTGCCTCTGGTGCCAGAAAAATATGCCTGGGCCCATGTGAGACACATGTAGTTTCTGTTCTTGAATTGGAGCCACCCTGTGCAGTTCATCAGCCAGCTTCTGCTGATCCTTTGTAGTGGGAAAAGGGAAGTCTTGCATTTTTAACTTAGTCGTAAAATGTAAACATTTAGAGAAGGCATGTAAATCAACTCTTCTTCCTTTAAACAAAGTCTTAGATAAAATTATGGTGTAATACAATCTTAGCGGTTTTGTATTTATCATCTTCAGTCATCAGAGTGTTCTGGCCAAACATGTAATTAGACACATATAATCAGTGGAAGTTTTCTTTTAGATGATCTGTCTATCATAAAATACAGACGAAAATACCTTGACTAGGTAGAGAATGTGCATAGTTCATTGTTTTAATCTTGACTATGTAACAACTAGATTTCCATCCTTTGTGTACTATAAATAATGTATTTCTTACTTAGTCGTTTGATCTTAATCACCTTTTCCATTGGTGTGTGTCATTAGAAAGTATGTGATGCTGTGTGTACAGTATCCTTGAAACCGATCGAGCAGATGAATAAAATGTGCATCCTTTTCTTAGGTATATATTACTTCTGTTTTATTCTTATTTAGCAGATAGTCATCTTCCATTCCCAAAAGTTTATGTTGATTACGTTTTTCATATAATATATTTTGATTTTTCCCTTTTCTTAACTCTATGTTAGATGCTCCCAACCTCTCTACCCTCCCAACAGCATGTTCCTCCTCTCTTTCTCTCTCTAAACAAACTAAATCCAAAAATGAAAATTAAGCAAAAATCTAATAAGGAAAAAACCCACCAAAACTAAAAGCAAACCACAACACAAACAAAACCTGCAGCATATTTTGTTTGCCAACTACTTCTGGGCATTCTGAGGCCTGCCCAGTGATACTGCAGTGAAGAAAAATGATTTTTCACTTTCTGCTTGGTATTGGGATGAAACATCTCATTTAAGATTGAGTGCTCCAAATTTTTTGTATTTTTTTTGTATATTGTCCAGTTGTGGGTCTCTGTATTCTGCAAGAAGGAACTTTCCTGATAGCAAATCATCGAGCCACTCATCTGTGGCTATGTCAGTATGTCATTAGGAGTCTTCATTGCGGCTGTAGGCCCAGGCACACCCTCACAGAAACCTGTCCGCCTGTTTGGCCATTTGCTACAGAAACTGGGGCCACATTTGCTTGGTCTGTACCACCCAGGAGCCTAGACACTTCAGAGCGTTTGAGACACCTGTTCTCTGTACCTAGGGGTACTGATGCCCCTTATACTCTCCCTCTGTCCCTGGACCTAGAGGTACTGATGCCCCTTGCATATCTCTCTCCTCTTCTCTGGACCTGTGGGTTCTGATACCCCTTGTATGCTCTCCCCCACTGTCCCACATCCCCACTTTGATTTATTTTTCTTACCATGCCAGGGGAATGGAAAATCAATGTGCTTACATAAAATCAAGGTTCTTCCTATTGTTTCCATTGTTTTTTCATTTTCTTTTTTTTCAAGTTTATATTTTTTTATTCAATATTCCTCAGGTGAAAATTCTTTGTTTAGCTCTGTACTCAATTTTTTTATTCGATATATTCTTTATTTACATTTCAAATGATTTCCCCTTTCTTAGATCCCTTCTTCCCCAAAGTCCCATAAGCCCTCTTCCCTCCCCGTTCCCCAATCAACCCCTTCCCGCTTCCCTGTCCTGGTATTTCCCTACACTGCTGCACTGAGCCTTTCTAGGACCAGGGTCATCTCCTTCCTTCTTCTTGGGCATCATTTGATATGTGAATTGTTTCTTAGGTATTCCGAGCTTCTAGGTTAATATCTGCTTATCAGTGAGTGCATACGCTTAAAGGTGTTTTTCTTGAATCAATTTTTATAGTTTGTGTGCTTTTTTGACCCATATTCCCAGTGTACCTGGGGTTACAGATGGCAGCAGCAGCTGGCAAATGAAAAAGGATGAAGTTTATGTGTTTTGCTCACTATCATCTATGAGAAAGACCAAAGTCCATCTTATGTGTGTAAAATCAGTTCTCAACAGTGGCAGGTACCCACTAACTCCTGAAGTATTTGCTTACTTTTGGTGAGATCATTTTTTTTCAAACGCATTTTAGAAATTATGATTATGTTGTTTGCATAGGCTATACATGGTTCTAAATGACATTCTGATTATTTAAGGGAATGCCAAATAATTCTCTAAGAAGTAAAGAAACAAATACTCATTTTGCTCTTTGTGTGTGTGTGTGTGTGTGTGTGTGTGTGTGTAAAGGAAAAATGGTAGGTAAAATTCAATTTGTTGGAAATGCAAAGAAAATGTATTTTAAATAGTTCTCAAATGTTTAGTAATCTCACTTAGTATCCTATGTATCATTATCTAAAAATATTTGTCTGTACCTTTAATTTCTTTTAAATACTTAACATTATTTACTATATTTTAGCTGTATACATTGCTAGTTTGTCCATAAACATATGAATATAAATACTATCACAACCAAAAAAAAAAAAAAAAAAGGGAGTCTTCGTTGCTATGTTGCTTTAGCATAGTAACAGTACCAGTGCTTCCCCATGGCCTGTCTAGTCCTGCTATTGACCACTTTCACAGTGTCAGGTATGGTTCTCTCATTGAGCAGACCATAAGTCCAGTAGAAAATGTGGGTGCTTACTTCCACAGCACTTAGGCCACTCTGTGTGCCAGGGCATCTTGCTGTCAGGTCGCTCTTTTGTTAGGGCTTAAGAATCACCAAAGAATGATAACCCAGACTCAAATAGTATGTGAAAGCAAAGAGCATTGATTCAGCTGAATTTCCTGCATACAGGGGCTTCCCCATTTGGGAATGGAGACCTCTAGTAGCTCTCAGGGGTAGGTGCCCTTTTACCTGGATTGGTCAGCTCTATCTTTAGGATTCTGATGGATTCTACAATTGGTCAGGCTCTGGAGACCTCCTGGGGGGGTCACCTATTCGTTCTAGCTACGTATTCTTTTTTCAGGTCAGATGACAAGGTGTCCTCAGATTGGTTGCCTGTGGCTATAGTTGGTTGACCACAGGTTCCTGGATCTGGGTTCTCATTTCTGGGAAACAGAAACTTAGGCCTAGTCTTCCAAACTGCTTTTTGCAATGGAGTCAGCCTGGCCCTGCCTAACTCAGTCCTCTCAGTTTTAGGTCACAGAGTTTGTAGATGGGTGACACTAGTGATTAATTTTCATCTGCAATAGTATGCAGAATACCTTGTAGCCTCATGAATATCAGTAGGAGTGAAGTTTCTAGTTGGACATTAGCTCAATTCCTCTGTATTTGATGACATAAATAAGTGGTGTGCTCAGTTGGTGGGCCTTCCTATCAGGATGTAGAGAGTAACCAATAGCCAGTGGTGTTTAAACCTGTTTTTGATCCTTGGCACCCATGTAAAAAGCCAGGCCTGCACTTACAATTGTGTGCCAGGAAAACAAGAGGCAGTCAGAGCCTTTGGACTCCACTTAGAGGCACTAAAACAGGAGAGAGCTACTAAGGAACAACATTAAATCTTGACCTCTAATCTCCAAAATGTGTGTCCTCTCCCCACCTATTCAGAAGCAATCATGTAATGTGACACTTCGTCCTCACCCTGCAGTTGAGGACCTGAAATGCATTTTGCTTTCTGCCTGGTGTAAATATATCTTTATTCTCCTGATTTAATTGTCATCTCCCAGGCTCATCGCTTCTGTCTGCTAATCTAGGCCTAGTTCTGGAAGCTTCTAGCCTCCATACAATCCTGTCTAGGCCTAGAATGTTTTCAGCCTCTGAGATTTACTGCTGAATAAACTCACCCCTTCCTAGTTCTGTCTGATCTATGACTGGTTGGTTTAACACAGCTGTTCTGGTTCTAACTCCTCTCTAAGATGACTGATTCAATCTGGCTTTTCTCTCTCAGGCTCTTCTGAATTGGTCTGCTTGGCCTCACACTAACTTTGGCATTGTGTTCTAATTTTCTGGCTCCTCCTTATTCTCTGGCTTGTTCTGTCTTCATCCTATCTCTGTAAAACACTTGGTAAAACTGCCTCTGCTGTCTTCCTGCATTGCTCCCTCAAGCAGCTTCCCTTTCCTCTGCTCTCATGAGAGTTGGGCAGATCCTGTTCTGTCAGATCTTTCTCTGATAAATCACTTTGCCACTTAGTTGGATATCATTTTAGACATGGGAGCTTTCTTCTCTAAACTAACTTTACCTTCATTGTTTGGAATTAAAGGTATGTACGAAGGGTGTGTTTTTATCCCAGCCAAAAGAACCAAAGGTGTGCATTAAAGCTGAGCCACACCACAATCAGTAAATAACATAATCTCAGGATTCATAGTATGACCAAATATCCTGCAACAGTTTGCTATAGTATCCAGTTATTCACGAATGCTGTTGATCAGGGTGAGAAAGTTTTTCCTAGTCTATTTTACTCAGAGACTTGAGAAATTGCTGACAAGACCATTCTATATATGGGTAAAACCAGAGAGAGGCATCTAGCAGAGTCAGGAGCAAAGAGAGAGTAACACTGGATATGGGCAGGAGCAGGGAAGCAGGAGAAGGGGAGAACCGTGGGGATGGCAAGATAGCAAGAGAGAGAACAGAGCATAGCAGGAGAGAATAAGAGACAGACAGAACTGCCAGAGTAGCTGCGAGAGGAGAAGCGCAGGAGCTGGAATGAACTTAAGGTAAGGGAGCCTGGGAGAAGGACTCTGAAATACATGTTACTGCTGATACTGCGCGAGTCTGGAGGCCAGAATGAGCTTTGATATGCAACAACAGGTAGTCCTGTGTCCCTTCTGCCAGAGGGAAGGGAAATGACTGCTTTTTGCAGCTGGGAACCTGTTTCACGAGTTCCTGAGGAATGCTGCTTTTATCCTCAGTCCATAAATCCTCCTATAGTTCAGTTTTAGCTCCTTTCTAAATAGTTGGACAGCCTGAGGCCTAATAGTGACAAATAGTTATTCTATTTTTTGAGGCTTTTCTGTATCCTTTATATGATCCTGTGTTTTTTCTTTTCTTAACATATTAATACATAATGTTCCATGCCTTTATTCTGGCTTTGTTGTCATGCCACCCATAAAATGGAATAAATCCCATTTTCTCCTGTTGGATATCGTTTTCATATATTGTATAACATTTGAATTCTGTGTATTTGCCTGGGAGTGGGGGGGGGAGACTTTATGTGTATGCACATATATATCAAAGGATATTGATTTGTACTGGTTTTATTTAATGTCTTTTATTTGGTAATAAGGGATATCCTGCCCATAAAATAGTTTATGGAGTCTTTTTCCCTCTTGTATTTATAAAATAGTTGTCATCAGATAAATACTACTGCTTTTTATATGTTTGAACAGATCACCTTTGAAGCTATCTTGTTCTAGAGTTTAGCTTTCTGCAATGTATTTAATTAGGAATTGAACTACTTTGCTAGATATAGAGCTGATTAGGTCTTCCATCAGTGCATGGTAATTCTGAAGCTAATAATTTCATTATCTTTGTCATTTGGGGGGTATGTTTCTATTTGAAAAATTTAGTCCTTGTCACAGGTCACACTTTACTGCTTCACATGTCTAGTGGGATTTATTTATCTGTAATATTATAAAAGTTATAGTCAATGTTGAGAAATGTTTTTCCTTCCTTCAGTGCCACTTATCTATATTCTTGGTTCAAAAACTTGTAGATTAACATAGACTTGTCAAGGCTTGTTCTTAAATGTTTTAGGATAGGGTCCTTTGTGCTGTCGTAATGGTTTAATCCCAAGCTAAGACAAGCTCCTTCTGGGATCTGCTAAACTCCTTCTTTGCTTGAAGGTACCTCTCTCAAACCCTGACCACTTCTGAACTCTGCAGCTTCTAAAGAAGGCAAGCTGGGGGGTTAACCAGTGCCTGGTCAGCTGGTTTCTCCCTTGTGTGCGGGAGTGCCATTGCGGCCACAGACTCCAGTGGGGTCCTCCGCAGGCTTGCACAGCGCTTTGTCTTTCCTGCTCCTCCCAGCAACTGCAGGACCCCTTATCCCAGTTCTCCTGAGCTCAGCCTCTATCCCAGCCCTGCCTCTCCTGCTTGGCATCTTCTCCTGGCTGGTGAAGCGCTGCTTCCTGACAAAGGAGTGGGTGCCCAGCTGTATGTCTGTCCTCCCTCCAGTCACTGTGTCCCTGTCTGGATATGGCTGCTTCCTGGATTCAGTCCACTTTACAGTTGTGTTTCACTGAGAGAGCAGGCCTCCGTCACATCGACACAGCTTAGAGAAGTTCATTAATTTTTAACGAGAAGTAGACTAAACAAGATACATACTTCAGCTAATTACATCTAAGTTGAAAACAGGCCTTTGTTTCTTGAGGCTTGGCTTGTTTGAAGGGCTACCTGCAAGAAGACTGTCCTTGCCCACCAGGTAGCCTCTCTATGTCAGAGGCTTCCTCTCTAGTCTCTCCTCTGCCTTCTTTCTCAGGGGCCATTCCTTCAGAAAGCAGATCACGGTAATTTTCCCCTGACTTTAATAGCAATATATTCATTGGGCATGCTATGAGTAATCAAATAGAAGAATCTCCCTCATGGGTTATCCTTGGTCCCTCACAATTAGGAGAGTATGCTGTTTTCCCAGAAGGACATTTAAGTAACAGTGTGTTTGGGGTCATTTTTTAATGAAAGATTTTACTGAAATTTTTTGTCTGAATTTTTTGTTTCCTAATTTTTATTGTCTGTTTTTGAGATAGAGTTTCACTGTATGACCTAGACTAGCCTTAAATTTGAAATAATCTCACCCTAGGCCTCCAAGGGCTAGGACTACAGACATGCACTATCATGTCTGGTATATGTTAGGCTTTACATAAATAATATTAAAAAGTGTAGCCATGTCTGTAATCTCAGCCACTTGGAGACTGAGGCAATAGAATTGCAAATTCATGTCCCACCCCAGCTACAGAGTAAACTCAAGACCAGCTAGGCTAGGCAATATGAGTTCTGTCTAAAAATAAAAAGTGAAAAGAGGCCAGGCCAGCGTTGAGAGCTGAGAGCGCTTGCCGAGTACCGTGGGGCCTTCCTCTCAGATGTGCCCCAGCACTCACAGCCTCCAGTGAGAAGATGCGTGTTCATGTTTGTATATGTCGTATTTGTATTGGTAGTTTCTTGTATGGCCTACCAGTATCTTAAAGTTTTTCTTTTTTTTAAGTGTATACTGTTCTTTGTTTCATGCATAGACCATTCCTACTTCTATAGTATACGTTATTTTGAAGTAATTTCTATCTTCCATACTAAAGCTCTACTCTGTCTAGTGTCTGTAAAACACAGCTCTCATATCAGTGGTAATAAGAGATAGGTTATTTTGTGGAGCTGAAATTGAGTGACCATGGCCTAGGAGCAAAGATCCGACTAATACATTTCATGGCCAGTGGGAGAGCCTTAGCAGGCTCATGCTGAGGTACCTCCCCTGCCTCGGTACATACAACAGGTGTAAAAGGATGTTTATTTGGGGGCATGAGAAGGGGGATTGAGAAGGGAGTAGAGGCAGAGAAAGAAGAGGGGACAGAGAAGGAGAGAGAAGAGCAGCAGGGAACACGTGGTGAGACAGAAAAGAGAGTGAGGTGGGGAGGGTCAGAGAGCTAGCTAGAGGCCAGTCCTTTTCATAGCAAACCAGGCTCTTTCCTGGCTGTTGCTAGGTAACTGTTGGGCGGAGCCTAGAAGAAATGCTAACAAGAGACTATGTAAATTCTATGCTCTACTGTGGTAAGAGATTCATGAATTTAAAAAACCTCTTAACATTTATTTCATGTGTGTGTGTGTTTGTGTGGGTAGGTGTGTGCCACAGTGCACATGTGGAAGGTCTGAGGACACTTTGTGGTACTAGTTCTCTCTACCATGGAGGGTCCAGGAATAATTAACTAAGTATCTTTTCCCACTGAGCCATCTTACTAACCAACCCTCAGGAAAAGTTTTTTCTTTTTCTTTCTCTTCACTCTAATTTCGTGTGTGTGTGTGTGTGTGTGTGTGTGTGTGTGTGTGTGTGAGAGAGAGAGAGAGAGAGAGAGAGAGAGGGGGGAGGCTGGGGGGGGAAGAGGGAGATAGAGATCAAGGCACGTTTAGTACCTCGGTGGGAATATCAGGTAGGTTACAGAAACGTGAAGCTACCTACCTCTGCTCTAGCACGGACTGCATCCCAGTCGTTGCGCTGGTGGAAGCTAGTGGTCTGTCAAGCCACTTAGAGATGACTTACCCAGTGATCACAGATGTTTACAGGCCAGTGTTAGGTGGACAGTGAATGACTACTAAAGGCAGGGTCAAAGGTAACACAAGATAATTTGGCATTGGACTGGCCACATTAGTTGGGAAACTCCATAATCATAGATGTTCTAATTAGCAAGCATTAATTTCAGATGAATTTCTGAGAGATCAAAATCAACAACCAAACCACATCACCCACCTGCACCAGTACTGTTTCCTGAACAAACTAATTTTTTCTACAAACTTATAATTGTTCTCAGTTGGTTATATGGTTTCCAGTCTTCTTTATTCACTGGCAGACCTTCACACAGTCCAAGCTGCAAAGCAGACCTTCAGTCTGTCCTTTGACCGCTAGCTTCATGGTATCCATTGTCGTATATAAACGTGTTGAATTGTGTCAGGGTCAGCACTAGCATGTTCTCCTGGGTGTTGTTTGGTCTCCTGGTGTGCCCTAATGCTACTTTTCTGACAACTCTTATTTGTTATTTTAATAACTTCAAGTGTCTGTCAGTAGGTGAAGTCAGAAGGGTCACTAGCAATTATAATGCTGCAGTTACTGAAGTATTCCAGACTGGTCCTTAATGTCCAGGGCCCCACAGATGATGAAGCCATCACGGAGTTGTCTTCAGCCACCTGTGTGCTTCAGAGTGAGCTCAGCCAATCAGCTCCTTTCTCACCTCCCACTTTGCCTGGGCAGTTCTTTCATTCCTTCTTCTCAGGCCTTTTCTGCACTTGCCCTCCAGTGTTTTCTGTTTTTACTTTGTTTTATGGTGGGAAATGAGGTTGTGCTGTTGTCTTAGATGCAGTACAGCTATGTTCTTACTCTCTTCCATAGTTTTCAAAGTGAATACATCTGGACAAGTGAAAAGGCTAGCAAGAGTGCTTGCTGCCAAATCTTTTGACCTAGGGTCAATCCCCTGTGGTCCTCAAAGTGAAGAGAGAACTAAGTCCCTCCCAGAGTTTTTTAACATACACACCCCTACACTTGTGCTGTGGCATGTGTATCCTGGCATGCACACAATAAAGAAATGTAAAAATGAAAAAAAATTAACAGGAAAAAATAACAGAGACTCCTATAGTTAATTTCTTGATATTTTTGCTAAGAGTAACAGAAAAGAAAAAATAGAATTTTAAAGAAATTTGAAACTTAAACAAGAATATGCTGCTGCTGATTCAACTTAAGCATTCTGGAAGAGTGCATTAGCAGTAGTGGGGAGGATCAGGGTGGAGTACTAGCTGAGGAGGCAGATCAGGGTGGAGTACCAACTGAGGACTCACAGCTTGGGCCCCAAGGCAGCTCCTGCCCCCAGTCCTTTATAATAAACCAATTCAAAGAGCCAGGTTAAAGTGGAAAGCAGAAAGGGGACACCCTGGGGAGAGGGACAGGGTTATCCAGGGACCCCTCGAGTCCTTCTTGTGCATTCTGAAGTGTGAGATAAATGTTTAAGTAGAAGGCCAAAGGCCAACATGTCGAAGCAGTCCCTGTGAAGGTATGGGCCACCAACCACTGTTAGGCCTTCAGCCCTCAGTCCGACAGGGTGTTAAAGCTGTGAACCCTCTCTGGCCTATACTCTTTCCTTCTCCCAGCATGAGATTTCTAGGGAAGTTCCCATTTGTTTTGGTGTTTATTGTTTTCATATGTTGATTGTCTGGTCTAGAGACACAGCTGTGTCTTTAGTATGGCTTCATTGCTGCCAGGCCCTGTGAGGTGGAGGTGGATGTGGATGAAGGTGGAATGGAGCTAGAGAACTGTAGAGGTAGAGGAGCGCACAGGTGACGGGAGCAGGGCCGAAGGAAGGTTGAGTTGGAAGATGGAGGTGAGGTGCAGGAAGGTTGGTAGAGAAAATGGAGCTGGGGGTGCAGTGCAGTGGACACTTGGAGTGACCCGTGTGGGGGAAGCAGAGGTGAATATGTCAATCAAAACATGCAGCTTTATATGTTAATTACATGTAGTGTATGCATATGAATTATGTGCTAGTAAGATTATAGGTTTTATTATATATTTATATATTATATATTATATTCAGTATTAAGAGAATCTTCTCTTTATTTTTATTAATGGAAAATATATAATCTATATTCAAAAGTCTTTAAAAGTATATATTTCATATAATGAAGTATATAATGCTACTTTCAAATTTTATGCTTAATATGGTTTGATAGGAAGTATGAATAATTATTTGAGTGAAACAATTGTGAATTCATGAAATCACTTTAATTTTTTATTTGGTTATGCATTTACTAACAAGAATATTTCTTACAAAAGAACTGACCTTCCTATGCATGGACAGCGATAAAGCTGAACACAGTTTTCTGTTTTATAGAAAAGAAAGTTCTGATCTTAGAAAAGAAAGTTCTGATCTTACTGTGGACAGGCAGTTTAGTTTGTCATCATTTCATAGCTTACAATGACATAGGTGTCACTTGTTTTAATTCCTGTGTCTGTGAGTAATGGATTTGGAGATACTTTGTGTCACATCACCAGTAATATCTCTCCTAGCTCCTGGCAGTGTGGTGCAGGGTAGGTGAACCTGCTTGTCCTAACAGCTTTTTTTTTTTTCTGTTAATGTGGTCAGAGCCTGGGACTTGGAATTCCTGTGACTGAGGCTGCTCTGCTGTGCTGCAAACCCAGATGTGGTTTCTGCAGAACAGTTTCCAGACACTGTAGACATTTGGGAAATATGCTTCTGGCTTTTGTGATCAAGCAAATTTATTAACAACCATGAGGCCCCAGCAATTTTCAATAAATCATGACTTGCTGATTTATTTCAAAAGATCTATATAGCAGTAAACAATACCATTTACATTTAATTAGTTTTATTGAACAAGAGGCAATTTTATTTGTAATGAAACACATGTTATGATTAAGGATGTATTTTAATGACCTTTAAGTAATGTGAACAAATGTTGCCCTTGACCTAATAGCAGAGGCTTTCCTACATTATTGAAAACTTGAGAATGATTTTTAAATTATCATGAAACGCTTCGAATGACACTCTCATTATTGTGTCATTATTCAGTCATTTGATGTCTGAGATGGTAAATGAAACACACTCTTGCAAATGTTCGTGTGCATGTGGAAATGAGGATTGTTGCTGGCTTGCTCTTCATCCCCCTGGACCCGAAGGGGGTGTGGTATGGAAGCATCAAGTGTTGACAGTTATTTGACCATGTTTGTTCAGTTTTCAGATCGATGTTCGTTTTTATTTTCTGTGTTCCAGGACCTTTTTTCTATCAGTGCCTATGTTTATGCTCAGAAGCCACAACTGGATATTCATAGTTTTGAAGGAACATTTACCAGGGTAAGGTACATAGTTGGTTAATATATTTTCATTATCTATAGAAGTAAAGGTAATGGACCTTTGTTTAGAGGCAACAGTTCAGTCTAGAGTACATTCAAGCAGAGACTCTAACACTTGAGGCAAAAGCTATAGAACGTGTCATGTTCTCATATCTTCTCATGCAGCATCTGAGTTGGTGGGTCACATTCAGTGCTGGTTCTCTTGCTTGGAGCAGATGTCCTGTTGATAGGATCCTGATCCCATAGGAGAGGAGCCAGGGAAATAGCACAATGAATCTAATTCAGTCTTGGCTTCAGATAATTGCTGATAACTGTGATGTGCCCAACATTTCAAGCTCTTACTACCTGGAAGGATAAATGCATATTTATATGCATATATATGCATTTACAAATTTCTTTACTACTATGTATATATTTTGATCCATGTATTTGTTATTACAAAAACTTGGTAAAGTAAACCTTGAAGCTTCCCCCACTCTCCCATGTGCTCATGACTATTGGCAACAGGACTGAATACTTATTTTAACAGCTTATAACTGTTTTATTTCTTAATAAAAGATATTATGAATATAGTTTATACTGGAGTATGGTTGGACATGTTTGTTACTCTTTGTCATATACAAGATTAGCTAGTGATCATTATCACTTATAAAACCCTCTGCAGAAACTGAATTATTTGACAGTTTATACAAGTATGGAAGTGCAAGCTGAGAACACCTGGGAGGCATTCAGACCCACGGAGATGGATATAATGTTGCAGCTGTGTATTTGCATCTGTGCTGCAGAGCTACATGCCAAGGAGCACATGGAAACATGGGAAGAAGCTTGTATTCATGATGCTCTATGATATTTCTGTGCTTTTTCAAAATTATTATGAAAAATTCACATTCATGTAAAAACATTTTAGCGTATAAGAAAAACTTACCATTTTAGATGTCACTTCATATAAAAAAATAATCAAACCTTCATTACAGATCTTAGAGACTATTTGCATTCTTCTTTGTTTTTTCCATCTTTCTCTGTCTTCCCTAGTCTGCATTGCTTATGGCTTCCTAAATATTGGGAATATTTGCTAGACCTCAAGGTCAGAGAGTAAGAATAGAGTCTGGGGGTAAGCATGCAGTTGTGGGTAGATGTGATAGAGTAGTAATGTAGCCAGTCCCAGTGGAGGAAGCTGTGTGATAACCTTCAGCTTAGAAGAGAAGTGGTGGTGTTGGTGAGTTTAAGCAGTTACTTTAGAATTCCTGTCAACGAGAGGTAGTTAGAGGCTAGTCTTTCATCCCATGAGTAAACTTGATTTGATAATTCCTCAGGTTTCTATCCCTTGAAGTGGTGTAAAATTCAAAGTAGCAGAGTCAGTGCCAGGATATAGGGTGTGGGGGGGCGTGTCATCTTGAGACACTGGTGTTAGAGAGGCCTTGCTCCCTGAAGAGGGCCCTTTTCCAGGTAGGATCACATGTCCTCTGGATGGGTTTAGTGAGTGTAGCTCTTTAATCATCAAGGGACTTTTGGAAATGATCACGGATGGCTCTTTGGGAAATAGTGAGGCAAAAGTTTCCTACTTAAAGGCATGGTGACTCTAGGAAGCATAGTGAGGAAAGGAAACTGGCAGTTCTGCAGCAGTACTGTAGCACTCTGGAGAGTCAGCCCCATGGCAGCCCTCAGCAGAGCAACTCTAGTTCATGGGTGTCTTGTGAACTGAGAACAGATTCCAGTTCCCATCATGAGAATGGAATCTTCTCTATGTATCTGGTTCAAAGAAACAATACCCAATAGTTATTATGAACAGAAAGAACTGTACTGTATATGAAAAAAGAAATGAAATTATAATTTTAGGTTTTTTATTCACCCTTGAAATTTGTATTTATTGTCAGTTGGCTACATAAAGACAGACCTGTTTCTTTTCTAATGTTGTACATACCTGGAATGTAAATAGAACATGACTAATTTTCCAGGGTTTGTTTTCTCTCTGAACAGGAAGACAGTGATCCTCCCATTCATGAGAGTCTCAGCATAGAAAACACACTGTGGGCAAGCACCGTTGTTGCATCAGGTAAGGAGAAAGAAGTTCCCTTCAAGAACAGATTTCACATACAGAGGACATTAGTATGGCTCATGTACTCTAAATCAACTTCCCTGAGCTTCCCTGAGCTGTTTAGCAACAGCTGATTGAGAAGCCAGGACATGGTCTTGAGAGTGTGTGAGGAGGCCTGGGCTACTATTCATTCACCCATGGCAAAGCAAGGCCAGAAGCATGAGGGTGTGGTACAGCCACTGTGGTGGAGCAAGGGCCATTTTTCTGTGTTTGACATTTGTCGCTTGATAAACAACAGAGTGCTTTGCTGAGAGGTGTCACAGGAGGGCTGGGGAGACTACTAATGATTTTTGATGGTTCTTACCTACTTTTTGTCCAGCTGACAAGACCTAGAAGAGACTAGCTGGGGTAGCTATAGGATAGGAAAGGGTTAAATGGAGACAGACAAGCCAGGAGAGAGAGAACTAGCTAGGACTTTAGAAGCCCAGAAGATTCTCATTGTTTGTTGAGGGAAAATGGAAGAAGGTGGAATATTCCTTATGGTTAAAGAGGAAGTTCCTTAAGTTCCCAGTTCTGCAAATCAATTTCTATGGGGTGTATTTGAGGTGCAGAGTTCACTACCAGGTCAGAAGCAGGTTGACATCAATGATGACATTAGGAGGGAATCTCAGAAGAAGCTAGTTGATCTAAAGGAAGTTAGCGGACGTGAAACTCTGTTCAGATGGTCTGTCTCCTGGTTCTGGCACCCTGGTGCCACCCCTTCTTTTCTAGAAACTGCTTATTCACTCAGCAATTCTGAATAGGGTGTTAGTTTCTCCATCCTGCCGAGACAGTCTGGAATGAGGTGGTAATTGAACATATCAATTGGTGACTAAGGTGGGTAGAAAAGACGTTAAGAAAATGGTCCAGATAATTTTAGCTACACTAACTATCACAAAACGTTCCATGTCCTATGAAAGTATGTGAGCCTTACAGACATGGTGTAGGAGAGGCTTCTGTGTAGAAGAGATGTTTAAGATGGATTAAAGAAATATATATGCAGCAGGGAGGTTGTGGTGCACACCTTTATTCCCAGAATATATATACCTGGGAGGTATATCTCTGAGTTTGAGGCCAGCCTCGTCTACAGAGCAAGCTCCAGAACAGCTGGGGCTCTGTAACATAGGAGAAATGCTATCCTGAAAAATCAAAAATGGGAGAGAGGGAAGGAGGGAGGGAGGGAGAAAAGGAGGGAGGGAGAGAGGGGGGGAAGGAGGGAGGGAGGGAAGGAGGGAGGGAGAGAGGGGGGAAGGAAGAGAGGGGAGAGAGAGAGAGAGAGAGAGAGAGAGAGAGAGAGAGAGAGAGAGAGAGAGAGAGAGAGATTGAGATTGAGATTCCAGGTGTGATGGCTGACAGGACAGTTGTGGGAATGTTCTCATCGAAACATAGCTAGGAGCAGGCCTAGTACTGAGAGGACATGGTGCCCTAAAGAACCAGTATGCCAGACTGTGTGTGTGTGTGTGTGTGTGTGTGTGTGTGTGTGTGTGTGTTGGTGGAGGTGGATATTAGGCAGGAAAGTGATTCTGTTAGCCTTTATTCAAATGGATTCCATTTATACCACAGTCCTGGAAAACTGCAGATATTCATTTACCCTTTAGGGATAAGATATGAAATTTAATTACATTTCACCATGTAAAAGCAAGCATGGAGGCTGATTGCGAGACTCTTGAAGTGCTCGCTTCTGCGAGGTGTCTCATAGTTTGATATGCACATATAGTTATAAAGTTTTAGGTAGAGAAGCAAAGATGTTTGTCCACGAAGATATTTCAAAGATGGGAATACTGGGTCCTCTGCTCTGGGAACCAGAGGCTCAGGGACTTTAAATTCCGCTTAGGAAGGGGGAAGCAGCCTTGGAAGACCTTACCTGCCCTTAGACTTTCCTGATCCCTGCAGACCCGTGAGCCGTGTCCCCGTTCAGCAAGGTGATGCTGCTCTTGCTTGTGCTCCTCAAATGAAGGGTGCACCTGAATGCCCTGTGCAGGGCACACAGACATGGAGATGTGTAGCATCCACACCAGGGTTTGGAATGGGCGTGGTCTCTGAGCTCTCTATCAGTTTATAAGAGAGCATCTGCACTAGGGAACATGTAAGTGCCTGTTTTGGCAGAATTTTAATTTTTCTGTCATTGAACATTTTATTTACATTTATTTAATGTTAAATTAAGAATTACTAAAGGTTAAAAGATTGTCTTTTTCTTTTACTTCATGTCTTGTTCCTTGTTTCTGTTTTAAATATGTACTAGACCATTGGTACCAAACCTTCTGAGGCAGTGTGTGAGAATGAATGTGCAGATTGGGCTGTTCATGATCTCTGTCCCCTAGAGCATGGTGTAACGTGTGTGCAGATGGGGGCTTTCAGAGTTCATGATCTCTGTCCCCTAGAACATGGTGTAGCGTGTATGCAGATGGGGGCTTTCAGAGTGGTTGAAGCATTATGGAAGATGCATAAACTAATATCAAATATTTGGAAACATTTAGGAATTTGGTACAGTTTACTAAGATTTTTTTTGACAATGAGGGTATATTTTCTTTTGTTTGTCCTTTAGTTTGTTTTTCTAGTACCAGGTTTTTATTGTGTAAGTAGCAGTTACATGAAAAAATTTTCAAAATAAAGTCTGGCTATTTTCTATGTATGGTTTGATATATTCCTACTCTAGTCATGCATAGGTCATTAAGATTTAGTATTTGTGGAAAGAGACCACAGTCCAGTGGGAAATCAATCAAATACCAACCACAGAAGGCTATGGTTGAAGGTGTTAGCTGCTTAATGTTTACAAGTATGAGAAGTAGCCAAGAGGCTGCAACCCAAGATCCAGTGCGTGGGTGGACACTCCTGCAAAATGCCTGTCTCCTGCAGTGTTTTGTGTAAGGAGCATAGGTAAACATCAGAATCTTGTCCAGAGCTTGCTGTAAGGCTAGTGATTGCTAAAGGCCGCAATCTGCGTGCCTCAGACCTAGTAGGTGTAGGTCTTTATATCTCTACAGCGTCAGCCACTCGGACTCTGCTCCTGCACGGTGCAGATCTCCTGTGTCTCTCTCCCTTTGTCTCTGGCCACATGGAGCCTACACATAGATGGGAACTTTTCTTATGTGTTCTTTGAGTTCCTGAGCTCTAGTGTCGACTTCTTCAGGCTAAGCCTGTTGTCTGCTCCAGTCAGTATACACCTGGTACTTTCCTGTTTGGCCTGGCTCCAAAGCTCCTTATCAGGGAACATCTGTAAAGATTGGTGCCAGAGAACGTCTGTCAACTGTAGTTGGGTTCTGGCTGCTTCTAATGACTTGTCTTTATACTATTTCCCAAGTTCTGGAAGTATTATCAATATTTGATATATACTTTGCTTGACAGATCTTTTATACATATACACACTATGTCTTTTACTTTCTTTCTGGGTTTTTTTTTTGTTTTATTTTATTTGAATAAGCATCTCACAGTCTGTTAGTTTAAAGCCAGTAATTAGTCTGTTTAAGGGTCTAGGTTATTATTTTTCATCTATATGTAATTTTCTCTAGATCATCTAAAATGATTCTCAATTTACAAATATTGGTTGTTAGTAAATTCCACATGCTGTCACCTCTGGTTAAAAGGTGGCAACTAAACATTTCTAAGAGTCTGATTATTTAAAATAAAGAGAGTAGTCAGTTCGATTTGCTGGATTACATTTTGTGGTTATACATCTTAAATTTTTATATGAAGAATACCTTTTCCCCTAAGGTTGATGCTGTTAGCATTTTTTAGATTTTATAGAAATGTTAGTTACTTTAAAATATAACTCAGCTATTAATTTGAATTGGTAGGGTATTTTATGAAATTTAGATATATGGGTAACAGGGAGGCTACAGTATAGCCAGAGTGTTAATAACTGATCACCTCAAATGCAAGTGTAATAGATCTGAAATTTGAAGTTAGATACATGGGCCACACAGTGATCTTTAGACTCACCACAAGAAGCCTTGGTCTACTGAGTAGCATCAGGGTGTCTTCCTTATGCTAGTACTGCTTGGCAAAGTTAGCATCTGAATCTTTTTATACTGTTTTTAATGAATTTAGTCAATCAAAAGTGTAGATTTTAACCAGATGAGTATAACGTTGGCTTTCAGGACTAAGTGCTCATGAGACTTTTAAAATCTTTTCTTGCTGCAAACTGAACTAAAACTTGGTTTCACTTCTGGATATTATGTCTCATTGATCTTAGGCATCTTGTTATACACTACATTTGGTGGCTCTGTGTTTAACATGCAAATATATTTAAGAATTTGCAGAAGTTTCTCAGTTTGGAGCCAGAATGAAAGCTTAATTTTAAACTAAAAATATGGATTAAAAGATTTGAAATCTTGCGTGTAAATGCCCTCACCCCTGGGAAACCTGCACATACTCTGCATCTGTCCTGTTTATCTGCTGTAGTGCCCAAGAGTGTCATGCATTGTCCTAGAGACTCATTGTAAAGACTCGCCCTTTCCCTTGGCTCGGTGTCTTTTTATAAATACAAATCCATTGTCCAAGAGAGTCAAGAGTCCTGCATAGTACTCAGCTAATTCAAGCAATGTAAAGTAATTAAAAAGAATGAGACTCAAAACAACAGTGCATTTAAACTAATTACACTGAGGAGTCATTTTTAGCAACCATCAAATGAGAATACAGAGAGAGCCTTTAGCAAACATTAATACATTATACAACTGTAACATCAGGGATTGTGTCAGTATGCTGTGTTCCTTGTTAGTCTTGCATTTTTCTTGTTGAGTACTGTAAATTATATCAGCCTAGAATCCACATTCTTCAGAATCGGCCTTGGTTTTTAGGATAGAGCTTTTAAGTTTAATGAATCTTTTTGAAGGCTTCCCTGATACTTGTTTGTTTGGCTAGTCTTAAAAAAAATAATAAATCTAGTTGTAAGTTGCATTTGTTGTGAGAATATGGTTATTTCAACATTAATGGCAATTTTATATTTTTGAATAAATTAAATTGGCAAAATAGGAAGGAAATGTTGATGAGGTTGCATTTAACATTTAACCTTGTTCTTTTAATAATGAAACAACTCTGTGGTGTGAGCTTTTGTGTGAGAAAGTTTCTGATAGTATTATCTCATCAAGTATTAAAATTCTGGACACTAAATGCAGTCATCTTGTGTAGGAAGTCTAAGTGGATCATAACACAGAGAGACAACACTTGGGTAGCTGGGTGAGCTTCATTCTCCTTGTTGGCCAATCACACCTTATAGTACTTGGTTCAGTTCTGGATAGTGGTTCTCAGATAAAACTACAAGAGCTGCAGCCTCCGTGAGCTACATGCCGCTGCTGAGGACCACAGTAGGTCTACCCCTTGTAGCTGCTGCAGCAGAAACGTGGGTTACAGGGTGTGCAGCATGCTGCTTTCTCTGCTCAGATGGAGCAAATAGCAATTCATATTTATCTCATGGTCCTAAGTTACAGGTCACTAAACTGCACATGTTAATGCCACATCTAGGGTTATGAGTGTTTGGGGGATTTTATTTTGTTGCATTTATTACTGTGTATCCCAGGCTGGCCTTGAACTTTAACAGAATAGTTTTTATATAATTTTTATAGTTAAATTTATTAGGACTGTTAATTTCAGTACTTTATATGCATACATACATAATATCTTTCTACTTTGTAATTTTAATATCAGAGTTTTTCATTTTAAGGACAAAAATAGGTCTATAAATGATGCAGTTGCTATGTATAGGCTCCATGGTTTTTAGTTTTGTAGTCTATAGATAAATGCTTGAACCTTTATAATATACAGGTTAGTTATCATTTCCTTAAGTTTATAAAGTACTACACATTCCTCACCTATCAACTTAGAAAACTAAACTTTTAGAGATAACCATTAAGGAAATGAGTAGCATCTAAATGTAAAATCAAGTATTTTAAAATTATGTTTCTGGTGGGTTTTTGGTTGCTTGACTATATGATTTTTGTGGTGCTAAGGGTGGGCCCCAGGGTCTAGCACGTGCTGGCCAAGTGCTCTACTGAGTAATGTCCTGTCCTCTGATGCTGTTTCCTGAGGGGCATGTGCGACAGCCACAGAGGCTCTCCTGGTCTCTCATGCACAGCAGCACAATCAAGCAGAAGGACTGACTCTCCTATCCCTGCCCTGATTTGCAGGTCCAGCAGTGCAGTTTTCAGTTAGGAATACAGCCTTTTGATGCCATTGTATCCGTGAACTTCTTACTGTTTCAGTAGACAGTAAGGAAAAACCCATGTCACTCTCATTGTCAGGAAAAAGTATATTAATACATATTTTGCTATTATCTATAGGCAAATTTGTATTGTTTAAATAAATTATGTCACTTCTAACCCCTTTTTAAAAGTTAAGGTTAAATTTTATTGAACTAACCAAATCAAATAGACTGTTGGATAAATGTGTATGAGCTCATACAGTATAATATATTTTCCATCAAGACAATTAATTAGAAAGTGTTATCTATGCTTTCAAGTATTGCTATAAGGACCACTTTCATGTTTTTGCAGGTACTGTAATAGGTGTTGTCATTTATACTGGAAAAGAGACTCGAAGTGTAATGAACACATCCAATCCAAAAAATAAGGTAGGCTAGATTAAGGAGCAACTGCTTTAATGAACTTGCTTTTTCCTTTCAGTAGGAAAGTATATGTAGAGCTGAACAGCCCATTTATATATCATAATATATAACATGAAAAACAGATTCGATTGCTGGTAAATCATAATGAGTCCCTGTGTTTGTACCCGTTCTCACAGTCACGAAGCCTCTGCCTCATCTGTGTTCCCTATATTCCTTATTTTTGACAGTTAGTTCTGGGTTTCTCATCTTAAGTTTATTTTGTAGTTTTTGTTCTTTATGTTGATGGTTTATTTTTAAAACAATCTATCAGTGCTTTGTATTATTTATCTTGATAATATTGTTATATACAGGTTATCTCTCACTTCGGAAACATAGTGAAAAAGCATAAAGACTCCTGGTAACACTCCTGAAATTTTCATTTATGCAGTCAAAATGTGTTTATAAGTTAAATCCGAATGAAAAGCTAGTGTGAACTCTCAGTGTTTGCTGTGTGGCTGACTTGTTGATCAGGATGAACCCGGTGTGTCAGTGTTTGAAAGGCAATTTCATGAGAGTCTTTACTGTGCAGCTTATGCTTATTTGAAATATTACCTATATATGTAAATAGAGCAGACCCATGCCTTCCTCTGCAGCTACTAATAGTGAAGGTTGGTCTTTGCTGGGAAGCTTTCTACTAAGCAGTAGAAATGAAATATGCCCTTAAAAATACATGTATATGTCTGGTATGATATAAGCCATTTCTTCAGCTAAGAACTATTTTTAAAATAGCCTTTCAAAAAGTATGCCAAACGTAGTAACTTATGTTATAAGTTCAAGGCCATCCTGGGCTTCATACTGAAGAGTCTATCTTTAATACAAAACAAGCAACAAACTAAACAGGAAAATATCAGCCCCATATATGGTCCAACTCCACTACAGTGGATTCCCTCATGCTTGCTGATGGGAGTGGGGCCTGCTAGAGAGTCTCCCCCAGCACAGCTGATTAGTTATAGATAGATAGATAGATAGATAGATAGATAGATAGATAGATAGATAGATAGGATGGATAGATGGCTTATGAGTAGATGGATGGAAGGGAGGGAGGAAGACAGACAGTAGACAGTATTCAACAGAGAAGTGAATGGCAAAGGTTTGTATATGATGAGATTGCATCAAATGTTCAGTGTTTGTTTCACCAGATTAAAATTGAGATAGTGAGATCAGGTTTGTATGTACATATCCTGCTGTAATTTCAATATGAAATTTAACTGTGATGATGAAAAATGTCCTTTTAGATTTACTTAGCAAACTCTATTCTGGGTATCAAATATACCTTAGTTACTACTTCAACAATAGAACTAAAGTTATGTTAAAACAATTCAGTAGCTAATTATAGAATGATGCTCATATTTACACATATTTTCAAAGAAGTATGATGATTGTTTCCTCAAGTGAACAGGTAGAATATTCTAATGCACATGCAAAGTCAAGACTTTTTCTTAATGTTTTCACTTTTGTGTTTATGGCGATATTGGGAATGTCTTTGATTTTAAGCAGTAAGTTTAACACCTTAAAAGCTACCTTTTAATCAGACGTTTTAACCCCCCCCCCATTCTTCAGTTGCACTTACATCCCGTTGTTTGTCATAGGCTCTAATTTAGCAGCTTTAGTCTCTGCGCATAGTCCATGCTGGCTCACTGTGCTTCAGACGCTTTAATCGTCATAGTTAAGGGTTCTCACACTTGCCTTGTCACTGGGGAACAATCTAGGTTTTGCGATTAACCAGGTTCTAGACTTTGAACAAATGGTTTAATTCTACATCTGCATTTTCACTTCTGTAAAATAGAGATGGTACCAATATGTGGTTGAGAACCAGCTGGTATGTGTTTCTTTTAAAAAAGAACTTGCTACCTGGCAAACGCTCAGTAGATTCTGTGTTGTAATTATTATTATACTTATTTTATTGTTGTTGTTGTTGTGTAGCTTTGACTGGCCTGGAACTCACAGGTACCTTCCTGCCTCTCCAGAAATTTGGGGTGTGCATCACCACACTCAGCTGCATCACAGTTCCTCATACTGTTTTGTGACATGAAATGTTTATTGTCAGTCTCGGTTCTTAGTTCCAGTTTAAAAGTACTTGCTGACTGCTCTATAGAAACCCTAAGCAGCTGGGCTGGGAGGAGTAGTGATGGAGTGCTCTTCTGGAGGGGAGGGCCCCAGTTTAATTCCCAGCACCCACAGTCATCTGTAACTCTAGGCCCACAGGATTTGACAGCATCTTCAGGCCTCTGAGAGCACAATGGTTCCCCTAGTGACAGAGGATTGTAAGCTGCCATGTGGGTGCTGGCCGGCAAGCCCCATTCCTCTGCAAAGGCATCCGGTGGTTTAGTCAGGGAAGGGAGCCGTCTCCAGCACCCCTTCTCTTGTGCTATTTGAAATATCCGTGTTTCCTCGGTGGTGGTGAGGATAGGATATTGTTGGAGTTTTTACAGGCTTACGTTAGAACCTTTGCTCTACCATTAATAGACTTCACAGATTGATACATAAGTCTCTTTAGTTGGCCCCACCCTGGGCCTTGATTGGCGCTTAGTCTTCTCCCTTTTTAGCCACACTCATAGAAGTGACAGTTGAGGTCTATAGAGTACTACACTGTGGTTAGTTCCTAGAACCTTTTCTGAAAATTATTAATCTTAACATTTTATAACTATCTAAAATCTAATCTTAAAATAATTTTTACATTCTGTCTGTCCCCAAGTTCCTCTCATCCTTCATTGCCCCTTTTCCCTTTTACTGACTCCTGCGGACACTGGGTGTTCAGGGGACATTCTGTCTGCAGATGAGCCTGCTGACAGTGAGGCAGGCTCCCTAGGATAGAGTTCTCCAGGCTTGATAGTCACTTTTTTGAAATTTGAGGCTTAACCCAAAAGAAAAATAAATTATATATGTTTACATGTGTAAGCAATGAAATCTTTCCAAGTGTTCAATGCTGGTTTTATATTAGTAAAGTTCAGGAAAGGCGTTCAGCCAGGCTGCAGTGGAGCAGCCAGCTAGGATTTCACATGGGAATTGCCAGTTTTGATATATGTTAAATGAAAAGGAATGTGGTGTTGACTGTCACTACAGAAGAGAAGATAGAAATGGATGTTTCCTGTTTGTACATTTTTCTGAAAGCTATATCTCAGGGTTCTATAGCTTTTAGACTTCAGAGAAGACTAGTGCAAACAAAACCAAGCATTTCAGAGGGAAATCAGATTATTCTCCTAGCTCTACTGGGGTTTCAACTAGCAGATATATCTTGACCTCTTCATTCTGACAGTGATCCTAAACAGGGGGCCTTGATTGACACTGCGGTTAATTGAGATTTAACTATGGAGCTCACTGCTGGCAGAATAAGTATTGCTTGAAATATCCATAATTCTGAATGGGCGAGTAGTGGTTAGCAGGCAGGATGAGCTAATCCAAGCCAGATACTATCCAACACAGTCGTTGCCGTAGGTTTTCAAGACAGAAGTTCAGGCCAGTGTTCTTAGTGTCCAAGAAGCTTAAAGGGCACGGCAGGATGGGCGTGGGGGTCAGGCTGCAGGGGCGGAGCTCGTTGTTAAGGGAAGGGCAGACTACAGATCCCAGACCAAGAATAGGTAATGTCAATTAAAGGAGCGAGGCGCTGGAGGGAGAGGAAGAATAGGGAGAGAGAGGGAGGAAGCAAGAGAGAAGAAATTAAGAAAGTTCGTACTGTAAGACAAAGGATGTTGTGGCTTGATTGTGGTTTTTTTCCTGGTAAGAAAGTTCAGTATCACAGTAATGGTTCCAGGAAAGAATAAAGGACATTGATCATCTTCCACAGGACATCTGTTTATCTTCCACAAGAGCAATCTTAGTGTAGGCATCCAAGGGTCCCTGAAATATATCGTTGAGTACTTAGAATAAAATCTCATGGTGTTCCCTGGCTGCTCTTCTCAGGCGGCCACACCCTGCCTTTACTTTGTTGTATACATGTGAGAATGGTGCAAGTGTGCAGAACTCTTTTAGGCTCCTAAGATTAAAAATGGGTTCAAGAAAACCAATCTTGACTTAATGATAAATAATGTATCCTTTAACAGCTGGTCCAGTGGCAGAGTTGACAGGGAACTTGGTCAGAGGGTAACACAATTCCCAAAAGAGCCAGGGATGAAAGCCTAGCCACGCAGCCCCAAAGATCCAACTCTTCTTGGAATTGTATGGTGGTGATGTAGTTAGTGACGACCTAAGGACTTTTCTCACCCATATGCAAGAGTCTCAACTCATACCAACAGATGCGCACTGGGTTTATCCAGAGCTGTGAGCAGGTGTCAGGGAGAACTACAATCTGGAGGGCGACCAGCCAGGGCTGGGGCCAGGGAACTGTGAAGACAGTGGCCCAGAGGCCTCCTCTGCTGGATGGTCAACAAGTTCTAAAGAGGAGGGAAGAGTGACAATGGTCATCCAGGGACCTGTCTACCAAAGGGAAGTAAGGCTGTTCTTGGTGGAGGCGGAGTACAGCCAGGAGAAAGAATTGTGGAATAGCTGCATGGCAGTGTCAGGCTCCAAACCCATAGGTGTTTTGAGGAGCCATCTTGCCTTTTCATCTCAAGATAAACGTATGTTTTCCAGCCACAATTTAGCAAATGCGGGCATGGGACTACTGTTGCATGAGTTTCCGATAGTCCAGTTTTGTTACTCAAGGCAGCCTTTACGTCCTTCCCTCCTCACTGGCTTAGAGACTGCCACAGCACATGGGGCGTGCTGACTGACAGAGAGATGAGGCTCCCTTCCATAAAAATATTCAATACCCCGTCTCCACATCTGCCTCCTCTGTGCTCCACCTTGCTCCTGCAAGCTTCATTTCACTTTATCTTCTGCTGTGGGTGTAGGTCTCCATCAGCTTTCTGTCTGTCATTACTGTGAGTAAACTAGAATCCATCCTAGTTAAGGTTCCGTTGCTGTGATAAAATACCCTGACAAAGCCACCTAAGGTCATTATG
This sequence comes from Apodemus agrarius, assembly GCA_964023405.1. Lineage (NCBI taxonomy): Eukaryota > Metazoa > Chordata > Mammalia > Rodentia > Muridae > Apodemus > Apodemus agrarius. The sequence continues at coordinate 71,963,622 of OZ030021.1, read as the reverse complement.
ACAGAGAAGTCTAGTGTAGAGAGCTTGAGGCTGCTGAATATGTAATATGCACAGTCGGAAGGCAGCACTCATTCTTTACTTATACCCATAGTGCTCTGCTCTCCCATCTCACTTAAATCAGTCAAGATAATCCCCCAAAGCATGCTCAAAGGCCCATCTCAGGTGGCTCTAGAGTCTGTGAAACTTAACAACTCATAATCATTATCACAAAAATGATTTGTAACAGAGACATAATGGACACCCAGCAGGACACACCCACCGGGACCCAGCAAAGGTCATCCCTGCTGACTGTCCCTGGAGCTTTCTCTACTCAGACCTCCCCACCCCACCATCAGTTCCAAAGGCATGCCAATCTGCCAGGCTCTGGTCTTGGTGAGGGCTGTTCCAGTAGATCTCTCTTCAGATCTCTTCCACTCTCTTCCATGCCTGGAAAGGCACCAACTCCCACCAGCCCCCTTCTCTCTGGATTCTAGACAGAGGCTGGAGCGTCCATCAGGACCTGCCTCTGCCTATTTTATTTATTGGCTTTTTCGAGACAGCGTTTCTCTGTGTAGCCCTGGCTGTCCTGGAATTCAATCTATAGACCAGGCTAACCTCAAACTTAGAGATCCACCTGCCTCTGCTTCCTGAGTACTGGTATTAAAGGTGTGCGTCAACACAAGCAGACAACTATTTGTGCCTTTTAAAACATCTCCAGAGCTAAGCAGATGGACAAATGAACATTGAATATTCACCCAGTTTTACTGGTAGCTTCATAAATCTACTTTTAGTCTTGCTGTTGCCTTAACTAATATCTTGTCTTTGGCACATTTCTCTTTTCTCGTTGTTTTGTTACCTTGTTCTTTGTTGGCTTATTTGTTTGTTTTCTAGTAGATTAAAAATAAAAAGCCGATCCTCCATCCTGCTGTGACTTGTGCGAGCTAGGGACAACAATCTGGCCTCTCTGCCACCCAGGCTTGAGCCGGACACTTCCCAGCTCCTCCCTCTTCTCTGTGGTCATGGATATCATGTAGTTAGGCCCTAGGTACATATTTTATTGCTGTTAAAATGTAAATACAACATGGCTAGCTGCCAGCCTTGCTTCCACCTTCTGTGGAAGGCCTGGGCTGTACTGCTTCTTTGTGCTAGCAACAATACTGCCTGCACCAATCCTGCCTCCCTTAGAGATAATGGAAATGCAAACTCTTGTGCTTTCAGAGTCAGAAACAGGGCCTCTGCTCCCTGTGGGTTGGTAGTGCACTCTAGAGATAATCTCTGCTCTGATGTCTGTCCTAGAAAGATTCCTGGGTCAGTTAAGGTATCTGTAAATAGAGCACCTGACTCATGCAACACTCTGCGTATTGTTTTAGATTTCTTATTAAATTTGTTCTTGCACTCTAATGACAATGAAACATAGCTGTATGCTTATGTCACGGGGGCTATAAAGTACAGCGTTATTATCCAGATGGGAGGATAGTTCTCTAACTTTTCTAGATGTGAGAAAATTATTCCTTATCATATGACTTGGGAGATGGACTCTACTCATATTTGGAAGTTTTAAAACTTTGAACAAATAAAGTTTTTATTACTAAGCAACTTTACAGTGAAATTTGGTGAAAGTTTAAATTACAAGGACTACTACTTCAGTAATGGACTGCTTTATAAAACCTAGCCTTAGATGTATTTAATCAGATGATACTTGATTACATTTAAGAGGGAAAAATTCTTAGAGAAGGTTAAGGAAAATCAATCGTGACAGGTTGCCATTTTCATGCCGCTCATAATAATAAGTTGCTCAGAGCAGAAGCATCAAGGATGAAATGATAATACAAATTGCTTCAAGCAGTTATTGTAATCCCTCGGGCATATTGATTTGTGTTTCTAATAAAAAGATGCTTTCAGATGTCTCATTGACACCGAGACAGGTGACATGTGCCATTATGGGAATTAGAGCTGCCTCTCGTTATCTGGATTGTTGCAAGGCATTTTCAGACAATAGAACAAAATAGAGTCAACTGTGGTGTACATTCCCAGTTGAAATCAAGGCAGTTTTGGAAAATGGCTTTTTTATTTTAAAAAGGACCATTTATTAATATTTTAAGAGTCCTCTTGATCTATAGTAAAAAATCACACTAGAAT
>OZ030021.1:71776504-71959004 GCA_964023405.1 Apodemus agrarius | reverse complement strand
CTGGATACTATTGAGATCCAAGAGATAGTTCTTAAGGGGAATTACTGTGGAGTTTAGGGATTGAGTGACAGGAGGTAGAAGCAAGGCCCTCAAATGTCCTCATGTGGCCTGCCGTAGCTTGGGGAGCTAGGAGAGAGACTGGTCCTGGGGGTGTATAGGCTCCTTTCCTCTCGAAGGACTCCTGGGGCTGATTTGTGGAAACTATATAGTAGCAATGTTCGCCTATGTCTGCATGATGGGCATCCCTGCGGGAGAGTCGCAGTCCTTGCAAGCCAACTTCATTTGGCTGCCTGAGCCCATGGAGAACCCCACAGGCTCTAAGAATTATGCAAGCAAGAGCTCCAAGCTTCTGTGCCCTGGAAGGGAGCTGACTGTAGAGGAAAGCTAGCAGCATTTATGGTTCCGTAGAAAAGTCACCAGCACTCTCTGGTTGATGATTAGTCTGTCTAGGAGGTAGAAAGTCAGAAAGGCCAGGGATGCTAAGCATGCTGTTGGCAGGCTTCTTAGGTTAGTAGGCCTTTGTGCACACTAGGAGTGTGCGTAACCACTGAGCTAAACCCACAATCTAGACCCCAAAAGTTACACATATTTGCCTGGAGATGGTAGGGGAGTAGGGAGACAGCTGTTGGTATAGTACTTATCTCACAAACCTGGGGATCTGAGTTCTATCTGCAGAACCTGTTGGCATGTCCTACAGTCCCAGCACTGGGGTGGGAGAGAAAGGCAAGCTCCCTAGGGGCTCTCAGGCTAGCCCGTATTGCCTAATAAGTGAGCACCAGGACTATCCCAGGAAAAGCAAAGACAGCTCTTAAGACAGGATGCCTGAGGCTGACCTCTGACCTCCAAAGGTACAGATATATAAAACACCAAAATATTTTTAAATATGCTTACTCAGTATGTTTGTGTGCTCTACCTTTGTGCCTGGTAGAGGCCAGAAGGATGGGTCAGAATTCCTAGAAGGGAAGTTACAGATGTCTGTGAGCTGGTTGCTGAGAAATAAAGGTCCTTTACAAGAGCAGCCAGTGCTCTTGACCACAGAGCCATCTCTCTATCCCCCAGGATCTACATTTTTCAGGGTGACAAAAGCAAAAATATTCATAATTGTGAATATACTACCACCTCATTAACAGAAGTTACGTTCTGTTTCCCAGTCATATTGAAGCTTCTGGCATCACTGCATTTGTTCCTAAGCTTCCTGTTTTTATTCACTTAAGTTTTACTGTCATCTTCACCATTACATAGTGAGTTGCTTTCTGAGGTTCTGTAGCTTGGGCAGAGTGATAAACAGTGTGGCAGTTTGTTGTCATTGGTGACCATGTAGAGCTATGTGTATAAAGTGTTCATTCAGATTCTGTAGAAGGATCTGATATAACCTTATATTTCATAAATGATTTTTGTCAGCTTTGCACTTTGTAAGTTTCAGAACTAATCTTTACTGTGCAGTTGTTCGGCCATTGAATTTAGCCTTGCCCTTACTTAGTATTATCTCAGTTTCCACCACACACATATCACGTGACTGACGTTCTATACCGTTATAATGTATATAAGCTATGCTAGTAGTCTTAGTTAAGGTTTTTATTGCTGTAACAAAATGTCATAACCAAAAAGCAAGTTGGGGAGGAAAGGGTTTATTCAGCTTATATTTCCACAGTGCTCTTCATCACTGAAGGACGTCAGGACAGGAATTCGGAATTCAAACAGAGCAGGAACCTGGAGGCAGGAGCTGATGCAGAGGCCCTGGAGGGTGCTGTTTACTGGCTTGCCCTTCATGGCTTGCCAGCTGTACCTTCTTAAAGAGACCAGGATGTCAGCCCAGGGATGGCACCACCCGCAATAGGCTGGGCCTTTCCCTATTATCACTAATTGAGAAAACACCATACAGCTGGATCTCATGGAGGCATTTCCTCAACTGAGGCTCCTTCCTCTCTGATAACACAGTTTGACACACAAAACCAGCCAGTACACTAGGAAACTTCTGACTGACATTTGAATTTTGCTAGCAAGAAAGATCAAAATATCTTGATGTAATTTTTTTTATTGACAACACAAAAATGCAGAAATACCACTTAAGTGCACTAAAATAACCATCAGTTCAGTGACTCTTCACAATAAAGCTGTCTGAAGGTCCTGAAGACACCCCCTTACTTAAACGGCACGCTCAGGCCTCTGGCCACCTGGCATTGTCTTGTGTATGATATGAACAAGGGCCAGGCTTCTGCTTTTCAGCATCTTGACCCAGTAGAGATCCATATTCCTGCTGTGCAGTGGCTGCTGCCTCTGCGTCAGTGCATTTCCTAGATCTTCCAGACCTTGAAGAGTGGTGCCTGGTCTGGTTTGTCTTTATCCTGTCATTTCCATAACATGACTATACATGTTACTCGGGGTCTCCTCATATATTAGGCTGTTTATGTACTCTAAAACATTTTGAGACTGTAAGCAGGTCAGCTATAACTATTTCATCAGTGCAGAGCTTCTCAAGACAATTGATTTGATAATTTAGTCTTAGTACTTTGTAACCCTTTAAATATTTTTGTAATTTTTGATTTATTTTTACTTGAATTGTTTTATGCTGCTTTAGCCATTATCTTTAAATTGTTTATTGTGTTTGCTGTTATATAAAAATAACACTGTAGGCCAAAGGTAGAGTTCAATCGGTAGAGGGCTTGCCCAGCACGAAGCCTGGGGTTGGATTTGCAGCACCACACCCCAGACAGAGTAGCACACACCCGAACCTTAGTCCTGAGCTACACATGGAGTTTGAGACTAGCCTGATCTGTGTGTGTGTGTGTGTGTGTGTGTGTGTGTGTGCGCGCATGTACATATATACATTTTATTTCCAAATTGTTTTTCCAGTAAGATGTTATAGTTACAGTCTTGACAGTGTTCAGATATTGAACACCCACAGTAGCTATTTACTTTTTAAACAAGAAAGAAGGTATCTATCTCATACCTGCTCTTAGAATGCCCAGTATCTCCAGTGTGGAGAGGTGGGTTTTCCAGCTATTGTAGTTAGACTGTGTCTGAACACTTGGTACCCAGTTGGTGACACTGTTGGGGACACTGTAAACATTGGGACATGGCCCCTAACTGGTCAGCTTCAGCAAGTAGGTGCCAAGGAAGAAGAAACTGAAAGAGGAAAGGAAAGAGTTAGCAGGCACCAGGCTTTGTTTGACACATGCCCCACTTAGGAGTCAGGCAGGAATGATAAAGTAGTTGAAATCAGGAAGGCTAAATAACAGACTGTACAAAGGAGTGTTCTAAACTGGAAATAGCTGCTAGCTTATAAATTGCTTGAGATCTTAGAGGATAAAGAAATTATTAGCTTTATTGTCAAGTAATGTAAACCAAAAATTAAGCTTATGTGTTAGTTATTAGTTATCTATATGTAGTTAATCTTGTCTGAGAAAATTGAGTATCCATTTGGTTTTGGTTTGACTTATTCAATTTCACCTTTATTTTTCTCCATTAGCAAATGAACCCCAATAGTGGCTGAGCCCACCCCCACTCCCTTTAGGAAAGAACCTTGGGCTTCCTGCTCGCTGACCCTCCACCCTTGTGTCCCCAGCTACTTACTGTAGCAGCACACTTTTCTTCTGAGCAGGGAGCCTTTGCCCACTGACTCCAGGGTTTGAAGGTCTTCCCCAAGTCTCCTGAACCTGGAAGAGCTGTTTCTGGTCTGGTCTGTCCTTTATACGGGCCAGCAGCAGTGTTTGTTGCTATTCTGACCTTTGCTCTCAGCAGAAATGCTGAGGGCTCAGGAGATTCTACTTAGAACCGGACTGTTCCGGGTTCAGCCATGAACAGCATTCATCCAGAATTAGAACCTGTTGACTCTATTTTGCCATAAGACAATTCACTAATTACTAGAATTTTAGCTCTTTTAGTTTAGGGCAACCTTTTCGTCATTATGTGGCATGCTTGTTTTTAACAGCTAATATGTGTAATTACATTTAAAATAAGTGCGCTCCAAGTGCTTTAACAGCATTTTGATATTGGTGCTGTGACCTAGCAGTTTGTCTTCTGGTGGTTGAATAATTAATTTGTTCCTAAGAGCTTCTGAGTCTGCTGGTTGCCTAACACAAGGGTTTCCTTGTGGACGGTTTGCTGGCTTCCAGTGACCCTTTGCTGCCATCTGGTACACATTCAGAGTGCTTCTGTCATCTGCTGCTAATTGCTGTCACCTGCACATTGCAGTCCCTCATAACTGAGACTCTAGAAACAAGACACACTGCTTTTTGGAGGGCGGTTCCTTGTGCATTTGCAGATGCATTCGTGAAAGGGAAGAGGGACTCAGTCCAGCAGAAGCATTTTAGGACAATTTATATTTTAATACCTAACATGTGAGAAATAGTGACAATTTTATGAAAGTAATTAATTTGCTACGTCCAAGTGGATTGTCTGTTTTATGATTTGTTTTAAATGGTTTTGGTGCTTAGCAGTCTATTTAGGCTGTGAGATTGTTTCCGCACATTTTTCAGAAGACTTCTTTAACTCTCTTTGCACAGCTGATAAGCTTGCGTCCGTGCACTAGCCTGTAGCACCATATTATATTAATGTATTTTACGTGTAATTTAGAGAACAAGAAGAATATCCTGATTTGAAGTCTAAACTGTCCCCTGTGGCACTGGCACAGCTGATAATCGTGAACGAGAAAGATGTGTATATCAAATAGTTTACAAAATGAAGCCAGCTGTGTTTCCCTACATACTGTGGCTTCCTGACATGCATCATTAAACCTTATTAGCTACTTCCTTTTACAAAGATTCTTGTAGTCTTGAACATTGCATATTAACATTTTCTGCCCCTCCAACTGGAAATTATTTGCTTTATTGTAGAGTGTCAACTTGCTCTAGTTTCTGATGCGTTCTAATTGGTACTTTAGAGTATAATCATCGTGAGATACCACGCCATGCATTTCTTTATTTGGAAATTAATACAGACCTTTTCACTTTATCTGTCAATCTGAGCAACTTTTCACACATTCCCAACTCGTGAGATTGCTTACAAGCCATTGAGTATGAAATGGTTCATAAAGTATCTGCAAAGACAGAAAGTAACAAAAATCTTAGATGGTTTAAAATAGTGTTAAATTTGCCAAGATACCAGCAATAAAGCTTTCTACAGTTTTAATAATAAAAGGGTGATTAAGGAAGATGGAAAGTTTATTTAACCATATTACCATTATCATTTAAATGTTTCAGCAAATCTTCTGAATTATATTTTCCTTTCAAAAACGGAAAAAATGCAAAACATAAGGTCTATAGATTTGGAGGAGCTAAAGAACTGATTTTGAGTTTAATGTTAGATATGATAACTTCATGTTTCTCTCTCTCTCTGGTGGTTTTTGTTTTGTTTTGTTTTTTATTTGTTTGTTTTTTTTTGTTTTTTTGTTTTTTTGTTTTTTTTTCTTTTCTGTGACTGCCATTCTGCTGTGCTGTCCTAAAAATTAAAATGTTTACCTCTTATTAACTTCTAGTTAATAGCTACTTAAGCTGATGTGTGGGTGGGACAACAACGGCAGAACCTAGTTGTTCAAGATGATAGTAATTCTGAGGTGCTTCAAACGCTGGCCTGAATGTTATGTCTTCACATGTGTTTTTAGTGTTATTGTAAATAGGTGATATGCATCTAATTTTCAGTAAACTTAGTGAATAGACTTAAAGTGTGCTTTAGGTTTGGTTCCAGTAATATTTCAGCACTAGACCCTTTGAATCAACGAATGTCTCTCCAGTTAAAAGCACTCTTGCTTTTTGTTTTGTTTTGTTTTGTTTGTAGTGATAGATGTCCTGGAGAATGGGGAGGAAACTTTCAGAATGGGAGGGTTCCTTTTCGTTGGTCCATATATCAGATATATTCAGCCACCCAAGAAGCATCAGGGGAGATTCAGAGCCAAGCTTTGGCACAGTGACAACAGTAGAGCCTGTCCTTTGCAGCCCAAGCCATTCCTTTCTGAGCTTCGTCCACAGAACGGCTCCAACAGAGCTGTGTGAAGAAGGTTCTTAAGCTGTGAAGCTTGCATGGTTAAACTCTCTCAGCCTGCCACTGGGAGAGGGTAAACACTCAGGAGCTTTCTGCCTTCCTCTTGTTCTTCCTAAGATCCTGGGACTCAGAATTAGCAACCTCACCTGACCCAGTGGCGTTCCAGCAGAGAGAGCAGACACACTGTGGGAGGAAGCACCATGTGCGGCCTTCACTGGACTCGCTGCTTAGTGGTTTCCACAGCAAGGCTTGAATCGAGTTCAGAATTTTACTATTATTGTCAGAGTGCTTAAAAATACAAAAGTTTTTTATTGGGTAATATATTTTATAAGCCATCATCTTCCAGTGAGTGCTAATAGGCTCTCCTGCCATGGCTATTTAAAGTAAGGCACTTGCTACATAAGGAATCAGACACACTCTTGCACATATACTTTCCAGAGTAAAAGTGTGTCAAATAATATCTTCTTTTCAGCTTGAACTGTTAAATAGTGAAAGGAAAGCAGGCAGCAGGCAGGCAGGAGGCAGGCAGCAGGCAGCAGGCAGCAGGCAGCAGGCAGGCAGGCAGGAGGCAGGCAGGCAGGCAGGCAGTGGTTTGCCTGATGAGCATAGGACCTGCCGGGGCCAGGTGTAGTTTCATCCCAGTGAGAGCATTGCTGATCCAAGCTCAGCTCACTGTCTTCACATGGTAAAGATCAGGCTAGTGTTCTACTTAAGTAAATTCAAAAGATAAATAATATCTTAAAGCACATACAAAATTGCCGAAATAAATTGAAGTTTCCTGCTGCATGGATGCAGACAGTTAAGACTTAGTAGTTTAGTTCTTGAAATGAAAAATAAACAAACTTAAGATGGGAAAAAAACATATTCATTCTCTCTCTTTCTCTCTCTCTCTCTCTCTCTCTCTCTCACACACACACACACACACACACACACACACACAAAAGGAAGAGGAGGAGGAGGAAGAGGAGGAGGAGGATGCATGTGCCAAGCGTATGAATGGCCCTGCTTCCCAGGGATGGCCTCCGGTGCCCGTGGACCCTGCCCAGTGAGCCGTCTCAGTCGGGAAACCTGGACATGCTTTTCCTTCTCAAGGACATGCAGACACTCATCTGTATGTTATATATGGCACATTTTAAAGCTAAAAAGTAGTAATAGAAATGTGTGATGCAGTTCATCACAGTCACTCACCCCAGTCAGTCTGTAAAGAGGCCGCCCTTGTCCTTTGACTCCTGGAGTCTGTGAAGGGGATATATAGCCCTACCTCACTGCCTTGGTCACTGAGACACCAGTGTCGGGAGGTGGCTTTGGGGTCTGTATCTTGTTTCTGTTTTGCCACTGTGCACATATCCTTAAAGGACTGCCAAAGCATTGACTCCAGAGTAAATAGTAATTTTTATCAAGTTGGTGAATTCGTAACTACAACATCTTTGAATAATTCAAGAAGACTCTAGGTGTATTTTGCAAGTTTTATTTAGTTAAACTAAATTGCTAACCAAATACCTGACCTCAGATACCAGTAACGTGAATGGTTCTGAGACCTGAAGTTAGTAGGTAGCGTAAGCTGTTGAAGTAATTGTTGTAAATTAGTGTATAATTTGGTCAAGCCATTTAAAACAGCAAGTTTTTTGTATAGTTACTACAAAAATCAGATAAATCCATTCACTGTATTAAGAGCACTCTGCAAACTAGTTGCCACTCCATACACTCGACTCACACCCTGTATTGCTAGCATTTTGAGTGTTTGCCAGGGCAGAGGCTTGAGATGGATCTTGAATAGGATTTCTTCCTTATACAGGTAGATTTTCATTCAGGAACCTCCCAGTCCTATACTCCGGAGTGTTAAAGCCTACCAGTTATACCCTGAATTCTACATGATAAGAAGATATTTAGGTCAACTCTGTTGTCAAAAATAAGCAATCTATGTGGTTAATGAACTGAGCTATTGATTTGGAGATGAAGCCATACTTTACTGAGAACAGACTCCAGGAAGACTCTGTGCCGACCTGGAGCGCCCTCTGCTGGCAAAGCCTTGCCATGCTGCACACTCGTTTTTTTGTGTCTCCCTAGTCTTAGAACATGGGTGTGAAGAAGTAATGAGTGAAATATCTGCAGGGTCTTGGGCTGAGTATATACAAATGTAGACATTGGATGAGAGTGAGAACTAACCATAGGACTGAGTCTGAAAGAACTTCACTGTGGTATTGTATGATCCACAAGTAAGGTATGTTTGGAAGTAACGGGCTTCTCTTCACACCCAGTGCTAGACTGTGAGGTCCTCCGTGTGCGTGAAGTAAAAATGAAACTTCGACATAGATCTCTTACCTATTCCCCTCAGTTATTTTTGTTTTAAACACAATTTTGATGTTTTACAGCTGAAGTTTTTGAAATAGTCTATAATTTTAAAGTACAAGTGTTAGCAATCCGCATGTTAAAACCATTGCATTATATTTGCTGGCTTTTAACATTTTGATTATATATCAATAAAGGTTTTAATGTCAATAAGGGATGCTAGTCAGCATTCAGCAGGACAAGGTGATCCCTCTCGAACATATAGAATCAGCACAAGCTTTTCAGAAGCACACCTGAGATCTGATGCATGCATGAACACATGCTCTTGGCTGCTGGGCTGTGTTCTGGTATTACTGCAAATTATGAAGAATGTCTTGGTGAGTGGAATAGGTCATAGTAAAGACTTTGTAGTTTAGTTCTTGAAATGAAAAATAAACAAGATGGAAAAACCATATTCATTCTCTCTCTCTCTCTCTCTCTCTCTCTCTCACACACACACACACACACACACACACACACACACACACGTGTGCACACACAAAAGGAGGATGAAGAGAGGAGGATAATGCATGAGCCAAGCACATGAACAGCCCTGCTCCCCAGGGATGGCCTCCGGCGCCCGTGGCCAGAGCCACTGTGTGAACAGCAGCATTCTGAAAAGACAAGTATCACAGTGTTCTTCAAGTCAGTAGTGCCTGCACCTGCAGATACCAGCAGGTTGTTTGTTCACTATAGTGAACCTTGTCACAGTGTGCATGGTTCTACATTAAGAAAGAAATGTGTAAGATCCACTTGAAAGCAGTTGTCTCCTGATTAGCTCCTTGAGTGTTGAAAGGAACTTCTGTCTTTTGTTTGGTACATGATAATTGTACGGGTACACTTTCATTTACATTTAGAAACAAATGTGATAACCCTGTGTGGCTGTGTGTGCATGCGTGTGCCTGTGTGTGTGTGTGTGTGTGTGTGTGTGCGCACGCATGCACACATGCATGAACATGCATTTATGCACTGAGTATACATGTTGAGGCCAAAATTGATGTTGAAAGTTGTTTCTCAATCACTTCTCCACCTTTGTATTTTGAAGCATGTTCTCTTCAACCTGGAACACAGTGATTCTACTTGTCTGCTGGCTAGAGTTTCTTCTGCCTCTCCCTTCTCAGCAGGGAAATTACAGAAGTGTGCTGGCACACCCAGCTTTTACATGCATGCCAGAGATTAAATTCAGGTACTCATGGCTATACTGTAAGACACCTTACAGTCTCCTCAAGGCACCCACCATTTTCTTTTTAAAATGTAAATAATCAAGGAAAAAACATTGTGTAATAAATTTAGTAAACCAAGTTGAGAACCCTAAATTCTAAGTGAAAAGTAGTCAAAATTTATATGTAGATAACAACATGTGTTATGAATTATTGTTTCACTGTAGACCTGAATGTCTTACATAAATTCAGAGTTTATATTTTAAGGTGAATATACTATAATATTAGGCATTGTCGCACTGATACATACTTAGAGAGCTTTTAAAGCACAGATTATTGCGCCAATAGACAATAATGTTCCAAAGAAGCCCTTCTTATTTCGCAGATCACTGGGGCGGCAACAGTAATGGTTAGATATAGCGTCATCGTGTGGCCAGCTGCATGACTGTAAACAGTTAGGACTCAGTAGTTCATATTCCAAATGAGTAAGTAAACAAATTTGAGGTGGCAAAAAGCTACCTCATTTTATCATTGTTTGAAGTGATAACTTCAAAAAATCTGCTAGTAATTTAAACCCCATGATGGGAAGTAATTGGTGTAAGATTTAGGGATTAGATATAATGTACAACTTTCATTTATTTAAATACAAATACAGATCTTAAAATTACTTTAAAAAATATTGGATTAAATGTGATAGTACAGATTGATTTCTTTTAAAGATATTGAATTGAAATAATCCTTTTATAGGAATCCAGTTAGGTTCATAGCAGCTCTACATCAGTGTTGTGCTGTGACCAAATAAAGAGACAGTAGTCAGTCCACAGATAGCTGGTAAGAAGATACTAACAGCCACTGTTTCCTTGTTACACATCTTATCTAAAGATATACTCCTGTTCATGGAGTCTCAAATGAATTAGACATTTTATCAGGGGCTTTTCTCTCTTTCAAGTAACACTGTATTCACAAGGATAACATAGGGCAATTTAGAATATAGTTTTCTTCAGGGCTGTACAGTGTCTCTGAAATTTTGTGATTCTGAAATACTTGCATGTACGGAATGAGTACATGTAAATCTTAGAGGCGTGGTGGAGGGCTGGGACAGCCCCGCCTTTGACTCCACAGCGATGTCAGCAACCTGCTTGCACTTCAGAGCTGAGTTTCATGTGCGTTTACAAAGTTCACAGAACGCAAGGTTTTGTAACATACTATTGTTCCTATACATTGGTGTGCACATTGATTTCTTAGGAACTTCGTCTATGCAGGTACTTTAACTTTGAGATGGATGGGAGTGGTGCTGTTCAGTAGAGATAAGGTCCAATTCTCATTCATCCATGTGTTCATTAAAAAAAAACAAACTGACTGATCCTTTCTTGATTAAGCAGGAGAACACCGTATTTACCCTTTATTGTTGGTATAAACCATTATTTTACTGAGAACCATTAGCTATTTAAAACTTGGTACATAAATTAAAGAGGAGCTAAATGGATTTGTGATCGTTGCCATTAGTAGCATTTTAGATTATACAGGCAATTATTGTGTTCATTATCCTAGAACAGCCCCTTTGCAGAGCCATTGTGGTTGTCTTAGGCATTATGCACAAATTTTCCCGTGGAGATTAAAATTTCCAGTAGCGTATTTAATTTTGTTATCACAGTTGTTTCAAATAAAACAAATATTATGACAAGCAGAAGAAAATTTGCTTTACTAATATAAGAACTTAGTAGTAAATGTTGGAGATTACTTCCTAGAGTGTTTAATTTACCTTTTCTCATACAGTCATAGTTATTTCAAGTGATTAATAATGTATTTTAAGATTAAAAAGGTTTTACAATCATAGTAGAAAGTTCAGTATTGCTCAAGTGTTTAAGAAATTCTTTAGTAATACTGAGAGACAGATCAAAGCTAAAGGTGACACTTTATAGAATCTATGACTTTGTTTTTGTTTTGCAGTACTTTTTAAGTCTTAAGCTTAGCTTTTAGATGAGATACTTTTCAAAATTTTACAGAAAATTTGAATATAATAGATTATTGGTTGAAATGTTTCATTTTTTAAAAACAAACAAACTAGTATTAAAAACTTCTTTTCTTACTGCTGCCCTTTCTTGGAATTAACCAGTCAGGCTTGCCATTCCAGTCAGGGAAGGGCAGAAAGGCGCCCTAAAAGAATGAGGATAACTGCCTGCCCACTGGCCGAGAGCGGAGTGGACCTGCCGAGCCTGTCGTCAGAACCCTCCTTCCCTGGAAGGGAGTGGGAGAAGGGAGCCTTCTCTTGGCTTCAAACTTGATCCCACTGGTCAGTAGCCAGCTGCGTCTGTACACTGGTCAGTAGCCAGCTGCGTCTGTCTTGGTCAGCTGGAAAGGTCTTACTGTCTGGGATTATCTGCATAGGCTGTGCATGGGCAGCTTTCAGTGTTTCCAACTGCTCTGTGGCATTTGCTTCTCAGAGGTTTGTGCAACCTTTGGTCTTTCACTGCTCTATGCAGGGGGAAGTGTGAGACGGTGGTTATGCATTTTGCAAGACAGTAATTCTTTATTTTATTACAAAAAAAGGCCAACTCTGGAAGGCCAGATTAAATCATTCCTTTCACTTTTTAATGGGATTTGGATGAATAGAGTAAAATATGCACTTTGCATTCATTGATAGCATCTTTAGGTTGAGGTAATTGAGTCTTTTTTTCCTGACTGAATGAATAATGACTTCATCTGATCCTCAGTGAGGCCTGAAACTTAGACCGCCTTTGTCACAGTAGAAAGATCTGGGCTTTGAAACATGCTCTACTTCCCTGGCTTAATTTTTCTTCATTTTAATCCAAAACCCTATTTTTCTCAATAATTCAAGCATAAACTACGTAGTAGTGAAGTAGCGGAAATGGCATGGTATTTGTCCTCCTTGTGCTGCTTTTTAAATGGAGCTGATAAATCAGCCACTGAGGTCTGCGCTGCCTCATTCTCTGGAGGACAGTGTGGCTGGGGAACTGTCGGCCCTCTTGGATTCTGGCCCTTTCACAGTGCTCACTAGCCGGGGAAGCTGCTCTGCTGCTAGACCTGAAGCCAGTTTAGGGGTAGCCTCCCATGATTGAGCGGGCTCTGAGGCGGCCCGTCTGCTGCCTAGCACTAGAGCACATGTGCTTCTGGTCTGCACTGTTGATTGAGCTGCTGTGTGCTATGTGCTGTGCAGAATGCTGTGTCCCATTTGTCACCATCAAAGAGAGGCACTGCTCTGTGTGAATCAGACGTGAAGTTATTGTTTGAAGTTTCCTGTTTAGGACTCTGCACCGACGTTGGCAGGGTCGGGAGCCCCTGAGTGAGAGCGTGCTCCACTTGTGCCAGGCTCTGGGAGGGCCTCCGCTCACCGCCCTCTGCAGCCTCCAGTTCTCCTGGGGACTGGTCAGTGTTTCTGGTTTCTGTAACGCTTTCAAAGATCATGATGTATTTACCAAATAGTTCAGATATAAACCTGGCCAGAGAAGAGCACTGTGTGGATAGTTCTCTCCGGAAGACATAGAGTACTAGCGTTCGTTCTTTTTTTTTAGTGGTCTCTTTCTTACAAGTAAAAAGGAATTCTCATAACTAACTCATTTTCATAACCTTAGAGTCTAGCACACAAGGTGTGGAGGCATGTAATTACATGTAATTAACTAGTTTTCTTTACAATGAATTTAATAAAACAAGTTTTCTGAGAAACTTGTTTTTCTTCCTTTCTAGCAATGGCTTCTCATGGTCTCATAAGAGTTTGTGGCAAATATTAATCAAAACTAGATTTAAACTAAATTATGAGTATGGGAAAAGCTAGTTTTCTGAGGCACTATGAAAAAAACCAGAGTAGTTCAGCTAATCCTCAATTATTTACATTTAAGAGCTAGTGTTTTGTTTTATTTTTTTAATTAAGATTTTGTGGTTATATTCTCTCATATTCTCTCTCTTCCCCCCCTCTCTTTCTCTCTCTCTTCCTCTCTTTTTTCTCTCTTCCTCTCCTTTCTTCTCTCCCTATCATAACCCCTTTGCCCCGCTTTCCTTAAAAAAAAACTGTGCCAGATTCAGGGTGGCAAGGAAATGCTTAGCCTGATAGGATTCGGTCTGCTGCTCACAGCACCTGAGTCAGGTATCCCAGCAGCCAGCGGCCAGGACCTCATCTGTATTGTGAATGTGCCCAATGATAACCTAGCTCCTCCAACCACCAATACTCAGTGGATTGAGTGTGGCGCTGGGCCAGATGTAATGGCTTATTCCTGGTTTTTAATATTTTGGAGGTAGAGGAAGGAGGATCAATGTGAGTTAGGGGCCAGCCTGTTTATGTAGGGAGTCCTAGGTCAAGCAGGACTACATAGCAAGATCCTGATTTTAAAATAATTATAATAATAAAAACAATAAATTAAAAAATTTTTTGAGGCTAGTCCCCAAAGTCACATGGCTTAGCTGAAGAGTAATTGGGTCCAAAGTATAACAGTGAAAACAGTAAGCCTGCTAGACTTAAAGTCGTGTGACACCGTGCACAGCGAGCATTGTCTCCTTGCCTGCTAGACTTAAAGTCGTGTGACACCGTGCACAGCGAGCGTTGTCTCCTTGCCTACTAGACTTACAGTCGTGTGACACCGTGCACAGCGAGCGTTGTCTCCTTCCCTGCTAGACTTACAGTTGTGTGACACTGTGCACAGCGAGCGTTGTCTCCTTGCCTACTAGACTTACAGTCGTGTGACACTGCACAGCGAGCGTTGTCTCCTTCCCTGCTAGACTTAGAGAGTTGTGCTGCATGACACTGTTTACAAACAGTGTTGTTTCCTTCCCAGAGCCCTGTCAGAAGCCGCTGATGGGCCCTTTCTGTACAGTAAGAAACTGAGGGCCAGCCCTCGGTTACACCCTTGGGAGTAGAGCCCAAATCCAAGCGAACAAGCTTCAGCTCGTAGCCTCGGCTGCTGGATGCCTTCTAGTTCCCTCTCCTGCTGCTGAGTCTCTGTATTAACCTCAGATAGCGCCCTCCCCTGCCCACACATGGGACTGCACATTGCTCCTTATGGGTGAAGTGGGAAAAGCCATCCACAGAAATTGTTGGAGCTCAAAATTGGAGTTGCACATTTCAGAAGAGCCAGGTTGGGTTCTCTTTACTTTTTAGAGCAAGGGCTTTTTGGGTATCAGTGCTCCCTGCTTCTAAGACCAAGGAGAAATGATTGCTTGCTTTGGTGTAATTTTCCTTATATTTATGTGCTCGGCTAGTAATCAATCCACAGGATGAATTTCAGTATAGTATGTCACACTGGAGGAGTGAGAAGTGTGGGACTTACATAAATTAAGCAAGTTCCAATTCAACTGACCCTGATGCTTGATCTCCTTGTAAGTTTTTGCAGAAATTTACAGAATGGCTGACACACACTGTCCTGCAAGTGGGGGACTCTGGATCTGAGTGGAGGGCTACAACAGGGGTGATATCACCTGCATGCAGCAGAGGATGAGCCCTCTGTTCACACGACTGTTGTGATGCAACCCTGCTTTTGTGGTTCTTGGTCTTGTCCTGTTGGCATCTTCCTGCCAGCACACAGCAGATGAAGCTGTGGGGTTGGTTGGTCACCCTGGTCTACCATTTTACCATCCCTTCTCCCTGAGAGCTCTGCACAGCTTACACACAGTTGTAGAAATCCTACCAAAACCCAGGAGAGGCGTGGAAAGAGAAAATCAAGTTTTGTGTTGAATTATTATAAAGACTATTAAAATCTTATGTCTCCTCAAGTCGTCATTTCCATGTCTTCTGATCAGGACACTAGTGATGGGCACCAGCTTGAGCATGTATTAATGCTATACTTTTTTTTTTTTTTTTTTTAGGTTGGTTTATTGGACCTCGAACTCAATCAGCTGACAAAGGCGCTGTTTTTGGCTTTAGTTGTTCTTTCTGTTGTTATGGTAACCTTACAAGGATTTGCAGGCCCATGGTACCGTAATCTTTTTCGGTTCCTCCTTCTCTTTTCCTACATCATTCCCATAAGGTATGTTTAAAATTAGAAGAACAAAGATGTCTCATTTCCTAATATATAATGTTGCTGAAAATGTTTTATCATCGTGTGAAAGAGGTTACCCAGTCAAAACTATAGAGGAAGAGGCTGGGAACACAGATGAATAGAACAAGTTATCTGTAAGTGGAATTTAGAACATGATTAATTTTTCTAGAGTAACTTAAAGTACCACTTTTTGTGCTTTTAACAGTGTTGTCTCAACAGCTGGAAATGGCCTCTTGTTCAAACATAAATATAAATTCAGAAGAAAAGTTAGCAAATTGGAGATTGCTGACTTATTTCCAGTGCTCTAGGGCCTGTGTGCATTGTTGATAGTTGAAATGATCTCTTTTTAAAAGGGAAGCCTAGTAGTGTGCACCTGTAATCCTTAGCCACAGCCAGGACCCTAAGGCCTGGCTACGTAGCAAGACCCTGCCTCAGGAGACAAACAACAAGGAAGGTCTCCACTGTTTAAGGAGGATCTGATAGATAATTTAAATCAGAGGAGATGCTAACCAAAGCAGTCTTCAAAAGAAACTATTTTTCAAAATGATAAGCAGTGTAACTAGAGATAGGTGTATAAACAGTTAATATTCAGTATCTAAAGATTCATACAGCCTCAAAAATGATCTTTAGAAAGATATCCTTAGTGTGTTTGTGTGTATTATGCTTACATATATAAAAGACTGAGATTTTTCCTGAGTAAACCTTGTGACTCATGAATGACTCCTGGATCTAGACTGTCATTTGTAATGTGAGTTAAGGTGACAGGATCCAGGCAACAAGGCTCCTGTGTGCAGCTGCCATTGCTGTTACCACCATACTTCTCATGCACATAGTCCTCAGCTTCGACAGCCTCCAAGCCAGCCAGCTCCACAGCTTGGTCTTCGGGAAGCCTTGCCTCATACGTAAGCTGGCCTTGTCTTCTCGCCCCTCTGCAGGAGTGACTCAAGGCTGTCTGCATGCCTAGCTCTTTTGTCTACTGCTGCCTGCAGTTAGTCCTTTGCCATTCAGACATCACCCAGGTATACCCCTCAGGCCTGTGGAAGGTCCAACAAAGCCATCCCAAGGCACTTACTGCGTGTCTTTACTGCCATTCTGTGCAGCTCTGTGGTGAGCCCTGTCTTCTTTGTCGGCCACTGCTCTCCACCACCACGCTCTGTAAGGGATACCAACTGTTCAAACAACCACTTTTGTATCCCATGCCAGAGTCAGGTGACACAGTGAGCAGGAAGGGCTCCTGCACACACTGCTTTGTAAAGTTACATATGTACAAACCACCATAGATATCATGTATGGTATTGAATACCATGTGTGAGCTCAAGGACAGATAATGTAACTGAGAAGTCGCATGTCTGTTTTAGTCAACAGTTATGACAGAGTTTACTGAGATATGCAGATTCTTCAGGGAACTGTTTGTTGATAGACTTCAGCCTGTGGGCGCATGGCTTGCGGTGACCCCAGCCTCTGTCTTATCACCGACCACTGCCGTCTGCCCAGTGCCCTTCTCCCCACTGTTCCCTGCCGTCCTTATGTCCACTGATCAGCCCCAGACGATACCCACGCTCACTGGACAGCAACCAAGGAGGAAACTCACTCACTTAGTGTAGAAAGAAGAGTGTGTCCCCTGCGTAGCAGCTCCAGCTTAGGCCAGGCTCTCACGTTACTGCCCAGTTAGCTACTCCTGAACTGGGCTGTACAGGTCCCAGGCAGAGGCTAGGACATCCTAGTGCCTGGGAATAGAATTGCAGGCTCTTTCCTATGGGAAGGATCCCAGCTTCCAGACTTGTTGATAGACACTGTGAAATGTCATCTCTCAAGTGATAGTAAGCTATACATTTGTTTTTATCTGAGTTTAATGACAAAATATTTTAGGACTTCTGGAACTTACCTCCAGATTCTCATTGTATTTTATTTTTGCATGATATAGTCAGTCATGAATGTTCTATGTGTGTTTAGAAAGTTTTATATTTATGGAGTGAGTTTTTGTACAAATATCACTAGATGAATCTTACCTACAGGTTTCTAAAATCATCTATATGCTTCCTTTTAAAGGAACTCTCCCTAACTTTATAACCAAACTATCTCTCATCGTGATTATGGTTTTATTCATTTCCCATGGTGCATTTGTGTGTTTTAAAGCTATGCTATTAAATGTTTACCAGCTTAGAATTGCTGTCTTGTGTGAATGAGAAGGTTTTAGATATAGTGTGTGGCTGGGGAGTTTCGTTTTTCAGTCCTTTGTGATCTTCACATTTATTACAATTAAATAACTTGTCTGCAATTATTTTTACTTAAGTTGTTGTACTTCTATATTTTGTGCCCTTTGAATGTTTTAAAGTCTTTTCTATGCTTGTATTTCTTTGTATTCTGTCCTATTATTTCCGTGGAAGGGTTACCTTTCATGTAATTAAAAAAAAAAAAGCATTTCTTTGCTTTTCTTTAAAATGATTCAAGAACCTTAAACTATTTGGACACTAACACCCCCTGTCTCGTGATTATATGCCTCCTCCAACACACACACAGTGGTATTTACTTGTATTTAGGGCTTCTGTTCTATACATCTGTCTTGTCATCCTTACTCATACTTGAGACTTGCGTTTAACCTCTTCGGCTTGACCTTCTTCACACGATTCTGGTAGTGCAAGGTTCTAATGGTGAGTGGGTAGTCAGAGGCTGGCAGCATTCTCCTGGGCCGACCCTTCCTCTGCCACAACAGCCTGGCCACAGCTGTGTAGTCCACACCTTATAAGCTTAGCTCACTTAGCTTTTACGCTGTCTCCCTCTTATCCAGGACAGACAGAGGGATGGGCTCTGAACAATGCTAGTGTCATTTACAGACACCCTTAAAGATTATGTTTGAAATAAGACTTGGGATTTTTTTTTATTACTTATGTCCTTTGTTTTTTGTTTTGTTTTTAATTAAAACAATTGAGAAACAACTCTAGCTGGTCTACATTAGTAGGCCACAATCAATGCATCCGGCTCATTTGGACACTAGAGATGCACAGATGAATCAGTGTCCTGCCACCTTCATGTCCTTTCCCCTTTATTTTAGCCGATTGCTGGTAAGTTTGATGTCACCTGACCCAAGACTAGGATCACCTGGGAAAGGAGGACTATAATTGAGAAAATGTCCTCATCAGATTCGCCTATAGGCAGGTCTGTTGGGCATTTTCTTGATTGATGATTAATTAATGTGTGAGGGCTCAAACAGTTGTGGGTGGTGCCACCCTGAGCAGGTGACCCTAGAGTGAATGATTGAACCAGTTAAGCGAGCCAGTTAACAGTGTTTCTGCATGGGTGGGGCTACAGTGTCTCCCTCCTGGTTCCTGCTTGAGTTCCTGCCCTGACTTCCCTCCTTGGTGAATTGTTACGTGGACATGTAAGTCAAATAAAAGTCAAGTTGTGTTTGGCTCTGGTGTTTATCAGAAAGCATACTAGGACACTTGTGTTGACTATGCAGCTGTGGCCAGGTGATGACGGACACCCAAGCAGACAGAGAGGAAGGTAAGTGCTGTGGCAGAGGCCCAGGGGCCTAGGAGGATGCTTCCTGCCCTACCCACCGCCTGTCTTCTCCATCCTTGCTTATGCAGGGAACTGCTTTTGCCTGCTGAAGGAATTGCATTTTCCCATCGTCTTGAAGGGATTATAAAGATTTTCTTTCTTATGTTCTTCCTTTGAGTTGATTTTTAAGCCTGTCTAGATGGAATGTTCTGTGATGTTACATTGAAGACTGCTTCTGTTTGATAGTGAGAGAGAGGCTGAAAGAGCCTGGCTTTTTAGATCTGGAGCACTTGTGTGAGATCTGGACTGAAATTTATAGATTATCTCCCTTGTCTCTATCTTTAGGGAAATAATGACATAAATGTACTTGCCCCACTCTTCTTTTATATATTTCATAAAGTTATCTTAACAAAATTATTCTTTAGGAGCATTGTTGGAACTAAAAGTGATTTCTGTTGTTTTTATATTTGCATAGTTACTTGGATTTATAGTGAAAATGGAAAATACCTAATAAGAAAATAAATACAATGTCTATATATAACTATATAAAACCTTTCATGTGTTTAGAACTGGGAAAATGGCCGAGTGGATTAAGGAAGTCAGTTAGGCATGGTACTACACACCTATAGCCTCAGTGATGCATGGCAGAGAAAGGAAGACACCTCAGGTTTGTTGGTCAGGTGTCTTTCCAAACTCACAAGCTCCAAGCTCAATGAGAAATGTAGTCTCAGAAAATACAATGGAAAGTAATACAGGAAGTCATTCAGTGTTATCCCTTTCCCCCTACAAGCACATGCGCGCGTGCACACACACACACACACACACACACACACCTTTTCATATGTTTAGATAAATATATAAATGTGAATAAGCACTTATGCTTATCTTTGTGCATTTATCTTTGCACATACATATATGCATGTATCAGCATACACTCCTATTTTAGTCTCTATGGTCATTTAAAATACTTGTTAATAAGATGATGGTAATACCTGACTGCCTACAATCTCTTATGCTCGAATTTTTCAGTGAGTGTGCTTAGCGTGTTCATCGAGGTGTGCTGAGCCACCTTAAAAATTAGACAATTTTTCAGCCTCATTTCACTTTAGCTTCCCATGAGCATGCGCACTTTAACACAATGACACTACCAATTTTTGCACACCTAGACCTGAATTGTACCAACTGAGTAGAAGAAATGAGAGGCTTGGAAGCACAGGAGGCTTAGAGAATTGTAGATTATCGTTAATGAAAACAAATTTGTTTTCCTGTTGACAAGTTTCCATAAAACAAGGATAATAATTCATTTTAGTGTTTAAATGTGCTTTTGGACTTTAAAATATGTTATGCACATCTAGGAAGTAAAGTAATTTTCCTCTAGTGTCCTAAGAATCAGAATTCTTTTCAAGTTTACAAAAGTGAAGTATTTTATTAAAATTATTCAGTACAATGGAATAATTTTTAAGCTACTTGATAAAATTTACACTGTCTTTTTTTGTTTGTTTTGTGAGTTTTTTTGAGATGATAATTTAATTACAACATTTTTGTCATCCAAAGAGAAATATTACATGATGTAGCTTTTATTGTAATTCTAAAATGAACATATGTCCCTGTACATGTCTCCTAACAGGAAGATACCAGCAGAATTGTTAGCACATCAGCAGATCCAGGGTCATGTGTTTGCTGATCTTTATCTGTTTTCTTTTCTTTTCTTTTCTTTCTTTCTGTCTTTCTTTCTTTCTTTCTTTCTTTCTTTCTTTCTTTCTTTCTTCCTTCCTTCCTTCCTTCCTTTCTTCCTTCCTTCCTTCCTTCCTTCCTTCCTTCCTTCCTTTCTCTCTCTCTTTCCTTCCTTTCTTTCTTTCATTGTACAAGAGTAAATGTATTGTTTACTTTTTAATTATTTTTTATTCAATATATTCTTTAGTTACATTTCAGATGATTTCCCCTTCCCTGGATCCCCCCTCCCCCAAAGTCCCATAAGCCCTTTTCCCTCTCCCTGTTCCCCAATCAACCCCTTCCCGCTTCCGTGTCCTGGTATTCCCCTACACTGCTGCACTGAGCCTTTCTAGGACCAGAGGCCTCTCCTTCCTTCTTCTTGGGCATCATTTGATATGTGAAATGTTTCCTGGGTATTCCAAGCTTCTGGATAATATCCGCTTATCAGTGAGTGCATACCATGTGTGTTCTTTTGTGATTGGGTCACCTCACTCAGGATGACATTCTCCAGTTCCACCCACTTGCCTAATAATTTCATGAATTCATTGTTTTTAATTGCTGAGTAGTATTCCATAGTGTAAATATACCACATTTTCTGTATCCAGTCCTCCGTTGAGGGACATCTGGGTTCTTTCCAGCTTCTGGATACTATAAATAGGGCTGTGATGAACATAGTGGAGCATGTATCCTTATTACCTGCTGGGGAATCCTCTGGGTATATGCCCTGGAGTGGTATAGCAGGGTCCTCTGGTAGTATTATGCCCAGTTTTCTGAGGAACTGCCAGATTGATTTCCAGAGTGATTGTACCAGCTTGCAATCCCACCAGCAGTGGAAGAGTTCCTCTTTCTCCACATCCTCGCCAGCACCTGTTTTCTCCTGAGTTTTTTTTTTGTTTTGTTTTGTTTGTTTTGTTTTTTTTTTTTTTTAATCTTAGCCATTCTGACTGGTGTGAGGTGAAATCTCAGGGTTGTTTTGATTTGTATTTCCCTGATGACTGAGACTGTTGAACATTTCTTTAGGTGCTTCTCAGCCATTTGAAATTCTTCAGGTGAAAATTCTTTGCTTAGCTCTGTACCCCATTTTTAATAGGGTTATTAGGCTCTCTGGAGTCTACCTTCTTGAGTTCTTTGTATTTCTTGGATATTAGTCCTCTGTAGGATGTAGGGTTGGTAATGATCTTTTTCCAATTTATTAGTTGCTGTTTTGTCCTTTTGACAGTGTCCTTTGCCTTACAGAAACTTTGTAATTTTATGAGCTGCCATTTGTCAATTCTCTGTGGTCACTTGATCTTTGACAAAGGAGCTACAACCATCCAGTGAAAACAAAGATAGCTTTTTCAACAAATGATGCTGGTTCAACTGGAGGTCAACATGCAGAAGAATCCAAATCGATCCATTCTTATCCCCTTGTACTAAGCTCAAGCCCAAGCCCAAGTGGATCAAGGACCTCCATATAAAACCAGACATACTGAAACTAATAGAAAAGAAACTGGGGAAGAGCCTTGAGCACATGGGCACAGGGGAAATTTTCCTGAACAGAACACCAATAGCTTATGCTCTAAGATCAAGAGTTGACAAATGGCACCTTGTCTGTTTTCTTGAGATGCTTTAGAGTGCCCATGTTTTAATTGATAACCCAAAAACCAAGTTCTCAGTGCTGGGTCTGAGATACTTTTGCTTCTATAAGGCATACATGAACAAGAGAGGCAAAATGTTGTTAGACAAAGAAATAATTATATCCCTTCTGAGGCACTTAAGAATTTCTTTCTCAGGCTATGTCTTTCCTAGAGCACTGAACTGCAAGGGCTGTCTGTGGGTTGTGAAGACATAGTTTCTCTTTCATTTTCCCTGTCTCACCATCAGGGCATGTGGGAGGCTCATCAGAGAAATTCCTAGAACATATGAACTGAAGAAGAGATGGTAGCATCTTCACCCTGACGGCTGCCATCAAAGGTGCCAGGTTGTATTGGTGCTAGGGTTAGCAATAAACTTTCCCCAAAGCAAAGTTCTTAGTAATTTCTGCAAGTTATTGTCAGTTCTGAATGGTTTTACAGTTGTTTGGTTTATTTTCTTATCCAACAACTCCTCTGCCTAAGAACGGTGAATTCTCACTTTGGAGTGAGTAGTAACCCTTAGACACTGAGTGGCTCTGATACAGTAGTATATTCTGATATATCCACTCTCGTCTGGGCTTGAAGTGACCTCAGACATGGTGTAGCAGGTATGTGTTAGGTCTTCTCCTCTCTGTGACTTGTACATGCACACACATCCATGAAGAAGGTTTATCTCATGTATGTGTGTATCAGCATACACTGTTTTAGTTTTTGTGGTCGTTCAAAATACTTTCTTGTAAAATGATGGTAATACCATCATATTTTTTAATTAGATACTTCTTTATTTACATTTCAAATGTCCCATTTCCTCATTTCCCCTCTGAAAATTCCCTATCAAGTCCCTCTCCTCTTGCTCACCAACCCACCCATTCCCACCTCCCTGCTCTGGCATTCCTGTATGCTGGGGCAGCGAGCCTTCAAAGGACCAAGGACCTCTCCTCCCATTGATGCCTGACAAGGAAATCCTCCACTACATATGCAGCTGGAGCCATGTGTACTCCTTGGTTGATAGCTTAGTCCCTGGATCTCTGGGGGGTCTGGTTGGTTGATATTGTTCTTCCTATGGGGTTACAAACCCCTTCAGCTCCTTCAGTCCTCTCTCTAACTCCTCCATTGGGAACCCAGCGCTCAGTCCAATGGTTGGCTGCGAGAATCCCCCTCTGTATTTGCAAGGCTCTGGCAGGGCCTCTCAGGAGACAGCCTTATCAGGCTCCTTTCAGCAAGCATGTTTTGGCATCTACAATAGTGCTGGGGTTTGGGAACTGTATATGGGATGAATTCCAGGTGGGACAGACTCTGGATGACCTTTCCTTCAGTCTCTGCTCTACACTTTATCTCCATATCTACTCCTGTGACTATTTTGTTCCCCTTCTCAGAGAACCAAAGCACCCAATTTGGTCTTCCTTCTTCTTGAGCTTCCTGTGGTCCGTAAATTGAATCTTGGGTATTCTGAGCTTCTGAACTAATATCCACTTATCAGTAAATGCATACCATGTGTGTTCTTTTGTAATTGGGTTACCTCACTCAGGATGATAGTTTCTAGCTCCATCCATTTGCCTAAGAATTTCATGAATTCGTTGTTTTTAATAGCTGAGTAGTATTCCATTGTGTAAATGTACCACATTCTGTATCCATTCCTCTGTTGAGGGACATATGGGTTCTTTCCAGCTTCTGGCTATTATATATAAGGCTGCTATGAATATAGTGGACAGCATGTGTCTTTGTTACATGTTGGAGCATCTTCTGGGTATATACCCAGGTATAGCTGGGTCCTCAGGTACTATGTCCAATTTTCTGAGGAGCCGGCAAACTGATTTCCAGAGTGGTTGTACCAGCTTGCAATCCCACCAGCAACAGAAGAGTGTTCCTCTTTCTCCACATCCTCTCCAGCATCTGCTGTCACCTGGGTTTTTGATTTTAGCCATTCTGACTAATACCATCATTATTATATACCATCAGTATTATTTGTTCCAGCAACCTTTTGAACATTAACACTTGCTTTTACTGTGAATGGAGTATTTCGGTTTTCTTTTTAACTTATAGTAATTTTGTATGTTTATAGGATACAACAGAATGCTACATAGCATACACTACATGGGTGAATGTTTCGCATGGTTAACTTCTTGTTTTTCTCAAGAACATTGCATGAATATTTGCTTAAGAAAACATAGTGTGAATGTCTTCTTGTTTTGTTGCTTTATATAGTTGAAATCATATTGTAGACTACGCTCTTGCAACATTGCATCTTATGTTTAACATGGCTTTGTAGAGTCACCCATTCCTTATACCTTCCCATCCTTATTTATGACTGCACCACTGAACATGTGTCCAATATTCCTCTGACAAACATTGGGGTGTTCCAATGTTACTCTGCATATTGATCAGTAAGCATGTAAGCGGCTGGAATCGAATTCTAAGAACAGAATTGCTTGGCCCTGTACTTGTCTGTGACTTTGCTGTGTTTGCTGATATTGTGAGTATTTGTCTGAGTGGTGGTACCCAGTTGGCATGCCATTATCGATATAGACCAGCAATCCTCAGCCTTCCTAATGTTTTCACACTTTAATACAGTTTCCTAAGTTGTGGTGACTCCCAACCGTAAAATTAATTTTGTTGCTGCTTCATAACTATAATTTTTCTATGGTAATGAGTTATAATTTCCTATGGTCTTAGGTTACCCCTTGGAAAGGGTTATTTGACCTTCCCTCCCACAGTGGATCACGACCCACAAATTGAGAACCAGTGATTTAGAATTTCTCTTTTGTGAACTTTCAGAGTCCTTTGTTTTGGTCTTCTGGACAGTTTGTTAGGTTTTTCATTCCTTTTTTACTGACAGCTTTCTCTGTAGCTTGACCTATTTTTTACCCAGGAAAATAGTTCCTAATTTTACCTTGTTAAATATACATGAATCCTTGTAGGATATTGTCAAACTGTGCACCTAGAAATCTTCCTCTGCTCTGAGATGCTATTCTCCTCTCCCTGCTGAGTCTGAGTGTTTCTTCATCTAACCACTGAAAGTGATTTCACTCTCTTGTGATGATGGGACCTGAACTCAGGCTTTCAAGCAGGCATACGTTCTACCACAGACAGACTCCAGCTCAAGGAGGTTGGAGCAGGGTGTGGGGATTCTGGCAAAAAGACCAAGGTTTGAACCCAAGACCTTGCCTATGCTAGACAACTGGATTTTTTAAGTAGTATATGGTAGTTTTCAGATCTAGAGTTTTGTTTGTTTGTTTGTTTGTTTTGGTTTTTCGAGACAGGGTTTCTCTGTGTAGCCCTGGCTGTCCTGGAACTCACTTTGTAGACCAGGCTGGCCTCGAACTCAGAGATACACCTGCCTCTGGTTCCCGAGTGCTGGGATTAAAGGCGCGCGCCACAACTGCCCAGCCAGATCCAGAGTTTTAATTAATTGTCTCAGCACCCTTTGTAGAATAAAATAAAAAATACCCCTCTTCCCCAGAGGCTTGGTATCATCTGAGTCATGTCACACATTTATTGCCTATTGTGGGCACCCTGGGTCTGTCTTCCTCTGACCCAATAGCAAACTAATGAATATGCCCTCAGAACTCAGCAGGCTGTAACACAGGCCTTTCCTCCTAGTCCTGAGGTTTTTGCTTTCCTTGGTCATGAATTTGCTGTACCTCTTAACTTTAGATTTCTTCTAGACTTTCCCCATATAGAGAGTATACAACTTTTGTTAGAGCAATTTATAAAACTTTATATTTTTAAATCCTATTAAAAGTTTTTTTTCAAGTTCCATTTCATATCTCTTTGCATCTGGTATGATGACAAAATGGTTCTTCTA
Source organism: Apodemus agrarius (assembly GCA_964023405.1). Classification (NCBI taxonomy): domain Eukaryota; kingdom Metazoa; phylum Chordata; class Mammalia; order Rodentia; family Muridae; genus Apodemus; species Apodemus agrarius. The sequence continues at coordinate 71,932,918 of OZ030021.1, read as the reverse complement.
CTAAATTATTGACTCTGTCTTTGGTAAGACATTGTTTCAAACTTTTATATATTCATCACAAAAGGAAGATGTTTTCCCTGTTTTAACCCTTTGCACCATTTATTTCTTTTCTTCCTAATAGGCAGACATCTTGTGTGTTCTTCATTAATGGGTAAAAATGATTTGCACTCTTCCTTTGCTCCCATTATCAAAGTCAATATATTCAGCATAAAAACATGCTCCTTTTCATAAAAACTCTTCAAGATACTCATTTAATCCGATCTGCTAAAACCTGCCTTCATGTCATAAACCATTTTTTAAACAATTTTTTAAGATTTACTTATTTATTATATGTAAGTACACTATAGCTGTCTTCAGACGCCCCAGGAGAGGTCATCAGATATCATTATGGATGTTTGTGGCCCACCATGTGGTTGCTGGCATTTGAACTCAGGACTTTCAGAAGAGCAATCAGTGCTCTTAACCACTGAGCCATCTCTCCAGCCCAGTCATAAAACATTTTAAAAATAGTTTCTAACTCTCTAGGTGAGTTTTCGTTGTTAAGATGTGTGTTAAATAGATTGCCATGTTGAGTTACAGTGCCTGCCTTCTTGTGTCCTACCAGGTTCTTATCTCTAGGGAGACCTAGCCTGGACATGTTTATCTTCTTGGATCCATTAGATTCTGTTCATTCATTCTTCTATCAGTTTGTACACGTGATAATACTTGTAATTTTGCCTTTTTATACCATTTTTCTAGGTTAGTATCAAGATGATGCAGGTTCAGAAAACAATGATGAATCTCCCATTTTCTATCTAAAAAACATTACATCAGAGTTGTCTATTCTTTAAACACATGGCAAGTAGACAGTTGTCAGTCTGCACTTTCTCTGTGGAAAGAGTGGTTAAATTTAGTAGTCACTTTGTAGTCACTTTGTCAAAAAAGTTTGCAAGAGATATGTCAACTGTCTAAAATTCCAAAATTTATTCACAGGTTTGCTTATATTTTCCTGTTATCTCATATATGTATAAAGTCTATCATATTGGTCTTTAAATGTCTTCTTCGTTGGCTGCTATTTATTTATTATTTTTGACACAGGGTTCTTATAACCCGCTGTCTTTGGATTTTCTCTGTAGTTGAGGTGACTATAGATCCCTCATCCTCCTGCCACTGCTCAGGTGCATGCGGTGTGCTGGGGCCAGGCCAGGCCATGCCCCTCCTCCTCATCCCCACTCTGCTCTTCTGCTCTTCCTGCTTGGTTATTAAACCATTTCCCAACAACTGACTTAAAACTGGTGGGTTATATAAATGATATTATTAGCCTTGTGAGTTTTCCTACTGCATTTTATTTTCTGTTTCATAATGTTACTTTATTTCTACTTTGATTTAGTATTTTCCTTCATGATATAGATGTTTAACTGGTTAATTTGGAGCCTCTCCTTCCCCTTTTGAATACACGTATTTAAGTAATTAATTTCTCTGTAAATATTATTTTGGTTGTGTCTCTAAAATTTTTATGCATAGTGGTTTTATTATTATCAAACACAGGGTTGGGTTTATTTGTTGCTTTTTCTAGACAGGATCTCATGATTTCAGTAGCCCAAGCTTGCCATGAACTTAATTATGTAGCCAAGAATGGCCTCAAACTACTAGTTCTCCCAGCCCAGCCCTCCCCACCTCCTGTCATTGCCCCCTTCCTCCCAAGCATTGGATTAAAGAAAAAGACAAAGACAAAAACCATTCAAGCCGTAGCAGGTGTCATGCTGAGTTTAAAAGCTCAAACTATATAAAACCAAAAGCTATATATATAATATATGATTAGTTCATATAATTGCAAATAATGTAACAAGTTTGTGGGTTTGGGGAAGGCAGTATAGGAAGGGTGTGACTATTGAGGGTCACCAGTAGGTGCTTCCTAGGGCTGGTGGATATCCTGACCTTACACATCCATGGGATTGTGATATACAAAATTTCATGGTTTATAAAAACTAGCAAAACTCCTCTCAAGTCTGTGTAGTTCATTTGCCAGTCAGGCCTCTGCTTTGAAGAGGTTACAAAAAGAAGAAACAAAACAGTCAGTCTGCTTTGTGAAAGTTCCAAACCTCAGAGGCTGAAGTGTCAGGTGCTCTAGTCAGGGAGCTAAGAGTTTATACTGTTGGGTGCACAACTACTGTCATATGCAGAGCAGAACTCAACGTACCTACCTTTCGTTTTCTTCTTCCTTCAGGGAAGCTGGTTGTCAACCCCACTCACACATAGCTTCACTTTCTACAGATCCACTTACTCTGATCAACTGTCATCTAAAGCTATTAAATACTCAATACAATATTTTGAAAAAGAGCACATCTGTTACTTTCATATTATTATATAATTATTATGTATTTTATATTATTTATCATGTAATTATATATACTATGTACTATATAATATTGTTATATATACTATATAATATACAATTTTATATTATAAAAATTGTCATTATTGTTAAATAATTTATAAATTATTCATAATTATAATGTATAAATTAATTCCACTAAATATTACAGATCAGAAGAAACATAATATACCTAGACCTGGGTCCAGTCTTTGGCTTCAGGGATCCACTGGGGATGTTGAAATCCATTCCTGGTGAACTGGGAGGATGACTAGATCTAAGGTAGCACATAAAGCACATGCCTTTGCTCCTTTCCACCCTCAGCATTGAACTCTTGCTATCTCCATTTTTCTGTTGAATGTAATAATTGATTAATTGGCATCTTATGTTTGCAAATACCTTCTTGGACTTTGAGTTGATTGTGGTACTTCTGAAGTGTTTAAAAATTTCACTTCTTTGTTCGGGTCATGCGTTCTATGATCTGAGTCTGGAAGTCATAGAATAACTTGTGGGGATTGGCTCCCTCCTTCCACCATGTCGTGGGGATATATCTCAGTTTTCAAGGTTGCAGTACATGCACTTTTATCTGATGCATATTGCTTGGCCTAAGGTCTGCTTTCTGTTGAAACCTTGGTTGACCACTGGAGTGAAGATCAAGTCAGCCTTTACTAATAGATTATAGAACTACCATGTACTAAAATTAGGAACAGATACAAGTTACACCTAAAATTAAGCATGTTAACCTGACTTCCTTTACCAGAGAATGTAGGAAGATGAGTTGTCAGGAGTTTATGCTAACTAGATTATACATCTGTAAGCAGAAAGGTTGCTCTGTGTTGGCATTCGGTGGTACACAGATTGCTGGAAAATATGAAGCTGGAGTTTAAGTTCTAGACCTGGACTTACGCACTTACCTGGGCTTGGTAGCACAGGACTGGACTTCTAACATTTTAGCTATAGGAATTAAAGGAAGGCCTACCTAAGCTATAAAGTAAAATAAAAGCCATCCAGGCCATTTACAGACCTTGACTAAAACTGGAGAGGTCGGTGTAACAGTCGGGTTACCGTGCTGTAAAGTGTCCTCACTGTGAGCAGGACGTGAGGTCGGCGTGCCGACCTGTTGCCCTCCTGTTCACTCACAGGCACTGTGGTTCATCTAAGGTCAGAAGGCGCTCAGGCAGCAGTGCTGATCCAACGCTCAGGGGGCTTCTGGTCCTGGCGATGACAGCCTTAGCTACAATACGGTGCACAGACAATCCACCAGTGAAAAGCCTTTGATGCTGTCTGCTGCTGCCCATAGTATAACATCAGAATAAGAGATGCAGGAAGATTTCAGATAACATACCTGTGTCCTTCATCCATCAAAGGGTCTTTATAGAAAGGAGTTTTAACTACATTTGGTAGAAGTTCTGATGAAAGTGGCTTCTGTTTTGTTTTTTGGGGGGTTTTGGGGTTTTTTTTTGTTTTTTGTTTTTTGTTTTTTGTTTTTTTTCCCTCAAATTAGAATTGGCATGTGAATTATTTCCGGTAGAATTGTTCCTCAATGAGAATTGTGCATATTTCTCAGGCAAGTTAGGGACTCGGCTCACCTGGCAGTGATATGTGCTAAGGTTTAATTGTAACAAATTAGAGCTTAAATATAGCAAGCATCCTGGGGCTTGAATGGATTGTATTGTGTATTTTGGGGAAAATGCATTTGAAATTTATTCACACTCTGAGTTTCTTCCTCAAGTATTTGTAGCTGTGAGATTAGGCTGTACCAAAATAAACCATCTTGCAGGCAGTCTTCCATTCTGAAATCTACCTCATGTTTGTCGGTATTACAAAAGTAAACATTTTTATATGTATTTCTATTGCAAAATCCGTGAAAGACTACTTACCCAGGCAGTCAGTTTTACATAGTGAATGATAGTAAATGTCATAATCATGTCCTGGCTCAATGAACCATCCGAAAACAACTGCTTTCTACCTGGAACAGGTCTATGGGTAAGAGTGTCCCGGTGCTTAGTCAACAGAGCACGGACTTGCCATGCATCTGGTATCTGCTACTGTCTAACATGTTTCTGTAATTGTGTGATTCATGGATTGCAGAACATGTCAGAGTTGGCATGCTCCTGGATAAGGACCTGTGTTTCGAAACTATATGGGCAGGACATTACTAAGAAGTAAACTCATAAATTCAGTACAGTTGTTACTCTGCTGCCAAAGAGTTTGGATGCCTTAGAGACTTAACATTTAAAGCATATTATCCTTTAGCATTTGACCAAATTCACAATATGAATCATGGTACGTGTGGAACTGTAATTTCTTGTGTAGGAGTGTCTTAGTTGACTTGTTTTCAGTGATGAATTTCTGTTCTGTGTTCCTTACACCTTTCTGTTCTCTTTGCCACTACAACTACTGCTATGTATGTTCTTTGCAGGCTGTTAGTATTCAACCTAAAATAGTCCCAGAGTACTTATTTGTTTATAATATATTCTGTGAGCAAATACATTCTTGTAATTCTTTAACAACATTAATTGCTCATGGTTTGAAAAGAACTGTGCTAAACAAGGTTGGTGATGCTTCTTTGGGTCTTCTTCCCTGACCCTGGTGAGGGCTGAAAGCTGGAGCGAAAACAACTTAACCAAAATCCAAAAGAACCCAGTACACGGGCCTGTCATGAGCCTCGTGATCTGAAGTATGGAGAAACTGGACAAAAGGCAGATCTCACTGCTGGGTGCTGGGTCCTGGGTGCCTATGTGTTCTCCCCTACTGGCTCACCTCACCTGCTCAACCCCTCCCGACTTCTGTGTGTGTCACCAAGGGCTGTGCTCATAAGGAATCTGTTCTTCAGCCAAATCAAATCAGGATCCAACGGGAAGGTTTTGCTTTTCCTCTTTTAATCCCCGCTTTATCCTAAATCCTCCTAGAAGGTACTGTGATATCACACTGTTGACGAGGATACCTGTATGTTAACACATGCAGATTTGCCAGCCTCTCAGATTCTAGCATAGAGAGAGGGCCACTGTGGCACAGAGACTTGGGGAACTGTGCGTGGTGGTTCTGACTTGGAGGCCCGCACTGTGGCCACTGGTCCTTCTTAGAATGCCATGTTCTGTCCCTCCAGCTTAAGGACTGTTGCCATTTATTAGTTTGCTTCACTCTTTTAACAAAAGATGTGGAGGCACAGGCTGGAGAGAGATGCACGGGTGACTGACCACCAGTTAAGTTTTCCTCCTAATTAGTGTAGTTCCTAGGATTGTTAAGATGTGAACTTTATGCATAGATTAATGGAGTTATGCTTTTTTGATGCTTCCTAACTTAAACACTTGCCACTGACTGATTCCTCAAGATTGCTCATTCAAAATTATATTTATTAAAAGGTTATATAGCAGAGAACTGCCTTGTCTGGTCTCTGTGGGAGAGAATGTACTTAATCCTGTAGAAACCTGATGCCCAAGGAAGGGGGGTGCTGGTGGGCAAGGTGGGGTGGGTGGGTGAGGGGAGCACCCTCTCAGAAACAAAGGGGTGGGAGACCAGGAAGGGAGCAACATTCGGAATGTAAATAAATAAAATAATTTAATTAAAAAGCTTGAGCCTTGTGAATGACCATGTTGATAGGTTATAAGTTGATGGTGAATAGCAGTTTGATCTCCAGGGCTCTCACAGACAGATCTCAGCCTTCCAGTGCTGCAGCTCCTTAATACAGTTCCTCATGTGTGGTGAATCACTTTAACATTATTTTTGTTACTATTTCATAACTTTAATTTTGCTACTGTTATAAAACATAATGTAAATATCTGATATGCAGAATATCTGATGTGTGACCCATTTGAAAGAGTTGTTCAACACCCCCCCCAAAGGGGACTCAGCCTGGAACTATTGGTTCCCCAATCTTGCCCACTGAGCTTCCATAGGATAATTAGATGAGTTGACCCAAATAGGCGTGGTGTGACTATTCCCTCCGGGGGACAGTTTTGCAATGCATTATGTAGCCACCCTCTAATGAAAGCCTGGAAGGCCCTCCAGAGTCCATCTACTGTAGTCCTATACCTTAAGATGCAATCGAAGCAAAATTGTCCCAGGTAGAATGACCCCTTACATGTTTTAACCTTACAGATTAGAAATATGTAATACTGAAAACTCACTAAGAAGCAGTGTGCCTACTCCAGAGGCCTCAAGCCCCATTTCACATATTTTCACAAACTATTCCTTTCTCGATTCCCTAAGCATATGCATTTTCCTCTTTAAGCCCACCATTCCCTGGGTGTTAATTGGATGCTGAGAACCAATTGCCCACTTCTCTTCCAGCTCATACTGTAACTCATGCAAAAGGAATTATCCACCCAACTATCACCTGTAAACATTGTCTAGAGTATAAAAGCATTTGTTGAGTTGAATATACATAGATCTGTTAAAGTATAAAATCTAATATTATTTATTCCTATAAAAATTAAAGTTATATATAAGTACATTTAGATGAAACCACGGGTATGGACATGTTGTATAGGTCTAGAAGCACTGACCATCATGATGGTTTTTCTTGGCAGTCTGCGAGTAAACTTGGACATGGGCAAAGCAGCATATGGATGGATGATTATGAAAGATGAGAATATTCCTGGAACAGTTGTTCGGACCAGCACAATACCAGAAGAACTTGGACGCCTGGTGTACTTACTGACAGACAAAACAGGTACTGTTCACGTTTGTCTTTCAATGGACTAGATAGCATCTCAAATATTTTGTTTGCGCATGAGCATATGTACATGTGTCATACGGACACTGGATTTATAGGTTTCTGGGCCCAGCTTTTGAGAACTGTTTCTATGATTGAACTCCATCCTTTCATATGTTCAGTATCTTCACAATCAGCAAAATGTAACTTTGCTGTAGCTTTAAATCACTTATTTTTATATTTTGAATCTTCTAGAATCTCATGTATTTTTTTCTTGCTGATACTATGTATTTCTTTAGTGGCTTAAGAGAAAAATATGTATTTCTTTACTGTAGGGTGATCCTTGAGTTGGTGGAAGTGTTGGAAATTCAGTGCTTTAACAATAGCACCCTCCTACAAAGATCACCACACCTGTCTATTCCACTCTGCAGTTTCATTTTTATTTTGTCCTTATTTTGTGTTTTTATTTATTAGAGTTCTTAATCTCTAATATAATAATAAAACGTGATTTAAATTCTAGTAATTGTTAGTGAACTAGAAGTAAAAGCTTATATGCATAGCATAATTACATATATCACGTAAATAAAGCATGTTCTAAACACATTCAGCATCACCTTTAATCAATATTAGTAGCTAACTATAACATCACATTTAATTAATGTTAGTTGTTAAACTACAAAGAATACATAATGTGCTTACACCATGACTGAACATTGTTATAAAACTCTTTCAATTTGCACAAAGGTAAGAGAGAGAAGTAGGTGTATAGCTGGGAAATGACACATGTCCATAGGTGTGAGTAAGTACCAAGGCAGTCACCTGATGACTTTACAATATAGGAAACCAGCAAAATGGCAAGTTACAGGTTCAGATATTCTATTCATAAATATTCCACTTACAAATATTCCACTTACAAAGGTGTAAGTGAAAATACACTGGAAAATAGAGCTCCCATAACATGCACTTATCAAACATGTAGTTGTGAACTTGAGGACCTGGATGGGGGTGTGTGAAAAAAAACATTGAACATTGCTGATAAGTGTAACTGAAGACTTTGATAAGTGTGAATTCAATATTCTGCTAGTGTCAGCTCCCCTGGGGAATTTGGAAGTTTAGTGTAACTGAGGGTTCAGTTTGTGGATTTTTATTTCGATTTCAGTACAGCACCAGGTGAAGAACATCAGACATGGGACACTCACACGTGCACGTGGTTCATTCAGAAGTAGGAGGTCTCTGCTTCAAGAGCAGACTGAGGGGACACACCGCAGTTTCCTCTCCCAGTTCAGTAAGCTGACAGGAAGTTTGCCAAAGACAGTGCAATGCTAGCAAATGTGTACACCATTCCAAAACTGAAAAGAGCCGGAGGGAGGAGGATGCCAGTACACAGCAGCCTGAAGCTCAAGATGGCTGCTAGGATGAGTCACAGAGGGAAGGTTCTCCAGACCAGAGTCCTGGGGAGATGGCGACTACATAGCCAGTGTGCCTGTGCAGGCAGGTGGCCATCAGAATCAGCTGAGCACGTGTGCACTACTGTACCGGGTGAAAGAGCCCACTGCTGTGAGCTGCCTTCGCTTGCTGAGAAGGATACTAAAGCCACAATCACCAGAGTCAAATCAGAATAACGGTATGAGCAGAGGGACACAGAGATGGGGAGAATCTTTTGGAGAATGTTTGGTCCTTAAAAAAGTGTAGTGTAGTTTAGTGTGTGAGCCTAGTGCCCTGTGTCCCAACAGCAGTCAGGGCATTCAGTGAAAAGACAACCAGAATGTCACAGATAGTATACAGTAGTCTGGAATAAGTCCAAACAAAGCTTGCAAGACCCAAATGTATATAATTTTTAAACCTGAAACCCTTAAAGAAGACCTAATTCAATTAAAAGATATGATGCCTATAACCAGTTTCTCAGTTTAATAAGCACAAGATAAAGTATAAGTTCCTACTGGCCTTGGGCCGGGATGGTATATACCACATTATGAATGGATTTTGGCTGTATCATCAAGATGATGTGTTGTACTTCTCTGTAAAATTATTTTCCTAATTTTCCCCTCCCAAAAGAAATGTCTGCATGTCTGTAAGGAGTACAAAAGAATGCTGATAATGTTGCTTCAGTTAACAAAATCTAGGGCCACCTGGTGCTGCTCTCCTGTAACCAAGAGGCAACCAGAAGAGATGTGAGTCGAAGGCTAGCCTGGGCTACAAAGTGAAACACTGTTTCAAAAATTAATTTTAACAGTAAATAGATAAGTGGGGTGTTAGTACTGTCCAGAGCCCCAGCCAGCAGTGAGAACAAAGGATAGAGGTGAATTCATGGAAAGATTTTACACATCACAGTGATGAGGACTGAGAGGGGCAGAAGGAAAAAGGAAGCCCACAATGTCTGTTGATCCTAAGAGTGTTAAAGCAAACAATTAAACCACTTAACACAGAAAAATAACCAATCATGCTTTAAACAAAAAGACAAAACATGAAAGGAAAAAAATCATGGAAGTAACTAGGAATTGAAAGAAAACTGGCTTCTACCTGAATATCAAACAAGATAGACTCTTAGAAGCACTATTTCAGAAAGCAGAACAGGTTCCTAATAGAAGGTTGAATTTTAGATACATATACACTTTAAAGGTCTCAGTTTGCAAAAACAAAGTGATGGATACAGGAAAAAATTACGGTATCTGCTATCACCCGAAGTAAATTTTAGCACCAGTTTAAATAGTTGATCATCCAAGCAGATATCCAAGTGGTCAGCCAAATGAAAGTCCACATAGCCCTGATCTCATGGGATAGACTGGTTTCTGTGTCTGCCATCCAGACAGTACATGTTTTCATGTAATGTGTGTGCATTAGGGAGTTGAGGGGGGACTTAGGCAATCTCAGTGAACTCCAGGCAGTGGCTGTACCTACTCACAGTAAAACAGAAATGGTGGGAGTTAGGAACACAGTGGAGGTAGCAAATAGAATCATTGCTATCCTTGCTTAACATCAGAAATAGTAAAAAGTTAGGAGTACCATAGAAAAAGCAAATAGAATCACTTGCTATCTTTGCCTGCAGGATGTTCAGGAAACTTGTGTTTTTCAGTAAAAGAGGAGACTGGGCATTATAACGTCTAAGGCAGAGGCCATGCTGATCTACACAGTGAGTCCAGACATCCAGTACTACATAGAAAAACCCTGACTCAAAAAGAAGAGACAGTAAAGACTAATCTTAAGAGCAGTGAAAATCAAAGACATAGAAGATCTAATCCAGAATTGCTCCTGTCTAGGGAAAGTGCAGGGACAAGGAGTGGAACAGGGGTTGAGGGAGGGGCCATCCAGGGACTGCCCCACCTAGGGATCCATCCCATGTGCAGCCATCAAACCCATATACTTGCTGATGCTGGGAAGTGCTTGCTGACTGGAACCTGATGTAGCTGTCTCCTGAGAGGCTCTGGATAGAGATGTGGATGCTTGCAGCCAAATATCAGGCTGAGCATGGAAACTCCAATGGAGGAGTTGGGGGAAGGACTAAAGGAGCTGAAAGGTTTTGCAACCCCATGGGAGGAACAACAGTATCAGCCAACCAGCCCCCGGAGTCCCTGGGGACTAAACCACCAACCAAAGAGTACACATGGAGGAACCCATGGCTCCAGCTGTATGTGTGGCAGAGGATGGCCTTGTGGGAAGGGAGGCCCTGGGACCTGGGACCTGTGAAGGCTCAAAGCTGCAGTATAGGGGAATGGTAAGGCAGTAGGGTGGCAATGGGTGGGAGGGGGAACACCCTGGTGGAAGCAGGGAGAGAGAGGGTAGAGTGGGGAGTTTTCAGGGGGAAAACCAGGAAGGGGGGAAATAACATTTAAATGTAAGTAAACAAAATAACTTCAAAAAAAAAAAAAAAAAAAAAAACAGAAATCAGAGGCGCGGTATCCAAAAGCCAGAGTGTGGTGCTACACCATCTGTAGCCCAGCTGCTTGGACAGCTAAGGAGGGTCTCTTGAGTCTGAGTTCAAAGCCAGCCTGGACAACGTAGCAAGACCCCCTCCTTTAAAAAAAATAACTTCAGTTGTAAAGATAAAAGAGGGAGCACAGTACAACTTGGCAGTCTTTTGAAAAGGCTTTATAAAATAAATGTAACTTGAAAGTAAAACTAGAAAATGAAATAGAGACACATATATAGAATGAAGCTACAAACATGATATTTAAAATAAATCATAAGAGATTATTGTCAGCAGCTTAAAATGGAATCAATAGAAAAATTCTCGGCCGGGCATTGGTGGTGCACGCCTTTAATCCCAGCACTTGGGAGGCAGAGGCAGGCAGATTTCTGAGTTCGAGGTCAGCCTGGCCTACAGAGTGAGTTCCAGGACAGCCAGGGCTATATAGAGAAACCCTGTCTCGGAAAACCAAAAAAAAAAAAAAAAAGAAAAAAAGAAAAAGAAAGAAAGAAAAATTCTCAAGGAAATATAAACCATCAAATTAGACCATAAAAAATAGTTTTAGCGCCTGAAAACTGTTTTAGTTTTCACATTTATTTCTTTTGTGTGGTTGGTAGTGCATGTACATGCCACCTTCCACCATGGAGAGCATCGGAGAACGACTTGAAGGCGTCATCTTCTTCCTTCCACTCTACAGGTTCTGGGGGTTGAACTCAAGGGCACTGGGGTTGGCAGCAAGTGCCATTACCTGCTGAGCCATCTCATGTACCCATCCTAAAACTATTAAAACTCACTTCCAAAAGTTCCCCTAACACCAGCCCCAAATAATTTTAAGGGGATTTTTATCACCCTTTCAAGGCATACTTTTTATAGTATAAATTCACTTATTTGGAGAAGAGAAAGTAGATAGAATTTTATTGATAGAAAATTGAAGCCACAACAAAGAAGGAAGGTGCAAAACCGGGAAAGCAAAAGTATTGGCATCCACTACAATGAAGTATACAATAATAGATGAGTCACAACAGGTGGATGGTGTTTGTTAGAAGTCATTGCCTAGCTATGAGCTCGTTATAAAATCGGAATACATTGAGATGCCATTAACTGTGCTATTTGGAGCCCTGTAATCAATGAAAATATAATGTTTTTTTATTTGTTTGTTTTTTGGAGACAGGGTTTCTCTGTATAGCCCTGGCTGTCCTGGAACTCACTCTGTAGACCAGGATGGCCTTGAACTCAGAAATCCACCTGCCTCTGCCTCCCAAGTTCTGGGATTAAAGGCATGTGCTACCACTGCCCAGCAATGAAAATATAATGTAAAGCTCTAGATAGATGTGCTCCAGGACTCAAGGCTTGTTTAAATTCAGAAACCTATTGCTAAAAATTACAGCATTGCCATAAGGAAAAAATACACGCAGGGACTCCCTCCAGTCCAGTAAAGCATTTGGTGAGTTTCAGTTTAGTGCCTATCAATATGAAGTTCATTAGCAAGCTGGGGGTGAAGATAGATAAATTGTTTTCATTCTAGAAAAGGATATTCCCAACATATAATTTCACTTAGCAGTAAGATATTTAAAGCTTTTCCCCAAGACTAAGAACGACAAAAAGATAGCATAGTCAGTATCGTATTTGAGTTACCAGCTCATGTCAGAAATCAAGGAAAGGGTCAAAGGTTAAGAAAAGAAAAATGTAATCCTAGATGCTTAATAGAAGGGTGGGTGTTGAGGCAGGAGGATTGACTGCAAATTCAAGGCCTTCCTGGAGTACAGAGTAGATACAAAGCCAGTCTGAGCATCTTAGTAATACTCTGCCTTAAGATTAAAAAGTCAAACATCACTGGAGCCACAGCGCAGCGGTAGAGGGCATGTCTAGTGCAGGCAAGGCCCTAGGTTCAATCCCTGGCACTACCAAGAAGGAGGGTTTGGGGTAGACTGTGAAGTACTTGTTAGCAAGTAGCATACACAGAAAATCTAATAAGTCTTTAGATTAATATTAGAATTGTAGACCATTTCAGCAAAGCCAATATAGAAAAATCTTTGTGCTTACAAATAACAAAACCAGAAAATTTTACAGAGTAATGCTCACTGACATAAAGTAATGTAATTGTATTCCTTGTGGTTGGAGAGTATGTTTTATATAGCATTTGACCTTCCTAATCTCCAGAGGCTTATCCTTGGACAAAGTATGCCGAAGCTTAGGACAGGACAGACAGCTCACTATTCCTCGGTGTTCGGCCTGCTTGGCCCCGACTGTCTTTCCTGCCAGCCTTTCCTCTGACCTCATGGGTCGATGGGAAGCATCTCCCTACATGGGTAGGGGAATGCATCTACTTCCCTCAAGGCTTTTTTCTTCCTGATTGTTTTGCAAAATTCACTTGACTCCCACCAGTAGTGCCAGAGTCTCTGTGGAAGTCACAGGGAAGGCTGGAGAGACTAGCTACAACTCGGGAGGCCAGGTCTCAGATGCTCCGCAGGGTGCGCACTGGGAGGCCCTGTGCCGTCGGGGTCCAGAGGCCCACCTCAGCCAGCCACCTCCCTTCCCAAACAAGTTCTTCCAGTGTCTGTCTTTGGCCACTTGCTGTTGATAATGTGTAAATGTTTGGTGACATCAGTCCTCCTTAAAATGCTGATTTCCTTTTTTAAAAAATAAACATGAGATTGTTAGTTACAGCTCCTCATTTTCTACCATGAAATTTTAAGTCATCAGGGAAAGATGGCAGGGAAGGAAGGGTCCTGAAATGCAAAGCTCCCTCTACTTGGTGCTCTTTTTAAAGCTAAACAGGACCTCTCAGACACAAGCAGTCTTAGTGCTAGGCATAAGATAATAACAAATCCAAAAGACTAGAGAAAAGGAAGCACTTTTGAATGTATAATTCTGCAGAACGAGAGCCACATAGAAGAAAAGCAAAAAGTGTCTGCAGCCTTGACCTGGCGACAGACAGTGGCAAGTGCACCACCCCACCCCTCGGTTCCTGGCTCACAAGGGTGAGGGCACAAAGCTTCCTCACGAAGTGAACAGTTTGGGGCCCAAGACTCCTACTACCCCTTTTTCCGTCCTAGGCTCAGCCAAGTACAGCTCCCAGAGCCCTGAGACAAGCAGGCTCCAAAAAAGGCGAGAGGGGATTAATGCCTACAAACTGACTTCACATTGAAAATGGTCCATGACCGGCTATTTTTTACATTGGCATAAGATTAAGAATCCCAGCAGAACTGTATAGAATGTACTGAGGAGCTTATCATGGCTTCTCACTTGTTTGCTTATTTATTTGTTGAGAAATGTTCTTCTTCTGCTCTCTAGGCTGACCTGAAACTCTCTTTGTAGGCTGACTCCTCCTCCTCCTCCTCCTCCTCCTCCTCCTCCTCCTCCTCCTCCTCCTCCTCCTCCTCCTCCTCTTCCTCCTCTCAGGTACAGTGACTACAGATGAGCCCCCATGCCTGCTCACCACTGCTTCTCTGTGTAAGAGCTCCCAAAGAAAATGCCATCACTAGCTGAGTTTTTTCAATTGCCTGGCCATTTGTTTAGAAATGTAATGTTCCAGCTGCATCTTTACCTGCAGTCTCTCCCTGATGCTCTCAGGAACTCTGGCTCATTACCCATTCATAGGATTTTGACCTGTCTTGCTGGGAGCTGAGGTGGTAGTGGTGGGCATCCCTGATTCCTGAGTGTTCCAGGGGTTCTTAAAGGTGGTAGATGTATCATGGCCTCTCAGGAAGGCCACACTGACTAAACCATAGGCTGATGGATAACGGAGAACCACTGTTCTTTTCAGCAGTTAAGTGGCATTTCAATACTCCCCCACCTTAGCCTTACAAAAGTGTCCATGTTTCACAGTCATGCGAGAGAGTGGAGACTGAGTGGTGCCACCCCTCTATTGTGATTTCAGACACATTCTCTGTGCTGAGTGAGAGTCGCCAGCCTCCCCAGCTCAGAGGTGGCTTGTTGGACAGCTCTCAGGGCAAAGGCAGTAGAAGAGCACAACTAGAAGTCTGGGCAAGTCTAGCAGGGCCCGCCTGCCCTCTCGCCCCTTTTGTGTCCTGCTGAGACAGTGCACGCTTGGCATTGACTAGCATTATGTTCCAGGGTGTAGATTGCTACTTCTGTCTCATCTTCTCTATTTTATTCACAAAAGCAATGGCTCTACACTCTTCTGCAAGTCTGTGTGTTCCCTGGAGCCTATATGCCGGAAGCCGGTCAGGTGTGAGCTGCTGCTACTGCCTGTGCTCAGCAGTGGAGGGTTTTTGGCTTGAACGGCTCTGGCTCTGGAGGTCAGAGGCACAGCACTGGGGCCAGGCACTTCACAGACATCCATAGGGGCTGATGCCTGCTGAGATGCTCCAGTGTGAGCTGGCATTTGAGGAGCCTTACGTTACCAACATAATTGTAAGGTGGTCCTTCCTATGATTGTAAATTGGGTTTGTGCTTCATCAATAAGCTTTTTGACAAGAAGCGTCCATCACAGTGGCTCTCTCATTTGCCACAGCAGAACAGAAAATGAAGTGTCCCAATAATTGCATTATAGTTTCCTTCTCGTGGACAAGAAAGCAATGTGGTATAATTAGGTTTGATTGGAGTGCACGTTTCCGGTAAGATCTGAAATTAATGACGTTGCTATAGTGACACATCTGCGGCCAGCAGTGCGTGAAACATAAAGTAATTCATTCGACAAGAGTCGACATCTGTTAGCTGCAAGGATGCAGAGCGTATTGACACTGACCAGGGATACCCGACACTATGTGATAAATGAACAAATGATGCCGAAACAGGAGGACGGATAATTTGTACTTAATCTGCCGGGAGAACTTTAATCTTCTCACTGGTTGCATCTGACAATGCCATTGTTTAAAGAACAATGCTGCAGTGAACTCATAAATTTTAAAACTTAACTCACGGTCTTACGGCGCAAACGGCGGGCACACTGGACGCAGTGAGCGGCTGGAATCAGGTGCGTGGCCAGAGTTATAGCTTAGCTTAGCTCTGCAGGAGATCTGGGCACAGAAAGCTCAGCGGCGGGTGCAGACTAGCAGCTGGGACCAGCTCTCCGAGTGGACCAGCAGCGAGGGGCCACCGGGCGGGCCGCCTCGGGCACAGCTCGGCACTCTAGCAGCTGGAGTCAGGGGCCTGGACTCAGAGCGAGCACAGTCCAGCACAGACAACGCAGCCAGAAGGGAGCAGCAGAGCCGGGTACGAGCAGCTCAGCCAAGGACACGCGGTGCTTTCAGCAGGGGCAGCCATCTTGCCCCAGACCCCCGCGTGCAAACTGCGGGCACACTGGACGCAGTGAGCGGCTGGAATCAGGTGCGTGGCCAGAGTTATAGCTTAGCTTAGCTCTGCAGGAGATCTGGGCACAGAAAGCTCAGCGGCGGGTGCAGACTAGCAGCCGGGACCAGCTCTCCAAGCGGACTAGCAGCGAGGGCCCACCGGGCGGGCCGCCTCGGGCACAGCTCGGCACTCTAGCAGCTGGAGTCAGGGGCCTGGACTCAGAGCGAGCACAGTCCAGCACAGACAACGCAGCCAGAAGGGAGCAGCAGAGCCGGGTACGAGCAGCTCAGCCAAGGACACGCGGTGCTTTCAGCAGGGGCAGCCATCTTGCCCCAGACCCCCGCGCGCAAACAGCTGGCACACTGGACGCAGTGAGCGGCTGGAATCAGGTGCGTGGCCAGAGTTATAGCTTAGCTTAGCTCTGCAGGAGATCTGGGCACAGAAAGCTCAGCCGCGGGTGCAGACTACCGGCCGGGACCAGCTCTTTGAGCGGACTAGCAGCTAGGGGCCACCGGGCCGCCTCAGGGCACAGCTCAGAACTCTAGCAGCTGGAGTCAGGGACCTGGACTCAGAGTGAGCATAGTCCAGCACAGACAAGCTGCCAGAAGGGATCTGTCTCCTGGGGACAGGCGTGCTGTGCTTTCAGCAGGGCGCCATCTACAATAAGACCAACTAACGCCAGAGATAAAGAGATGGCAAAAGGCAAACGTAGGAACGTTATTAACAGAAATCAAGGCAACATGGCACCATCTGAACCCAATTCGCCAACCACAGCAAGTCCAGGATACCCCAGCACACCAGAAAAACAAGAGTTAGATATAAAAGCACAGGTCATGATGCTCCTAGAGGAACACAAAAAAGACATAAACAAATCTCTTAAAGAAATGCAGGGGAACATCAATAGAGTAGAAGCTCTTACAATCCAAACACAAAAAACACTTAAAGAACTCCAGGAGAATATGGGCCATCAGACAGAAACCAATAAAGAGGAAGTGAGAAAATCAGTTAAAGAAATGCAGGAGAACTTGAAACAACAGGCAGAAGTCATGAAAGAGGGAGCACAAAAATATATTAAAGAATTACATGAAAACACAAACAAACAAATGATGGAACTGAGCAAAACCATCCAAGATCTGAACACAGAGGTAGAAACAACTAAGAAATCACAAAAGGAGGCAAACTTGGAGATAGAAAACCTTGGGAAGAAAACAGGGGTCGTAGATGCAAACATAAACAACAGAATACAAGAGATAGAAATAAGAATCTCTGATGCTGAAGATAACATAGTAACCATTGACTCCACAGTCAAAGAAAATGCGAAATCCAAAAGGCTTGTAACCCAAAACATCCAGGAAATCCAGGACACAATGAGAAGACCAAACCTAAGGATTATAGGGATAGATGAGAGTGAAGATCTACAACTTAAAGGGCCAGCAAATATCTTTAACAAAATTATGGAAGAAAACTTTCCTAACTTAAAGAGAGAGATGCCCATGAATGTACAAGAAGCCTACAGAACTCCAAACAGACTGGACCAGAACAGAAACACCTCCCGTCACATAATAATCAAAACCCCAAATGTACTAAACAAAGAAAGAATATTAAAGGCAGTAAGAGAAAAGGGCCAAGTAACATATAAAGGAAGACCTATCAGAATCACACCAGACTTCTCTCCAGAAACCATGAAAGCTAGAAGATCCTGGGCAGACATCATGCAGACCCTAAGAGAAAACAAATGTCAGCCAAGACTACTATACCCAGCAAAACTCTCAATCAACATAGATGGAGAAATCAAAATATTCCATGACAGGACCAAATTTACACAATATCTTTCCACTAACCCAGCTCTACAAAGGATAATAGGAGGAAAACTCCAACACAAGGAAGGAAATGGCACCCAAGAAAAGGCAAGACAGTAAACTTCTTCCATCAAACTCAAAGGAAGATAACTACTCAAAAACAAAAATAACATCAAAAATGTCAGGAAGTAATAATCTCTATTCCTTAATATCTCTTAACATCAATGGACTCAACTCCCCAATAAAAAGACATAGACTAACAGACTGGATACGGAAACAGGACCCTACATTTTGCTGCTTACAGGAAACACACCTCAGAGTCAAAGACAAACACTACCTTAGAGTAAAAGGATGGAAGACAATTTTGCAAGCAAATGGTCACAGGAAGCAAGCTGGAGTAGCCATTTTAATATCAGATAAAATTGACTTTCAACCCAAAGTCATCAAAAGAGACACAGAAGGTCACTTCCTGCTAGTCAAAGGAAGAATCCACCAAGAGGAACTCACAATTCTAAACATCTACGCTCCAAATATAAGGGCACCCTCATTTATAAGAGAAACCTTACTAAAGCTCAAAGCACACATTGCACCTAACACAATGATTGTGGGGGACCTCAATACTCCACTATCTACAGTGGACCGACCAGGAAAACAGAAACTAAACAGAGACACGGAGAAACTCATCGAAACTTTGGAGCAATTGGATTTAACAGATATATATAGAACATTTCACCCTAAAGCAAAAGACTATACCTTCTTCTCAGCCCCTCATGGTACCTTCTCCAAAATCGACCATATAATTGGACACAAGACAGATCTCAACAAATATAAAAAGATCGAACTAATCCCATGCCTCTTATCAGATCACCATGGAGTAAGAGTGTTCTTCAATAGCAACAAAAACAACAGAAAATCCCCATACGCTTGGAGGCTGAACAATATTCTACTCAATGATACCTTAGTCCAGGAAGAAATAAAGAAAGAAATCAAAGAATTCTTAGAACTTAATGAAAATGAAGGCACAACATACCCAAATCTATGGGACACAATGAAAGCAGTGCTTAGAGGAAAACTCATAGCCCTGAGTGTCTCCAAAAAGAAACAGGAGAGAGCATATACCAGCAACTTAATGGCGCACTTGAAAGCTCTGGAACAAAAAGAAGCAATTTCACCCAGGAGGAGTAGAAGACAGGAAATCATCAAACTCAGGGCTGAAATCAATCAAGTTGAAACAAAGAGAACCATACAAAGAATCAACAAAACCAGGAGCTGGTTCTTTGAGAAGATCAACAAGATAGATAAACCCCTAGCCAGACTTACTAAAGGGCACAGAGACAGTATTCAAATTAACAAAATTAGAAATGAAAAGGGAGATATAACAACAGAAACTGAGGAAATTCAAAAAATCATCAGATCCTACTACAAAAACCTATACTCAACACAACTGGAGAATCTGGAGGAAATGGACAATTTCCTCGACAGTTACCAAATTCCAAAATTAAACCAGGATCAAATAGATCGTCTAAACAGACCCATAACCCCCAAAGAAATAGAAGGGGTCATAGACAGTCTTCCAACCAAAAAGAGCACAGGACCAGACGGTTTTAGTGCAGAATTCTATCAGACCTTCAAAGAAGTCCTGATACCGATACTCTTCAAATTATTCCACAAAATAGAAACAGAAGGAACACTACCCAACTCATTCTATGAAGCCACAATTACCCTGATACCAAAACCACACAAAGATCCAACTAAGAAAGAGAACTACAGGCCAATTTCTCTTATGAATATCGATGCAAAAATACTAAACAAAATACTTGCCAACCGAATCCAAGAACACATCAAAACAATCATTCACCATGATCAAGTTGGCTTCATCCCAGGGATGCAGGGATGGTTCAATATACGGAAATCCATCAACGTAATCCACTACATAAACAAACTCAAAGAAAAAAACCACATGGTCATCTCTTTGGATGCTGAAAAAGCATTTGACAAAATTCAGCATCCTTTCATGCTAAAGGTCCTAGAAAGAACAGGAATTCAAGGCCCATATCTAAACATAGTAAAAGCAATATATAGCAGACCAGTAGCCAACATCAAGGTAAACGGAGAAAAACTCGAAGCAATCCCTCTAAAATCAGGGACTAGACAAGGCTGTCCCCTCTCACCATATCTCTTCAATATAGTACTTGAGGTACTAGCTAGAGCAATTCGACAACAGAGGGAAGTCAAAGGGATACAAATCGGAAAGGAAGAAGTCAAACTATCACTATTTGCAGATGATATGATAGTTTACTTAAGTGACCCAAAAACCTCCACCAGAGAACTCCTGCAACTGATAAACAACTTCAGCAAAGTGGCTGGCTATAAAATCAACTCAAGTAAATCAGTAGCCTTCCTATACGCGAAGGATAAGCAGGCCGAGAAAGAAATTAGGGAAATGACACCCTTCACAATAGCCACAAATGATATAAAGTATCTTGGAGTGACGCTAACCAAACATGTGAAAGATTTATATGACAAAAACTTCAGGTCTCTGAAGAGGGAAATTGAAGAAGACATCAGAAAATGGGAAAATCTTCCATGCTCGTGGGTTGGCAGGACTAATATAGTCAAAATGGCAATCTTGCCCAAAGCAATATACAGATTCAATGCAATTCCCATCAAAATCCCAACTCAGTTCTTCATAGAGCTAGAAAGAGCAATTCTCAAATTCATCTGGAATAACAAAAAACCCAGGATAGCTAAAACTATCATCAACAGCAAAAGAACTTCTGGGGGAATCAATATCCCGGACCTCAAGCAATATTACAGAGCAGTGGTATTAAAAACTGCATGGTATTGGTTCAGTGACAGGGAAGCGGATCAATGGAATAGGATCGAAGACCCAGAATTGAACCCACACATCTATGGCCAATTGATCTTCGACAAAGGAGCTGAAAACATCCAGTGGAAAAAAGATAGCCTTTTCAACAGATGGTGCTGGTTCAACTGGAGGTCAACATGCAGAAGAATGAGAATTGATCCACTCTTATCTCCTTGCACTAAGCTCAACTCCAAGTGGATCAAAGACCTCCACATAAAACCAGACACACTAAAACTAATAGAAAAGAAACTGGGGAAGACCCTTGAGGACATTGGCTCAGGGGAAAAATTCCTGAACAGAACACCAATTGCTTATGCTCTAAGAGCAAGAATAGACAAATGGGACCTCATAAAACTACAAAGTTTCTGTAAGGCAAAAGACACTGTCAAAAGGATAAATCGGCAACCAACAAATTGGGAAAAAATCTTCACCAACCCCACATCTGACAGAGGGCTAATCTCCAATGTATACAAAGAACTCAAGAGGTTAGACCCCAGAAAACCAAATAACCCTATCCAAAAATGGGGTACAGAGCTAAACAGAGTCTTCTCACCTGAAGAAATTCGGATGGCTGAGAAACACCTTAAAAAATGTTCAACATCACTAGTCATTAGGGAAATGCAAATTAAAACAACCCTGAGATTTCACCTCACACCAGTCAGAATGGCTAAGATTAAAAACTCAGAAGACATCAGGTGTTGGCGAGGATGTGGAGAAAGAGGAACACTCCTCCACTGCTGGTGGGAATGCAAGCTGGTACAACCACTCTGGAAATCAGTATGGCGATTCCTCAGAAAACTGGGCGTGATACTTCCGGAGGACCCAGCCATACCACTCCTGGGAATATACCCAGAAGATTCCCCAGCATGCAATAAGGATACATGCTCCACTATGTTCATAGCAGCCTTATCTATAATAGCCAGAAGCTGGAAAGAACCCAGATGTCCCTCAACAGAGGAATGGATACAAAAAATGTGGTATATATACACAATGGAGTACTATACAGCCATTAGAAACAATGAATTCATGAAATTCTTAGAGAAATGGATGGAGCTGGAGAATGTCATACTAAGTGAGGTGACCCAGTCTCAAAAGAATACCCATGGTATACAGTCACTGATAAGTGGATATTAGCCTAGAAGCTTGGAACACCAAAGACACAAATCACATATCAAGTGATGTCTCACAAGAAGAAAGGAGTGGACACTGGTGCTAGAATGGACCAAAACATCATTGGGGGAGAGTACAAGAACAGTAAAGTGGGAGGGGTGGATGCGGGAGCAGGGGGAGGGAAAAGGACATGTGGGGCCTTTGGGGGTGGGGAACCAGAAAAAGGGAAATGAATTGTAAATATAGAATATATACAATAAAAAAATCAAAAAAAAAAAAAAAAAAAAAAAACTTAACTCACGGTGCAGCCTATTAAAGCAATACATTAATTCCTTTGGTAGGAAGTTTTTGTCTTCATGTAGAACAAAACCATTACTAGAAATACCCAGTAAAATAGCAGGATTATTTTTTTGGACCTATATTTAATTATAGTATCCATTACCCAAAATGCCATGTTTTTCAGATTTGAATGTTGTGCATTTCATAGGACAGCATCATCAGGAAGGAAATGCTATTTTCATAATTTTTAATACAAGCAAAACAATAATGTGTGTCCTAGTTAGTGTTACAGGGTAGGCAGATCTTGGAAGTACGATTTAGAGTAAGTTTTTAATGTCCTGTAAACTAGGAGGTCATAAGGTCTTCCCATCATGGTGATAGTAGCTACAGTACTCCTTTCCAGCAAACATTTGCTGTCTCACTAGGACAGTCATTACTTATATATGAGTGGTATAATTAACATTTCGGGTGTTTAGATTGATTGAGACACTTAACACAAGTGCTAGGAAACAGAATCTTTGGAAAAGGCCTGATTTACAGGCAAAATACACTGATTCTACATTGAGTAGTGTGTGTTTGATTGATTTGTATATGTGTACATATAGATACCCATGAATGTTCATATGTGTATGTGTGGTAACCAGAGATGAGCTTAGGTGTTGTGTTGTTCTTCAGGTGCTTCCCACTTTGATTTTTGAGACAGGGTCTCACTTAACTGGAATTTCCAGATAAGCTAGCCTAGTTGACCTTTGAACCCCAGGGATCTGCATGTCTCCAGCTCTTCATCACTGGGATTACAGGTACAAGTGTACCACCATGCCCAATTTGTTTTGGTTTGGCTTTTGAGATAGTGTCTTACTATGTTACCCTGGCTAGCTTGAAACTCTCTATGAAGACCTAGCTGCCTTCAAACTCGCAGACATCTGCCTGCCTCTGTTACTTAGTGTTGGGATTAAAGGCATATACCACCATGCCTAGCCAATTATTTAAGAAAAAAAAAAGGCAGGTTTTAGAGATTAGACTTGATGCTTGTGAGTAATGCACTTTCCCAACTGAGCTATTTCTCAAGTCCTGTTAGTTTTTGAAACAACTCACAATTTAGCTGAGGCTGGCCTTGAACTTGTAGCCCTGCTTCAACCTCCTAAGTGTTGGGATTATATGTATAACATCACACCCAACCCAACAGTATGTTTTAATGACCAGTGATGATATTAAAGTTTAGTGAGTCACTTATCACTTGAGAGCTTTGTTTTCATTTGCTCATTTGTTCTGCTACAACCAGTGATCGCTCATTTGCCTTGCCCCAATTTTCACAAGAAATCCTGCAGTCCTGAGATGAGCTTACCTCTGTACACTGTAGGTGGCTTCTTCTGTTTGTCTCTTAAAACCACCTGTCTGTCTGTGTTTTGAGGCTCAGCACAGTCTTGATGTGTGGACAACTTGCAGCCCAGTGGCTCTGAGCAGGGGCCTCACAGCTGCTTCCCAGTGTGGACTGCATCTGCTGCCACCGTGAAAATGATGCCCACAGGACATTTCTCCTAAAACTGAATTTCCTCCTCACCTGTCTTGCTCACTGCAGTCCAGAAAGCCTCTGCTTTACAAAAGACTATTACATTTTTTTCTTAGAAATCACAAGAAAACCTGTTGTCACAGGACCTGAGTATCATAAATAGCTCAGTGTCACACTCTTTGATGTGGTGGCTCCCTGACCATCTGGTTTCAGGCCAGCACCTTCTTGTTAGCAGTTTCCAGTTTGGAGCCCATTTGTTTCTGTTATTAAGATGACAGCGTGCTTAGAAGTCACCAAGTGACTACTCTGACTTCTTCATGACATAGCCTCCCTGGCTCCAAATAAACAACCTAGTGAAAGTCTTTGACTAATCTGAATACGAGATAGGTATAATGACACACCTACACTCAGGAGGCACAGGCAGGAAGTTTACAAGTGAGCATAGCTTTGCTGGTGACAGGAAAAGAAACCTAAACACAGAGCTTTGTATCTAGGAGGAGGAGATAAGAGCTGTAAACTGGGCTTCAGTTCGCTCTTACATCATTTCAACTGAACATACTATGCAACAGTGTGTTTAATATTTTATTGTCTTCTGGGATCTCTTGTTTCACAGGCTTTGAGCATGTCTAGAATTACTCTTGAGATTTCTCTAAAGATGCTCAGAAACAATATACAGTAGATAACACTGTAGAACTTAGGAAACTTAGATTGGAAATGCTATATCATAGGCTGACTGGATGACTAAAGTGATGTATTAAAATAGGAGCCACATTCAAACCCTGGGCTTACTATCCAGTAGTAGTTTAGATGGGATGATGGTGGCGTGTCTGTGCTTTGGGAAGCAGCTGGTATTATCATGCACCTGTTGCATTTGAAGTGCTATAGTGTCGTCTGTGCCTTCTTCCATGCGTTGTTAGTCCTTAGACTTTTGTTTGGCCAATTTGTTTTCAGTTTTGTTGGGTTTTTGGATTTGTTTTTGGAGACAGGGTCTTACAACACATCCCTGGCTGGCTTAGAACTCTGTAGACTAGGCTGGCCTGGAACTGAAAGAGATCTGCCTGGCTCTGCAGCTCAAATGTGGGCCACAGCATACCTGTCAGTTTTCAGTTTTCATTGGAACTCTTATCTTCTTGATCAGCTATTTCACTCCAGTTTAAGAATTGAGCTATGGGGTTCACATTGAGATAATAATAGAGAGACTCCATGCCGGGAGTGGAGTGGAGCGACACTGTGCTTCCTTACATGCTCAAGGCCCGAGGTTGGATCCCCAGCACTTGTGGGCAGTACTGACCTGTGGACAGTGGCACATACTTGTAATTCCAGCATTCCGAAGGCCGGCGCAAAGGGGTCAAGAGTTGGGGACTAGCATGGCTTACGTGGCAGTTTTACTGTGGCAGACACGCGTGTATGCGTGTGTGCGTGTGTGATTAGTAAGTGTGACTTTAAAATTTTCACTCCAGGCTTGTTTTGGGTTTTTGTTGTTGTTGTTTTGTTTTGTTTTTTTTTACATTTATTTAATAGCACATGCTATCATACAATATTTAAATGAATCCTGACTCGTGGGTTTTGTGACTAGGAAGGAATGGTCATTGACCTGGACAGCACGGACACTGAGTTGAAAAGCAACAAGGGAAACACCAGTCAGAGGCTCCACCAGGTGGAGTTACATAAGTAGCCTGGCATTTCTGAACCCTTGGTGCGGCACACCCCACTCCTCGTGTGCCAGCTGGCGTGCCAGCGTCTGATACATGAGAAGTAGCCAGTGGCGGAAGGCGAGTGAGAGGAGGGCACTGGGAGGAGGAGGAGGAGGAGGAGGAGGAGGAGGAGGAGGAGGAGGAGGAGGAGAGCATTGTCAGGTGAATCTGGCTCATTTGTGTCACCCTGATGGAGAAAGTCCTCCACACCTGACCTAAAAACCCTAACACAAGCTCTCCTCTTTATAGTGTCCTCGTGACAGAACACAGACTTTCCTTCTCACTGCGTCCTCCTCTTGAGTGTCCTCTTGACATGACACCCCCACCACCCCCCACCCACCCCCCACCCCCCGCATCGCATGGGCCCTTTCCCTTCGCTCTGCCTTCAGGGAGCATCAGTGTGCCCACAGTTGTAGACATGCCTCATGTTCACCCTTGAGGAGTCCCTCTACCATCACACGGGCGGTCTCGCCGCCCTCTCTGGGCATTTCCCGCCTTGCCTCCTCTGCGTTTGGGCCTCTGGGGATAAGCCTGCTTCCTGCCTCTCTCTTTAGCTGTAGGATTGTAAGGAAAGAAATCCACACTACCATGTTTTGTGTTTTGGTGACTTCATACATTAGCCTACAGGAAGTTTTATCTCCTCACCGCCCCCCCCCCCACACACACACACAGACACATACTCTTAAAGACAATGCTTTGGGGTGTTGAGAGCCCCTGGTTACAGGCATTGGACCCACACTGTCTGTGACATTAACCCCTGTCTCTGCTGATGCCTGGTAATGAAGATTTGCCAGAGAAGCAGTTCCTAATTCCTTTGAAGTTTGGGGGGGGGGGGATGAGGAACTTTGGCCCCTTGCTGAGGAAGGCAACAATTAGGACTGTCAAACTGTGAAGAAAGCAGCTCCTGACTGCATCAGGGAAATTCTGTTGCTATTTGGAGCAAACGAATACCAAGCTACTGGTTACTTTTAATCATGAGAGTGATGTGAAGAGATTTTTGTTTTGGAAATACAGCACAGGTAGGAAATGTGTTAGAAAATATTAGACCTTGAGTTTAAAAATACCCGCAAGAGGTTCTCAATTTTGGATAGGAGATGAAGAGGGCTGTGCCAAGGGTTTCCTAAACAGAGTCTGGGGAAGGAAGAGTTGTGCTGTACGTGGTCTTGAGTAGACCTGAGAGGCTTCAGGATTATTCAACACAGAGAGCAAAGAAGACCAGGGAGCCCAGGGTGGGAGTGCCATGGTGCTGGGAGGACTGTGTAAGGAAGACCAGGGAGCCCAGGGTGGGAGTGCCATGGTGCTGGGAGGACTGTGTAAGGAAGACCAGGGAGCCCAGGGTGGGAGTGCCATGGTGCTGGGAGGACTGTGTAAGGAAGACCAGGGAGCCCAGGGTGGGAGTGCCATGGTGCTGGGAGGACTGTGTAAGGAAGAACAGGGAGCCCAGGGTGGGAGTGCCATGGTGCTGGTAGGACTGTGTAAGGAAGAACGGGGAGCCCAGGGTGGGAGTGCCATGGTGCTGGTAGGACTGTGTAAGGAAGACCAGGGAGCCCGGGGTGGGAGTGCCATGGTGCTAGGAGGACTGTGTAAGGAAGACCAGGGAGCCCGGGGCGGGAGTGCCATGGTGCTGGGAGGACTGTGTAAGGAAGAACGGGGAGCCCAGGGCGGGAGTGCCATGGTGCTGGTAGGACTGTGTAAGGAAGAACAGGGAGCCCGGGGTGGGAGTGCCATGGTGCTGGGAGGACTGTGTAAGGAAGACCAGGGAGCCCGGGGTGGGAGTGCCATGGTGCTGGGAGGACTGTGTAAGGAAGACCAGGGAGCCCAGGGTGGGAGTGCCATGGTGCTGGTAGGACTGTGTAAGGAAGACCAGGGAGCCCGGGGTGGGAGTGCCATGGTGCTGGTAGGACTGTGTAAGGAAGACCAGGGAGCCCGGGGTGGGAGTGCCATGGTGCTGGGAGGACTGTGTAAGGAAGAACGGGGAGCCCGGGGTGGGAGTGCCATGGTGCTGGGAAGACTGTGTAAGGAAGACCAGGGAGCCCGGGGTGGGAGTGCCATGGTGCTGGGAGGACTGTGTAAGGAAGACCAGGGAGCCCGGGGTGGGAGTGCCATGGTCTGGGAGGACTGTGTAAGGAAGACCAGGGAGCCCAGGGTGGGAGTGCCATGGTCTGGGAGGACTGTGTAAGGAAGAACGGGGAGCCCAGGGTGGGAGTGCCATGGTGCTGGGAGGACTGTGTAAGGAAGACCAGGGAGCCCAGGGTGGGAGTGCCATGGTGCTGGGAGGACTGTGTAAGGAAGACCAGGGAGCCCAGGGTGGGAGTGCCATGGTGCTGGGAGGACTGTGTAAGGAAGAACAGGGAGCCCGGGGTGGGAGTGCCATGGTGCTGGGAGGACTGTGTAAGGAAGACCAGGGAGCCCAGGGTGGGAGTGCCATGGTGCTGGTAGGACTGTGTAAGGTCGAGCTGGCATCCCCTCTGCCTTGGGACTTTCTACATCCATCTGCCACCTTTGGTGGCATTTAACTATAAGGAGTTATTGGCAGTTGTTGGCTTCTGGGAAAGGAAGGGACAGCCTTTTCTATGATAAATCAACCACATTCCAGTGGACGGCCACACATCTAAAAACAGTTGGCTACTCCAAATTGGCCTTGATGCTCCCTGGGGTGGAGTAAAGGGATGTGGATAGGAAGGGCAGGAAAGGAACACAAGTTTGGGTGGCAGGCATGTGGGGGTTGCACTGGAAAGAGTTGGGGAGGAAGGAAGGATATAATCAAGATATATAAATTTCTTAACTAATAAAATTATTTTAAATATTTTTAAACAAAGAACTCATTTGTCTAATGTATATCAATCAGTGTTTGTTGTAGTATTCTTTTAAATTTACATGTAAAATTGTTCATAATAAAAACTTGATCTCCTTGGCCCACTGTAAGTTATCAAGGAGAAAAGGCTATAGAAAATTTGTCATTTATATCAAATAATCTAAAACAGCATTTATATATAATACATTTAGAATATTGCAAATTTTGGGAACATATACTTTGTGATCTTTGTATTTACCAATTAGTATATTATTTCATTTCCTTTAACCACGTAGTACTAGAATTCTGATTTTCCATGTTTGTTAAATGCCACCTACAGAGCTCCTGTTTTTATTTGAATCTGGGTTGCTGCTGACTTTGATATTTAATGTAACTGTGTATTTTAAGTTAATTCCACTTTGAGACTGGCATAGATTACATCTCATGTAACTGGCTTCATTTCCACTTCTCTGAAGCTGGAGCCATGTACTTAAGATGTATGGCGCACATGGTCAGTCCAAAGGGCAACAACCAATGTTGCTCCTGAGGAGTTTGTAAAGCTCTTAATAAAGTATGTCCATTAAAAAGTGTTTATCAAAATAGCATCTAAAAAACAAAAATTAAAATAAAAAGCCGGTCTTTTGTAAAGCAGATCCTATGTTCTTCTGAAAAGCGCCAAGTCAATAACGTATTTCACAAGGAATGTCAATCCCGACTAGTCATTGATAGGTATTGTCAATATCATGTATGCCAAAGAAAATTAAAGGCATACAGATGTGGGGACAGCCCGACTTTGGTTGAAAATGGCTATGCCATTGCTTGTGTCACCTCTCACTTCTTGTGTCTATTGGTTGGGAACCCTACTGCGTGGGCCGTAAGTCCTGGGCCAGAGCCCCAGTGGAGACTCGAGGCAGGTACCTTGCATGGCAGCCCCTTTCCTCCTAAAAGGGAACATTCCTTTGTTGTTCTACTTCTGTGAAACCAGATGAATTAATCACATGCTGGCACTGCGTGGGCATTTGCAGCACGTGAGATTTGTGTGGCTCAGCTTTATTGGCAGTCCTGGGCAGACATCGTAACGCGTCTGCTCTGGTTTGAGGAGAGTCTTAAGGAGTGTATCCCCATGGCTCTCTCAGAGACTCACCTATGAAAATTGTCTCCCATTTCACAAATCTTGTCATTTCAGGTGACATACATGTATCAGGAACCAACTGGGATAGGCTAAGGCTTGCAGGTAGCCTTCCTGGAGGTGGCCCACAGGTTTTTTTTGTTTTTTGTTTTTTGTTTTTGTTTTTGTTTTTTTGCATGGTCTGCAATGGGTGAGCTCGATGGCAAAACCCAAAGAGACTTCATCTCAGAATTGGATTTGTAGCTGATATGCTTTTCCTGACATTAAATTAATATTATAACCCCTGGGCATTAGCCCACCCTATAGATCCATAGGGTGGATCTATTATGTTCCTGCAGATCAACATAAACTTTAATGAAATAATGCTGTTTAAATGAATTAATAAACCTAGAGAATTCCTGATTTGATTTAAATAATTTTAGGAAGAAAGTTTTAAGAGATGGCCTTAGTTGCTTTTCTAGAAAGATATAATAAAGTTAGAATCAAGAATAGAATGTGCCCACACCTTTTAATAGTAAATAAGTGCTGCATAATAAGAAATGCAGTGAGCTTTCATAATTACATTACGAGAGATACAGACTTAGGACAGATTTGCCTTCAAGGGAAACATTTAAGTCCAAGGATGAAGCCATAGGTATGTACTATGTGTACCATACAAGGTATGTACTATGACAAGGCAAGGCTATGTAAAAGCCATTGCTTTGAGTTTATGATGAGCATCTAGAATGGAACACTGCTTTGAACGTAATATCAACATCCTTCTGAACTCCCATTTTATCTCTGTGGTAAGTTTCTAAAAAGAACTTTTTCTCTAAGAAGGTATAAAAAGGCCAGAGAAAAGAAACAAAATTGTTGGTAGGATGGTTTGACTGGGGCGGGGGGTGGGAGGGGTGGTTCTATGCCGTCCATCCATCCATCCAAACGTATATTTTGTCTGTACGTACCTATGTAGGTATATGTGTATGTATGTAAGCATGTATATCCAAATACTTGTGGGGTTGATTGAGACAGGCAGTTGGGCCCAACCAGAGTGTGGGTACATGAATATATATGTGACTGTGCACATTTGTGTATATAAATCATTTTAATTCTTTTTTTTCCTTCCTCTCTGGTTCACAAAGAGTTAACCAGCCTAGCCAGAGAGGCTCCTGGCTACCTGTAGAGAGAAGGGAGTTATAACAATAATTTTTTTACTTACTTCCCCACTACTAGGCAACAGGTTTTAACCAAGCCAGCAGTTTTTAACAACAGAATAAGCAAGAAAGTTTTTAAAAAATTTTTTTTAAGTTATCAGCAAACCTTCAGTATAGTTAGAGTGCTAGAAGGCCAGAAGCCATCAGTCTTTAAAGCTACTCTACGTCCATGCTGCGTCCCACTTCAACCATTCCAGGCCAGGCTGGCTCCTGGCAGTACAGGAAGGATTAAACATTTGGAGTATTTTCTTTCTACCAATAATGATTATTTTTCGGAATTAGGTCTTAGGCTACTAAACCATGCTAATGTGGGGCTAGGTAGTGTCGTTCTCCAGCCCAGTACTGTGACCAAGTCAATAATGACCTCACTTCCTAGTTTATGCCTTATTAGAGGACCAGAAGTTGCTATTATACCAATTCACAGATGTGAACCAGGCACAGAGACTCAGATTTTCTTTTTTCTAGAGCACCTTCCACTGGTAAAGACTGTTAACACGACAGGCTTGGAGAGACACTTCTAAGCCTCCCTGTCAGAGGGACCTTTCTGCAGGCACTTTGCGTCTCCTAACAGATGACCAGCCCTCCTTAAGGAACTGCAGAGCTTCCTCACCCTGCCTTCGCTCACTGCTAATCTCCCTACCACAGGGACGCTCACTCAGAATGAAATGGTATTTAAGCGGCTCCATCTGGGTACTGTCTCCTATGGAACAGACACTATGGACGAAATCCAAAGTCATGTCCTGAACTCCTACTTGCAGGTATGTGAGTGAGCTTCTGAACGCCAGCTGCTCTCAGGCACCCACAGTGCTGAGCTAAATATGTTAGTTTGGTTATTTTACTTTTTATATTACCCTCCTATCAACTCTAGTATTTCAGTCAAGAGACTATGACTGGTATATCTATATCAGCAGATTCATGCAACTATAATGAGCTCAAATAGTTTTTTAGTGAATTATTTCTAAAAATAAATTGTTTAGTAAACGGTATTTTAAAGGGTAATTAATAGAATACTGGCTTTGCTGTTTCCTAGTAATTTGTTTTTCTTTATACTTAAATAAACCTTTCTCACATTAAAAAACATACCGTTCTGTTTTTCGTCTTCTCGGTGACTAAGGTAGGTACCTCAGCCCCGTGCTCCTTAGCAGCTCACAGAGTACTTTCTGAACTCACTATGGGAGCTACACTGCAGGAAGGATGCTATCCAACTCCAAACGTTGGAGTCTTGTGTCCTAAGTATGTGGTGTCCTCAGTAATACCTGCAGCCTCCAAGAGGCATCCAAAGGCCATAACAATAGCCTGGATACTTACCCTGTGTCCATGATGTGATTATTATTATAATGATTTTATCAGGATCATATTAAAAGCAGAAGAGTTGAAAAATCATTATATAAATATAATGGATATTTAATGTTTACTTATATCTAAGAGCATTTGGAGATTTTTTTGCACTAACGGACATCTGTGGGCTATGTTGAACTTGTGTTAGTCCCTATCTATGTTGTTATTGTAATGGTGGTTGTCTGTAGCCCACTTTAATGTAGCACAGATCTTTCTTAATCTGATTATCTTTGCCCACTGGAAGTACTTGCTGGGTGAGAGCTTACTCTTTAATGGAATTTGTATGAAATTAAATTGTGCAAGCATCAGTGAGCATTACATAGCTCAGAAGGGGAAGGGCTAAGCCCCTCCATGGCTGAAGCAGCTCCTAAGCTGGTGCAGAGGGGGCTGCCGTGCAGCTGCGGGTAGCACTTGAGCACTGAGCAGGTACCTCAGCGTGCAGCCCTGTGCCTGGTGGGGAGAGGCTCATCCTAGTGCCTCTCAGTCGCTCTGGCCCTAGTCTCTTCTCAGTACTGCCCTGAATATCTGAGGTAGGTTAATAAGAAAATGTGTGTCTGTCCTGTGGCTTTGGGAAGTATCCTCTGTCACCTGCCATGGTAAGGAGGTGAATAGCAGAAACCCATCAGTGGATGGTGACAGCTCACTCACTCATAACAGTCCTGATGGGAATTATGCACATGCACAGTGCTCAGTGGGCAGTTGCTTCTCATGGACAGGACTTAGCTCTGAAAAGCTTGCTTTCCCTGACACCATTACTGTATTTAATCATTGTTACCTACGAACCAGATAATCACAGTGGATTTATTTATGATATTCAGGGAAAGGTCTCAAGAGTTCTAGCTGCTTTGCTTGGTATTGTCTTATGTGTAGTGTGTGCATACACCATTCTGTGGTGTTCTTCATCTTGCTGTCTTAAGGAGTAAAGTAATAGTTAATTGAACTTAGGAAAGGGGAATGCGTTGGGCTTTAAATATCATAGCAAATACATATATGGTGTGTTTGACAATCTCAAAAGAGCCAAGCATTGTGCATTGCTGAGACAAAAATAATAATTTATATTCCTGTGTACAGTATGAAAGAAAGAATCAAATCACTGTCCTAATCTCAAACAGTTTATTTTAGTTAATAAAACATGCCAGTAATTTCTGTATGGATCATTTTTTTCTGTCTGCCCTTATTACATGGCAACCTGTTTTAAAGGTACACTCACAACCAAGTGGTCACAACCCAGGTTCTGCTCCACTGAGAAGAAGCCAGTCCTCAACGCCTAAAGTCAAGAAGAGCGTCAGCAGTAGAATCCACGAAGCAGTGAAAGCCATCGCCCTTTGTCATAATGTCACTCCTGTGTATGAGGTTAGGGCTGGCACCACTGGAGAAACTGAGTTTGCTGAAGCAGACCAAGACTTCAGTGATGAGAACCGCACCTACCAGGCCTCCAGCCCCGATGAGGTCAGTTGCTTCTTTCGAGCATCTTGTTTGGGGAGGGCAGGCTGTACAGTGCAAACCTGTGTGATCGGTTTCCACTTGGAGGCTACAAGCTTGAAGGTTCCTCCTCTAAGGCAAGGACACTAAACCATGTCCTAGATTCTGACATTAGCCTTAGTCTGTGTGACCCTCTTGGGCATAGTCCAAGCCTTTCAGGGCTCACTTTTGACCCTTCCATATTAATGCCTAAGGGTTAGTCTGCATGATTCTTGTTAGCCACAGACTAGGCCTCTGAAATTCAGACTGTTACAGACCAGATTTGCTTATGATTTAAGGGAAGATTCTTAAAGATTTTGGCCTTGAAGTTTTATACCATTACATTCAACAGTTTTTAATGGAAATAACATGAGAAAAATCAGCTGACTTTATCAAAACTTGGCTCCCCAAATGAACTTATTACTGTTATTGTACTTCATTGTCTAGTATTTTCTTATGTTGCAATGAGTCACTGTGCTTACATATTAAATTTCCAGTTCTGTAGAAAAAATATAAATATATAAATTTATATAATAAATATATATAAAAGTATATATATATACTTTTAAAAGATTTGGAGTATAAATAATTGAGAAACCTACAGAAATGAAAAAAAATAAATAAATGTCTTTTAACTTAATCATTTCCAGCCTCACTCTATTAGGATTTAGTAACATTCATTATTAAAATTTCTACTTCTTATGCAGTCATTCTGAGTATGTTTATACAGCTTTATCTAATCTGTCCCCTCAGAATATTTTAGACAGTTATATAATATAATCAAACCAACTTTAGAGACAGTGTTAACAGTTAGATCTTTCAAATACCCTACAAAATTAGATCATATAAGTACATAATCATCATGGGTAGGGAGGCTGTTAAATTCTTATTCTGTAAGTAATAGAAAGGTAGGCAGAGAACCCCAGTGTTGGTGATGAGCAGTAGACAGACCTATCAGGTAGTTCTGGTGTGAGATCTGAAGTTGAAAATACCAAAGACCAATGAGTCAGGCTCCAAGGACTCATGTGAAAGTGAGGACCCTGCTGGAAACTAGAGATATTCATGTCAATTCTGGAAAACAAACAAAAAACTGTGTTTTTTGCCTTTGTTCTGAGACTTTGAATAAGGATAAATTTAAATTTAAAAGTAATAGACTAATTGATGTAGTAGAGAGTTTCAAAACATTTGGCATGGCTATTGATGGCTATTCTTATGAAGGTTTGTAGTAAGGATTAGAAGCATAAAGCAGAGTAATGAAGAGCTTGAAATATATGCAGGTTGGCCATTAGAGCTCCTTGCAACCTTTAGACAAAGATGGTATGGTTGTTTAAGCGATTAGCGTTGTTCAAAACTATGCACTGGACAGTTGGAAAGATGCTGTAAGGGCGTCTCAGGAATCAGATGCCACCCACCACAGGATCTAGAGCTCATTTGAGAGTTTCCCTTGAGAACGAGAGCCACCATGGTGACTTGCTCTTACAGGCTATCTAAAGCACTGTTTCCTGTGTTTAACTACAGCAACTTAGAAGGTTCAATAGCCATGGTCTGAGATTCTGTTTGAGTTGGCAAGTAGGCCTTGGTATTGTCTGCATGGTTCTGGTTTTGTCTGCATGTAGAATGTGACAGTTACAGAGTAATGGAGAATTCCTCTGAGACTCAATAGAAAATCTGTCAGGCTAGGTGATACATGACGGTAGGATCCCTGCAGATGTCCACAGAGGAAGGAAGGCACTGTATTCAGGGGTGAGTTAAAGACGCAATAGAAACCCCAGGTAAATTGTAGATGTTTAGAAGCACTGAATCCCGCCCTCAAGAGGTAGTGCCAGGGAGATCTCTGAGGTTTGAGGATAGCCTGGTATACAGAATGAGTTTGAGGCCAACTGGAGGTACAAAGTGATAAACCCTGTCTCGCCTCCCCCCCCAAAAGAAAGGGAATAAAAAATATTGACATAATGGGAAAATCAGGATTAGCTGAACTATTGGTGATATTATGTAAGAAGCATCAGAATAAAATCCATTTTGGTAAAAGGGGGCAAGCTAGGGAAATGAGCCCCATCCTTTGCTGACCTGGTTGTGTAGTGTACATGCCTTCAATTAGGGTCCCTATGCTACTGCCCCACTATGGCTCATAGACTAGGTTGATCAGCTCTTAACTACATCTTTTGAAACCATTACAATAGGGTGTGTGTGTGTGTGTGTGTGTGTGTGTGTGTGTGTACATGCATACGTGCGTGTGCATACATGCTGATAGGAAACCTGGATGCACAGTTAGCAGCCCTAAACCATTTAGAAATTTCAGGTTTGTAGGTAGGTCCTATCTGTAAGACGTATAAATTACTGTCTTAGCTCTCCAAGAAGGTTTTGAGACAGATGTAGGACAGACATACTGCTTTGTGAAAGGAGAAAAGGACTGCTGTTCCTTGTCTCAGCAAGGCCTGAACACTGGTTTTTGCTACTGTAGCATTCCAGAACTCTTCAGCAATTCTGTACAATCACATGTTGAAAAGGAATTTCTTTATCCTTCTTTTTTGGAAGCCTAGACCAGAGGTTTTCCAAAGAAATTCTTATTTGAAGTTCAAAATGTACTTTCTTACATATTCACATTATTGACTACCAAAAGAAGTGTAAATTTTTTGAAGTACATACATAGTCATAAATTGTTACATGTCTTAATGCTTAAATATTAGGAATTTACCATAGAAAGACATTTCATTGATTTGAAGACTTAAGAGCTTAAAAAAATAACAAAAAAATTGTTAACCTTACACTTAAGTTTTTTTACTTGTATGAAAATTTTACAGAGATTAAAGACAGAATGAGTAATATGTAAAAAGATCTGTACCTCGTATTTTAAATCTGAAAATGAAAACAATGAGCTTCATCATGATTTTTTAAAGTGCAGTATTGATGTGGTGTGTGCAGATCCCAGAGCCTCAGGAAAGGCATCCAAATAGCCTGTTGTTTGGCATATTGAACTTCGCTGCCGTTAGCTTGACAGATGATAGCAATGTTTCCCAATCACCAAAGTACCATTGTAAAAGCATTTTTTATTGAATAAAGTGCTCAGAATATTGCACCCTGGAGCTTTATTTAGGGAAATGGTTCAATTGATGTTTTCTGTTTAACCTCAGTGTTGACCTATCACAATATCTATGGTTAATAAGCAGTGTTATCCTTTAAGAGACTTAACTAGTTTTATACAGTCGTATCAGAACTACATTCTTATAATCCTATTTATTCATGGCTCTAACAGTTGTTTCTACAAAGAACTTCGGAATCAGCGGTCCCCGCACTTTGTACATCACACTGCCCTTCCATCAGCCCCGTCAGCTCACAGCACTGCTTCATCTTAGACTTAGGATGAATGTGAGTTGCTGAGCTGCTCCCATTTTTGAATTCTTGAGCTAGTTGCTATTCTTTGTAATATAATCCACCTTGATATTTATTTTCCTGAATAAAAGGAGGATCTTTTTCTATACCAGCACATTTAATGTAGTTGAACTTTTAATCTACAAATAGTAGCAGTCTTGGGGAGTAATTTGTAATTCATAACGGTCCTCTTAGGCACAGATAGTAAGTACTTGCAGTGGTATGTCATCTGCCACATGCTTATGTCTACTCGGAGGTCTAACAGTGATAGTGATGTCAGAGAGCAAACAATGGACTTTGCATGTATGAGGTAGAACATATTTATGTCCTGGTCATTGGTCCTTATGATAAGTGATCAAATTTCATTTTCTGTAAGACAGAAGGAAATCCTGCTTGCCTGTGATTTGTGTCTACGGGTTTAGCATAGCAAACTCAGGCTGAACAAATGTCAAGTGCTCCATAGAAATTCCTTCACAGAATGAAAATCCAGTGTAGTTTCAGGAAGCCAGCACTGAGCTCAGGTCGAAGGAATCACAAGAGAACATAAGCTCAGGCTCAGTGCAGAGGTCATCAACACAAGTGATGAAGGCGTAGCATGACCTCTGCTGGCTAAGGACTGAAGGATTGATTGGCTGTGCTTTGTAATGAGTGCTTATTCCTGTAAACTACCTACTTAGTAGTCGCATCCTTTCCCCTACATGGCTACATTTATTCACATTAGTAAGTTTTCTGTTTAAATATTATTTCAAGGTGCAGCTGTCTTTGCCTTGCTCAGCCAAGATTCTTATATGCAAGAATCATCTAGAATTAATGACAAATCACAAGTAATATTTTATTATTCTAAATAAAGGAACAATATATCCTTAATAGCATTGCATTTGGATTTACCGAAGAACTAATGTATGTCGAGTGTTGTATTTTTTTAATTCATTTTATTGTGTGTGCCTATTGAAGCAAGACTAATTGTGGTGTTTTGTCAATATATTTGTGAGGAGCAAATCATTGTCAGTGACACAAAGCCTTCACTCTGTGACCTTCAAGACCAATAGAGAATAAATACTGCATAGCTTGTCTGTGAATATTGATTAGCACTTTTTCCAGATCAAATTGCATCTTAAGTTAATAATTCTATTAAATTATAACAATGATTGTAATAACCACAATCAAAAATGATGAGATGTCAATGATTAAATTATGATTTATAAAGTACATGGTAAAATATGTACTCTGAGGGTTACAGCTGGCAGCTGTGTGCATAATTGCTAATAGAATAAAGGAAATTTCTGCCAAGCATTTCAAGAATAGTGGCCCAGAAATTTCTAGATAATGGAATTATAGAGATAGGGATTGATAAAATCTTGCCCTGTGTTTTATCTCCTCCCTGTGGTGTAGCTCCAGGACACCCTTGCCTATACTGGTTACTTAGCTTGGGGAGATGTGAACGTGCAGATGAGGTGTCTGTGACAGCTGGTTAGTGGCTGCTAAGTGGCCTGTAGAGGACCGCACCGGCTCTCACTGATGTATTTTTTTGCACATTCTCATTTTAATTATTCTTGCCTGTGAATTATTATCAATAGTCACATTGTATATTAGAAATTTCCGAAAGCTCAGTAGTCATAAAAATAGTCATTTGAAATATATGAAGCCTTTTACTTCTAGATTATCATTTTCCATCTCAGAGCACAATATCCCAGAGGTTATTTCTTGCCAGAGGTTATTTCTTGTTATAATGCCAGGCAGCAGTTAATTCCACTTAATATAGATATACACAAGGAGTATTTGATACCCTACTTGTAAGTTATTTCATTACCTACAAAATTGCCTTATAAAATAGATTCAACTGATAGCCTTGGAAACACAGAACCAGAAAGTGCTGGTTGAGAAATGCGTTCTTTTGCCTCTACATTCATGACAGCATCTAAAGGAGACAGGGAAAGAGACTACAGCAGGCACAGTATAAAGCATTGGCCTGTGCTCCCCAGTGCTTTCACCTAGTTCTTCTAGAAAGGATTATAGAAAACCCACATTTTGAGCTCTAAATGTTGGTGATGTGCAGTGACCCTGGTGCTCTTTACATAGAATTCAGAATCAAATACCAGGTGTCAAGCACTCCATTAGAGAAGCCCCTAAACCAAGACTGTAAAGTGACTCTGGAAAGGGACAAGGTCCTTTGTAAACACTCTGAACAGTCTGCATCAGGGCAAGCACACAGTGTGACTTTGGATTCCT
Organism: Apodemus agrarius; assembly: GCA_964023405.1. Classification (NCBI taxonomy): domain Eukaryota; kingdom Metazoa; phylum Chordata; class Mammalia; order Rodentia; family Muridae; genus Apodemus; species Apodemus agrarius. The sequence goes on along the minus strand of OZ030021.1, from coordinate 71,893,974 downwards.
TGGGGAAATGGGCAAACAGCACACTGCACCCAGGCTTTTACAGGAGTCCTCTGTGTGTGTCTTCTTTTTTATTTGAATCCCAGGATGCCGCTCTTGGTCACACAGCCCATGTCAGGTGTCTCCACTGAAGGTTTCCCTTATATTTTCATTGTATTCATAATCAGCTGGCTGTGATGGTGCACACCTTTAATCCCAGCATCTGGGAAGCAGAGGCAGGAGAATCTCTGTGAGTTTGAAGCCAGCTCAGTACACATAGTGAGTTCCAGGATAGTTGGGGTTATAGAGCCTAAAATAACAAAACAAACCTGTTATCTTGGTCTGGAAGTTCCCATGCACACAGCCTGTATCAAAAGGGGAGTTATACACCCTCCCTGTGGGTGAAGTGCCTGTATAAATTATACTTTTGCATGAGGGAGTTCTCCACACCCATTCTCTCTCTCTCTCTCTCTCTCTCTCTGATTTTTTTTTTTTTTTTTTTTTTTTTTTGGTTATTTGAGACAGAGTTTCTCTGTGTAGTCCTGGCTGTCCTGGAACTCACTCTGTAGACCAGGCTGGCCTTGAACTCAGAAATCCGCCTGCCTCTGCCTCCCAAGTGCTGGGATTACAGGCGTGTGCCACCACGCCCGGCTTCTCTCTGATTTATTTAATCAACCATTTACTTCTCACAGTGGATTCCTGGATATTTGTTTTATACCTGTTTAATCCCCTCTCCTGTGCTACTTTCCATATCTAAGCACTGCCTTGTTTTCTGTACATATAGAGATGATATATCTTATGTATATTTTTGCTCTATTCTTAGAATAAATAATCTAAGGACCCAAGGTAAAACCTGAAGAGGACCACACATCTGATAGTGCTGCCTGTTTCCTAGGTGCATGCTGGACTGCTTTCTTTAAGCATGCTTTTCTAAAGGATGTTTTATATTATTTGTATGGGGCAAATATTCTATAACTGAGGCTCATCCCCAGTCCCCAAAGTATGTATTTTCAACTGTTTGACTGTAGGAGGAAGATAGAATCTAGCTTCCAGTGTTACCAAAAGCGTCTTTGCTTTTGTTTTAATGTTGTATTTAATGTCATCAGATACTCGTCCTAAAAAGAACACCTCAACCTATTTCACATATAGAGAGAGTTCACTGGAGCTCTCCTTTGCTACACAGTTCTCCAGTAACTACACCAGGGTTCCAAGCTCCTCCTGGAGCTGGAGAGCTGTGGAGGACAGGCTAGCTGCCCCTAGGAGTTGGCTACTGGGTTTGTCTGTTAGGGGAAGATCAACCTAGATGATGGTGAGCGCTGAGGTTCTGCTGCAAGGCTGTTCCATCTGCAGTCACTTGTTTATATTATCAAAAGAACTTGCCCCATACCTAGGGGCTTATACTGGACAGTAGCTAAGGTGTCTGTGTTGCGGAAAACGTAACCCCTTTGTTTGCTTGGCTGGATATGGGCAAGTCATCTTCAGGGCGATTAAACCTTTGGGTGGAGTGCTGGGCTATGTGTAAGGAGCTAAACTTAATTTTGTTATAAGCTCCTAACTCAAAGGAACTGTGAAGCCAGGCATAAACTAAATAATAAACAGATGTGAGTCACCAAATATAGAAAGCCTGGTCCTGACTGCAGCGGGGCACTGTGAGATGATAGGGTATTCACGGAAAGATGCAATTTACGGGTCACAGTGTAATAGTAACCTTTCACTGTAAATTGAAAATTAACCTTGGCATATTAGATCATTTGCAACTTACGGAGTCATTGTCTTGGGTAGGAAGAGACTGTGGTCAGGAGCTCTCCTCTAGATGGGATTGTTAGCATCTGCATGCCTTCTTTGATGCTGTGGTTTGGAGCAGGTTGCTGATGCTCTTGGTTACAGTCCAGATCACTGGCAGGTGTTCTTCATTCTGTTCTCAAACCTGGGGCTCAGAGCAAGAGTTAGGATTCCACCTTTACTGTAGCACAGCTCTGAGCATGGTGTGTGCCATCTTAACCAGCAACTGCCACCAATGCTGAGAGGGTAGTTGCTGTTGCTGTGCTATGCTGTAAATACCCCAAGACCTGGGCCTAGAAAGCCATTTGACTTTCACAGACACATCCTCTTTGCAGTCATGCAAGTCCACATGCAGTCTTCTGATGCTTACACCCCTGCCGTTAATAAAGGCAATAGGCCACAAAGGTTCAGAGACTGGCAGCCCTGTGAGAGGCATCCATAGAAGATAAATCTTTAGTTGATTCTTTTCAAACAGGAAATCACAAAGCAAATAATTTCTAGATGGCAGTTTCTCATAGTACTGACAAGCACTAAGCAGTCTGTTACTGTTTGTATGTATGCCCAGGACAAGGGCACAGAAATCTTACCAAGACTAGCAAAATTTACAGAAATCATGATTTACTGAATCTATGCTTATTTACAAAAGAGAAAAACTATCAATTGCATGTAGAGAGGGAAAATGGGGACTCAAATTAATGAGGCAAATTTCTGTGTGTATCCCAAACAGTATACTCTTAAAATCCAGGATGGAGCACAATACCTCAGATAGGGCTGGCCAGGTCAGACCAATAGAAAATCAGGGCTTGAGTTTACTCTAGCTTGATGATCTGGCATATCTTCTCTTCTAGTCTAACCTGCTCAGTATATTTTACAATTTGATCATGGTTTCACTCAGTGTATCATAGGTTAACTCCACTATGTAAACATTTTAATAGTATCAAAACATTGTAATGAAGATATTTTCCCTGGTGCATTTAACTACATATAATTTGTGACTGGTAACTTAAAACTACTTAAATATCTGTGTTTATCATCTAAAGCAACCCTCATACTTGTGCAGATCACTGTTAGGAAGTATCCTAGAAGAGCATGCAGACCCCAGGAGAGAGTGCATGAAGACCAGTGTGGCTATAAAGGCCTGTTGTCCATGTCTTCCATATTCCAGCAGCCCACAGGGGAGAAAGCACCCCATCTGCCTCCAGTAGGGGGCGATGGGCACTGCAGGGTTTCCCTCTGCTCCTCCCACAGACTCCTGTGCAGGATCTTCTCTTAAAGCATTGCCTGCTGTGTGTCCCGAGAGCTCTCAGCATTAAGGGTGTGTAACAGCTTTCCATCCCAGAGTCAGGAAAAAAAACTTTTTTGAAAGTTTTTACAATTGGGTTTCTGGAAATTACCTAGAAACCTTGATTTTAAAATGATTTCTGATCTTCCCACAAAATGAAAATAATTTCTGTACCAAAGGATTTAGGGTCAACCCTTGTCTTGTAACCACTCATGCATCCTACTCAGGGACCCTCTTTCCTGTGACAGTCTCATCCTCACCAGCTTTCCACAAGGCCACCATTTGCACACACTCTTGATCCCTTACTGGAACTACATTTACTACATTGTTTCTTAGGGGTGGGCATGGTGTCCTGGGACTTTCACAAGACACTAAAATTGAATTAATGATGCCTGGCATAAAATTTAAGTTTTCTTGAGATTTCTTGAGTTCCCAAAGCCTAAGATAAAATACCGGTTGTACAGTGGTTGTAAAAATGAAAACGGGGAGAGACTCATGCTCTACAAGAGCTGTGCGTTCCTGACAGCTGGCTAAGCTGTACCTTCAAGACAAAAGCAAGGGGCACACCCTTTCCCACCCCACCTCAAGGGCACCAAAGGAACCTTGCTGGGCTGGGCTTGGGTTTCTTTGTTTGCTGATAAGGTTATATACTGCTTTAACTGTCTTATAAAGAGATTGCTTTTAAAGATAACCCCTTTTCTTGAAAAACAGCCATAAAAGACTGCATGTATTAACTTAAAATTAATTTTGCCACTAATATCTTTTTAAATGTTATAGTAAATAACTATAACAGCTGCTAAGTGTGAGCACCTGCATATGCCAGGAACTCCCTTATATCACTCCAGCCTTAGCACACTGTGGAAGTCTCTTCTTCACAGGACAGTGGAGAGCAGACCTTGATAAAGAATTGGACTCAGAGCTGCTGGGCGTCTCAGTTGTACTTGAGACTCAGAGCCCAGGCTGGTCTTCTTCTTTGCTGTTGTCTCTGTCCTAACTGTCATTAACTGTCAACTTGACACAGACTAAAATCACCTGAAATAGAGTCTCTAGTGAGTAATTTTTTTATAATATTGGTCTGCAGACATATCTGTAAGGGATTGTCTTGATTATTAACTGATACTGCAAGGCCCAGACCACTGTGAGTGGTGCCATCCACACACAGGTGGCACTGGGCAGTATTAGAAAGCTGTCACACATGAACAAGCCACAGAGTGAGCCAGCAAGCAGTGTCCTCCATGGTCCCTGCCTTGCATTCCTGCCCTGACTTCCCTCAGTGATAGTTTGTGACTTGGAGTCAACTCTTTCCTCAGATTACTTTAAGCCGAAGTGTTGTATCACTGCAGCTGGATGACCTAGGGCAGTCTTGGCATTTGTAGCTATAATGTGGGCACCCTGATGTTTATTCGCATAGGTTCGTTATGGGTGTCAGCATATCTTTTCTACTAGGAAAAGGAGGTTAAAGAACGCACAGAACTGCCGTCTCCTTCAGAGCCAGTAGAAGTGTAGGCGATGGGTTGGGGCAAACCATGGAAACTTAGCACCAAGGTAGATAGGAATTTGTCATTGTATCTGATACCATCTGGGTCTGGGACTCAGTCAGTACACATTGCAAAATAGTCTTTATGGTGCAGAATGGTCTGCAGTAAATATATCATTTACTTGTTAAAGTATGTGGGAGACGAAGGAAAAGTTATCACAGTTCTCTGCACAGTTGTGCCTCAGTGGGCTTTTTGCACACTAGTGTGCTGTGTCTTTCTTCATGTACCGGTCCCTAGGCGGCTGCTCCTCACACATTCTGATCTCTTCAGGTGGCACTGGTACGATGGACGGAGAGTGTTGGGCTCACTCTGGTCAGCAGAGACCTTGCTTCCATGCAGCTGAAGACCCCCAGTGGCCAGGTGTTGACCTACTGCATCCTACAGATGTTCCCCTTCACCTCCGAGAGCAAGCGGATGGGCATCATAGTCAGAGTATGTCATGGCTGCGGCCGCACCCACACTCCAGTGGTCAGTCAGGTTCCAGGCTTTCTACGTACATACAGAAACTACCCCCAGAAAAATTCAAAGTCAACTATTTACCCAAATACTTTGTGCTTTATTATTTTCTTAAAAACAGAAACAAAAAACACAGCTACTAATGTATGAGCTGAGAAGCTGGTATGACTCCAGTTGATAAAGTCACTCTCCTGGGAATACTGACAGTAAAGGACAGTAGTAACGTTTTAATTAAAATTGTTTTGTCTTCAACAGAAATTGCATAGCATGATTTATTTCCACAAAGTTACTAATACATAACCTTTATTAAAGTTATCTTACTCAGTACCAAAATTGTATTTTGGAATTCCATTTGTTAAGCAGTGAGCATTCTGTCACACTTGAGAAAGTGGAGAGGGTTACTGCTTATGCTTGACCAGACTGAAGAATTACAGTGCTACATCTCAGGTGTTCGCCGACTTTGGCTCTCACGGCACTGCCGTCTTAGAGCAGTTCCTACAGAGAAAGCCCATGGCACATTCTCTAGGACATGCTTCCTCTAGAGCCGTCTTCCGTAGTCCAGTGGCTGTTTACAAGAAGCAGTTCAGCCCAGCTGTCTCTGTTTATTTTTACCCTATTACAGGATGAATCCACAGCAGAAATTACATTCTATATGAAAGGTGCTGATGTCGCAATGTCCACCATTGTCCAGTACAATGATTGGCTAGAAGAGGAGGTAAGCAAGTTATCCTCAGCACTGTACAAATGTCTTCATGAAGTTTAGTAAGGCAGCAACAGAAAAGTAGTCCCTTTCCCACACTTGTAACCCCTGTGTGGTCACCATTTCAGGACAGAATTCGTGACCAAGGATGATAGTTCTTTCTCACTAAATTATTCTAAATACCTACAGTTTCTTCCAGGTACATACAAGTAAAGGCTAAGAACCCTGGTTAGTTATAAAAAGTTTGCTTCCTATAGAAATAATTGCTATTATTTAATGTATGAAATGTGCAGATACATGAAAGTAAGTCTAAAATAGTATTAGATATATAACAAATTAGGTTTAATATTGCTAATTTATTCTCTTGAAAAAGGAAAAAAAGATACAGACTTAAGCAGTCCTATATAATTATTCCTAAACAAATATATTTGTAGTTAGCCTTGTGAGGTTTAACAGTCCCTGTTAAGGTTGTGTATTGATCAGTAGCTGGGTTCCCACAGTGACACTAAGGTGGCTAGGACTGTGAGTCGCCCTCCTCCTCTGTGCACACTACTGCAGGGGCCTCGTCCTCGTTCTTGTTCTGACGCCACTCAGCCCTCAGAGATGGTCTGTCAGCACGGCAGCCACACCCGATATCGCGATGGTCTTGGCAATATGAATCAATATCTCCTTCAGGCCACTTTGATTTAATCAGAGACATGAATAAATTAAACTCCCTGAAGACCTAGTAAAATGCCATAAAAATTACTTTTGGTCATAATGACATGCAATTAATTGTAAAATACTTGTTTAATTTATTTAGCTTTATGAGGTCAAATCAATAATTGTCTTGCCATAGACAGACAATGTCAGATTGCTGTTCAGAAAAATAACTTCATTAAAACACATTTATGCGCTCAACATTGTATTTTCTTTCCATAGATAAATCTTTTGCCTCTTTGCCACCGGAATGTTTGTTGTGATCTTGTTGTAGCCTCAAAGCCTTTCACTTTATCAAGAGCAAAGCAAAATAGTATTTTAGCAAAATTCCTGGGAGTGTGTACCAATATGCATATCTATTCAGGTTCCTTAAAGCCTGACCCCTACCTACAGCCTGACCCCTACCTACAAACTGACCCCTACCTACCTACACCCTGACCCCCTACCTACCTACAACCTGACCCCCTACCTACCTACAACCTGACCCCTACCTACCTACAACCTGACCCCCTACCTACCTACAGCCTGACCCCTGCCTACAGCCTGACCCCTACTTCCAGCCTGACCCCCTACCTACCTACAACCTGACCCCCTACCTACCTACAACCTGACCCCCTACCTACCTACAACCTGACCCCCTACCTACAGCCTGACCCCTACCTACCTATACCCTGACCCCCTACCTACCTACAGCCTGACCCCTACCTACAACCTGGCCCCTACCTACAGCCTGACCCCTACCTACCTACAGCCTGACCCCTACCTACAGCCTGACCCCTACCTACCTACAGCCTGACCCCTACCTACCTACAGCCTGGCCCCTACCTACCTACAGCCTGACCCCTACCTACCTACAGCCTGACCCCTACCTACCTACAGCCTGACCCCTACCTACCTACAGCCTGACCCCTACCTACCTACAGCCTGGCCCCTACCTACCTACAGCCTGACCCCTACCTACCTACAGCCTGACCCCTACCTACCTACAGCCTGACCCCTACCTACCTACAGCCTGACCCCTATCTACAGCCTGGCCCCTACCTACCTACAACCTGACCCCTACCTACAACCTGACCCCTACCTACCTACAACCTGACCCCTACCTACAACCTGACCCCTACCTACCTACAGCCTGGCCCCTACCTACCTACAACCTGACCCCTACTTACAGCCTGGCCCCTACCTACCTACAGCCTGACCCCTACCTACCTACAGCCTGACACCTACCTACAACCTGACCCCTACCTACCTACAGCCGGACCCCTACCTACCTACAGCCTGACCCCTACCTACCTACAGCCTGACCCCTACCTACAACCTGACCCCTACCTACCTACAGCCTGGCCCCTACCTACCTACAGCCTGGCCCCTACCTACCTACAGCCTGACCCCTACCTACCTACAGCCTGGCCCCTACCTACCTACAGCCTGACCCCTACCTACAGCCTGACCCCTACCTGCAGCCTGACCCCTACCTACCTACAGCCTGGCCCCTACCTACCTGCAGCCTGACCCCTACCTACCTGCAGCCTGACCCCTACCTACCTACAGCCTGGTCCCTACCTACCTACAGCCTGACCCCTACCTACCTACAGCCTGACCCCTACCTACAGCCTGACCCCTACCTATAGCCTGGCCCCCTACCTACCTACAGCCTGGCCCCTACCTACCTACCAGCCTGACCCCTACCTATAGCCTGGCCCCTACCTACCTACAGCCTGGCCCCTACCTACCTACAGCCTGATCCCTACCTACAGCCTGACTTCTACCTACAGCCTGACCCCTACCTACCTACAGCCTGACCCCTACCTACCTACAGCCTGACCCCTACCTACCTACAGCCTGGCCCCTACCTACCTACAGCCTGACCCCTACCTACCTACAGCCTGACCCCTACCTACCTACAGCCTGACCCCTACCTACCTACAGCCTGACCCCTATCTACAGCCTGGCCCCTACCTACAGCCTGGCCCCTACCTACCTACAGCCTGACCCCTACCTACAACCTGACCCCTACCTACCTACAACCTGACCCCTACCTACAACCTGACCCCTACCTACCTACAGCCTGGCCCGTACCTACCTACAACCTGACCCTTACTTACAGCCTGGCCCCTACCTACCTACAGCCTGACCCCTACCTACCTACAGCCTGACACCTACCTACAACCTGACCCCTACCTACCTACAGCCGGACCCCTACCTACCTACAGCCTGACCCCTACCTACCTACAGCCTGACCCCTACCTACAACCTGACCCCTACCTACCTACAGCCTGGCCCCTACCTACCTACAGCCTGACCCCTACCTACCTACAGCCTGACCCCTACCTACCTACAGCCTGGCCCCTACCTACCTACAGCCTGACCCCTACCTACAGCCTGACCCCTACCTACCTACAGCCTGACCCCTACCTGCAGCCTGACCCCTACCTACCTGCAGCCTGACCCCTACCTACCTACAGCCTGGTCCCTACCTACCTACAGCCTGACCCCTACCTACCTACAGCCTGACCCCTACCTACAGCCTGACCCCTACCTATAGCCTGGCCCCCTACCTACCTACAGCCTGGCCCCTACCTACCTACCAGCCTGACCCCTACCTATAGCCTGGCCCCTACCTACCTACAGCCTGGCCCCTACCTACCTACAGCCTGGCCCCTACCTACCTACAGCCTGGCCCCTACCTACCTACAGCCTGATCCCTACCTACAGCCTGACTTCTACCTACAGCCTGACCCCTACCTACAGCCTGACCCCTACCTACCTACAGCCTGACCCCTACCTACAGCCTGGCAGTGACCCCTTTGTTTGGAAGGCACGGTGTGTGCTTACAAGTATAGGTGGCATGTCTAGGTGTGGGATTGATGCCACTGGAGCAGTTTAGATTCTGAAATGAGTCACCAGCTGCCTTCAAACAGGTGTACCTAGAACACAACCAGCATTGTACCCCAAATCATCCTCCTTTACCTTAGCCCCAGCTAAAACTTTTCCACTTTTAGTAGGGGAAAACAGTATTTTATTGTAAAGATATTATGGCACGGTAAATGGGTTAGCATATTTTCATATACCTATTGAATGTATTTCCATTTCCCATTTACTATGTAAATAGGATAATGACTCATCTAAGGCCTCCTCCTTCCTTGTCCAATTAAGACCTGAGCCCCAACCCTGGTGTGTAGGGTAGATCACCCTGTGATCAACCCTGCGCATATTTGTGGTTCTGTATTTCTGCCAGACACTGGCAGGTGACTTCACAGCAGTGAACTCTGACAGCGTAGTCCTGTTGAAGCAGTGTCTATGATGAAACTGCAGCGGGCAGATGCTTTGCCCAGGGCCAGGAGCTGCTGTGGCTGTGGAGCCCGCCCATCAGGTCTCCGTCTCTCCTCCTCCTCGGCCTCAGAGGTGCAGTCACAGCCAAGCCCTCCTGTGGGCTGGGCTGCTGTGAGAGGGAGAGCCTGCGGGCACATTCTCACACTCCTCTAGCTTCCCTGGGCGTTGCTGTATTCTGTGGCCCCTGAAGTGGCTCTGCTTCCTTGTAGCGACCTACAGGGAAGTGAGGGCCAGTGTCAGATCCTCGGGGAGCCACACATAAGAGCCCTCTCCTTACAGTGTGGGAACATGGCCCGAGAAGGCCTGCGGACCCTTGTGGTGGCCAGGCGGGTGCTGACGGAGGAGCAGTACCAGGACTTTGAGGTGAGCTGCGCCCGTGCTTGCCACTCAAGGCTCTGCCTCCTTATGAAAACCATTTCTTGATTAAGGCCGATCTTCCTGTGCGGGTACAAGGCCAGTGTTTCTGAAGTTTGAGAGCATGGACTATCTTCCTCCCTCCTCTTAATCTGAGGGAAATCAGTGTCCACAAAGGCCAGTAGTTGCATTTCCTCAGCTGAAGCTGGGTGTGCCTCATCCTCACTGTGTTCTTGGCAACAGAGGTACTGCAGGCCAGGCCTTGCAGCTCTATGCATTATGGGATATTTGCACAAACAATAGGTTTAGCTACCCAAGCTCCCTAAATCTGAAATGCCCCAGAACCTGAAGCTCTTCTAACAAGATGTCATTGCTCAGGCTATGTCTGACTTGTGAGTACTTCGGATTTCCATACTAGGGGAAATTTACCTAGAGTTCATGTAGAAATAATTATTAAATACTCAGAGCACATATGGACACAACAGGTCAACCTGACCCCCAAGACCTGATGCATGCCACACAGACTGTATACACACATGTTCACCTGTCTCACTGTACCCCCAGAGCTGAGAGATGTACATACTTGTGTACCTATTCCCTCTCTCCTCAGAGCCGATACAGTCAGGCCAAACTGAGCACCCATGACCGGACTCTGAAAGTAGCCGCGGTTGTAGAAAGCCTGGAGCGAGAGATGGAGCTGCTGTGCCTCACGGGGGTGGAGGACCAGCTGCAGGCAGACGTGAGGCCCACACTGGAGATGCTGCGCAATGCGGGGATCAAGGTACGGCGGCAGCCTCGGACGGCAAGCTCTTACCGAGTCGGACTAACACAGCGCCCCTTCTCTCTGGCTCTCGCTGCTGTTGAAGGCAGCAGAGCCTTTCTGGAGCAGAGCTCTGATGTGTCCTTCCCCAGGGCAGGAGAACTTTGTGAGCGTGGTCTAGGGCCTGGCAGCCTCGGGCAGTACGCACGCCTGCGCCTCACCACGTGCCTTGGGCATTGTCTCCTCCCCTTCTGTTCACTGTCAAAGCCCTGCACAGTCGGAACCTATCACCAACCTTCCTGAAGCATCGTGCATACTCCCCATGAGATCACCCAGGAAGCCTCTGTGGGCCTAGAAGACATCCCAGTGTCGGTACTGCAGTGGAAGTGGCACTAGTTAGGGAGGAGTCGGGGCAGGAGCGCCCAGTGTCGGGCAGGCTTGGAGCTTCACCTGCTGCTGGCTTGGACTCCTCACACTGAGTCTCCGCCTGCTCTAGAGCTGGGGTAGACAGCTGTGAGGCAGGGCCATTCAGAAGAAGCTGCTATCTGCTCAGCTCTGCTCTGCTTCTAAAGCAGTGTGTGTCCGTTCCCAGAGTTAGAGGGAAGGGCTACAGTGAGAAGCTACGCTGTGCTCTGCCCAGCCACACGTGAATGCGGGGAAGCCTGAGAATGCCAGTTCAGGTGCAGAAGGGCTTTTGTCCCTGCACTCCTTGTCACCACACATGAGCATGTGGCCACTGCATAGCTCTCAGGTCCTCCTCTTTCCCACCCAGTGCCCAGCTTCCCAGCTGCTCCTTGTGCAAACTGGCAGTTGGAACACAGTGTCTGCAGGAGTCCAGCTGACTGGCATTCCTGTGAATGTGAGTCAGTCCCTTTCCCGGTGGGGCTGGTTTCCAGAGGAGCCCTTTCCCTGGAAACAGTCTCTCCCTGTGCACTGCCGTCCTCTTCCTCAGCCAGCTCTCTATGGCTAAGCACGTAGAGGATAACTTTTAGTTTGTGGAAATGATCTTCTTGGTTTTAGGGTTAGGGCTGGGGTGGGTTTTATTTAGGGGTTAGGTTTTATTAGCTGGTTTCTTAGCAGCTTACAGAAAATTTATTTTGGTTCTGCCTCAAGGATTTGAAACTAATTTTGAAGATGGTATGGGAAACATACCACTTGGCTTTGAAAGACAAACACTCCAGCTAGATGAAGGGGAGGCTATAAAGGAGGGGCAGAGGCACAGTGGGGCCTGGCTCTGCCTGGACTGTCCACCCGGTTCTGAGCATTGTGAGAAGAGGCCTGGCAAGAGGTGTTATCAGCTTTAGTGGCAACAGATGGCACACAGAGGCTGCCGCACTCATGACAGACATCAGCAAGCCGGAGCTCACAGCTGAAAGCAGTCCACACTCAGCCTCTCGGGCATCCACGCTCGGTTATGCCTGCAGCCAAACGCCAGGGGAGAGATGGTTAGTTAGGAGCAGATGACCTGACTGTCTAAAATGACCTCAGTCTGTTTTATAACTGTACATGCTAGATAATCAGTTTTAAAGTAGTAAAGTTCCTTGGTATAGAACTTCAGGTCTTTGTAGTAATTCTCAGCTTACCTCTCTATAACCTTGCCCTCTTAACTCTTCTCAGGCACCACCTGACTAGACCCCACTCTGAAGCACGAGCGTAGTGATCACCAGCCACGTCTCACTGTTTGCTGAGACGCAGAGCTGCTCAGCAGTGGCAGTGCAGACTGTGCTTACTCGCTTTATCATGGTAGTACTTTACCATTGGAGGTGCAGTAAAGCTAAGGACAGTGTGCTGATTAAAGAGAGCGGCACAGCCGACTATACCACCAGAGTAATCAGTGTGCCACACAGGTGTCTCTAGTTCCTGTTTCCATAAAGTTATCTTTCTACATGATAAAGAATCTGAGATACCAATGGCGATGATGAAATTAGTAATGCAGGGCTGTTTTGCTCCTCTGTATAAATACCCTGATTATTTTACTGCTTTATAGTCCTAGGCTTTTCAAACTTTTTCCACTCACAATCCCTTTTTGCCTGAGAGACTGTTTTTACACGACCCTAAGTCAGTGGTTCGCAACCTGTGGGTGGCAACCCTTTTGAGGGTCACACATCAGATATTTACATTATGATTCGTGACAGTATCAGAATTATAGGTATGAAGTAGCAATGAAATAAGTTTATGTTGGGAGGGTCACTACAACATGAAGTTATATTAAGGAGCCTCAGCATTAGGTATTTTGAGAACCACTACCCTAACTAGAATTAAAAACCAAATATTTACTGATGATAAGTGATAAATTTATTTTAAAATAATTCTTTAGTCATTTAATTTTACCATTCATTAAAGACGGAAAGTAAATTTACATACTAATGAGATCAATATTCTTATTTTAATATAATTAAATGTTGGCTGACTGTTTGATACAGCAGTATGTATAGAACATCATCAATACAACTATTCTATTTCAGTTGTGAATGCCACTTTACAATAAATACTTTGTAAAGGGGCAGAGGTTTATTTAGGATGATGTCAGAAATTAGAAATTCTGTCCCAAATCCAAGCCAAAATTGAATTTTTTATGAAACTCACATCAGCAATTCAAACAATTTTGAAAATATTCTAACACAGTTCAATCCAAACATACTAAATACTTACGTGCTGAGGAATGGCAGCCATATAACATTAGCAGTCTTTATTTTTCACAATTAATCATGTTTTTTAAGTTAAAAGTTTGCACAGTTAACTGCTATACTTTATAACATTCGATAGTCTGGAGCCAAACCACAGTCTGAGACACGTGCTCATGGATGCTGCATAGCACGGGGCGTGCACAGCACAGCACAGCGCACAACGGTGTGACGGGTGGTGAGCGCCAAGGCTGCGGGCGTCCCCTGCACTGCCGCCGCGGCTTCCTCAGCGCTTCCTCAGTAGCTTTTCCAAGTTACTTTTTGGTTATTGCATGTTCAGAGACTTCTTTGTTACTATTTTTTTTTTTTACAACAACCCTCACAAGCAGTTAGTTATGTGACCACATACAAAATCCTGACCCACAGTTTAAGCAGCCAGAGTCCAAGTATATACCTTCACAGTGTGTCTGTACGTATGCAGTTTTTAAGTGTTGAAGTAGCAATTCGATGCTTTGATAAAAGTACATTTTGGTTTGTCCATGGTCCATTGGCCTCCTTGCACTTCTCCTCCCAGCTGAGGAGCTAGGTTGGAGCAGAGGCCTGTGTGCTCTTCTGCCTCTGCAGGGCGTCCCCACGTCCTCAGGCTCCTGCACTAGTCTCAGCTGTATGTCTGAGCGTCCCTTTCCGACTTCTCTCGCTGAGCAAGTCAGTGCAGACACAGCCACAGCTGGCCTTCAGCCGCGTTCCGCTCACAGATGCGTTCACTTTCTGCAGCCATTGCTGTCGCCATCTGCTAAAACGTACCTGCTGCAGCTTCCGCTCTTTCTCCCTATGTATATGGTTTCCCTGGACACCTCATGTATGTGGAATGACATAGCATTTGTCCTTTTGTGCCCAGCATGACATCCTTGAGGACCCTGTCAGAATTTGTCTCCATTTTAAGGATCAGTAAAGTGATCACACTTCATTTCTCCGTTGTCTTGCTCCATCCTGTCCCTGTTGAGAAAATACTGTAAATGTGATATGCAAACATGTGTGCACAAGGAGACTTTAAAGAACGAGAAATGCACTATTAAAGTTCACAAGCTTCGATTCTTTCACAGATCTGGATGCTGACAGGCGATAAACTGGAAACAGCTACCTGCATTGCCAAAAGCTCACACTTGGTGTCCCGAACACAAGACATTCATGTTTTCAGACCGGTAAGTAGATTTCTAAATAATTTTGAATTGTTAAGTGGGGTTTTTTTTGTTGTTGTTTGAAGGGTTGAAGTTTATTTTGTTTTATGATTCCCCCACCCCATACAAGGTTTCTCAGTGTAGTTCTGGCTGTCCTAGAACTCCCTCTGTGTTTCAGGCTGCCTTGAACTCAGAGATTTACCTTACTCTGCCTCCCAAGTACTGAGATTAAATAATGGTGTACACCACCACATACACCTAAATCATTGAGTGTTTTATCTTACAATTAAAATGTATATACAGTAACTGCTAGGTATCTTTTAAGAATCAATGTTGGAGATGTTTTCTTACTCTATAAACACGTTGAATGACTGAGATATATTTTGATGATAAGCTGCAAGTTGAAAAGCATTTTTCTCCTATACATTTCACTTTCTGTTACTTCCTATTTTAAGTAGTCATACTAAATATTTTTCTCCTCAACTTATAAAGAACGTATGCTGCTTTTTAACATGCATCCCTTATTAGCTGTATCCTGGTACAGAGGTTGCTCCTGTGAGACAAGGCTGGGTACAAAGCAGAAGCACCTCTGGCCCACTGCCATTTCAGATTAAAAGCTCTTCTGTGACTGTACAGAGGAAGTAATAGAAGAAACTTGAACTCATGTGTTTACTGTACATACTAGCAATGATGAGTTTAATTCAAACAAGAAGTAGAAGTTCCTTGGGTCTTGATTGATGGTGGGTAGGCAGACACCATGTGTCTGTAGCTGTCTGAATAAACTGCTTGCACCTACAGAAATGGTTATTTCAGTATCATTTACATGTAAATGTATTTTATTTTGAAACATCAGAATCTCAAATTATGCCCTGCAGACTACTATTTGCAATTAAATTATTAATGCTTCTGATAAAACTTCCGATCAATTTTTGTTGACTTTTCAGAATTATGGCACCACAAATTAAAATTTTCACAATAAAACCTACCTACTTAAGGATGAGTTGGAGATTAATTTGTATCATGTGAAACTTTTAATTTATTTCACTCCTATATCATTTCTTTTATACCCCATAAAATCTTCACAGAAAGCATGTGCAGAGCCAGTGCATTGATTCCTGGCATGTTTTCACTCTAAATGTAGTATTTCAGAATAGCAGCTTGATTTTTGTTTTACCCTTTTAGACTGCTTACTTCTTTAGACATTAAGCAAGAATGGATGGGATAAGTTGAAACTCATGGCAGAGATCACAGAAGCAACTTCATGAAATTATTTTGTATTACTCCATTTATTATGAAGAAACATGTTTAAATGAAACCCCAATCCAAATAATTTTGTCTCTTTCTTGGTGTGTAAGAAAGGGAAACTCAACTTCCTTGGGCCCTGGTATTCTGATTTATAATTCTCTGCAACTATGTTTGGGATGTTATGAGCCAGTGATTTTCAACACTGCTCCCAATACACACCTACCCCAACACCAGTTAGCAAATCATTTTATAGAAAGTGCTACAAAATCCATGGTCATTACATTCTTTTTTTTTTATTTTCTATATTCTTTGTTTTCATTCCAAAGGCTTGCCCCAGTTCCCCCCTCACCATATGTCCCATAAGTCCTCTTCCCTCCACCCAATCACCCTCCCCCCCCCATTTTTTCTGTTCTGATGCTCTCCTACAAAACTGGATCCAGTCTTCGAGACCAGGGTCCTCTCCTTCCTTCTTCTTGGGAATCTTTTGATTTGCTGATTGTACCTTGAGTATTCAGAGCTTCTGGGCTCATTAATATCCACTTATCAGTGATTGCATTTCATGTGTATTCTTTTGTGATTGGGTTAGCTCACTTAGGATATTTTCCAGATCCAACCATTTGCCTACAAATTGCATGAATTCATTATTTTTAATTGCTGAGTAGTATTCCATTGTATAAATATACCACATTTTCTATATCCATTCCTCCTTTGAGGGACATCTGGGCTCTTTCCAACTTCTGGCTATTATAAACAAGGCTGCTATGGAAAGAGGAACACTCCTCTACTGTTGGTGGGAGTGCAAGATGGTACAACCACTCTGGAAATCAGTCTGGTGGTTCCTCAGAAAATTGGGCATGACACTTCCAGAGGACCCTGTCATACCACTCCTGGGCATATATCCAGAAGATTCCCCAGCATGCAATAAGGATACATGCTCCACTATGTTCATTACATTCTTATAAAAATGTCTTATAACAACAGTAGTCCTCACATGCTTTCACGACCAGAAGCCAGAGAACAGTCCCTGTGTGAGGTGCAGCTGCAGAATCTGTCAGGACTTGTTACAGGGCTTCTGGTCATAGGTTAATAAGCACCTTTAGTTTCTAAATACATTTTCTAGAGAATCCTACTATGATTCCTGGAAAATGTCTTGTTTATTACCTGCATTTTTAATTCATGATTTTTTTTTCTTCCAATGAAGGTATCCAATCGGGGAGAGGCCCATTTGGAGCTGAATGCATTTAGAAGGAAGCATGACTGTGCCCTGGTTATATCTGGGGACTCTCTGGAGGTAAGCCTGAGTGTGTGTGTGTGTGTGTGTGTGTGTGTGTGTGTGCGCGCGCGCTATGTACATGCCTGTTATACCTCTGTCTCCAGAGGTCCGACTAGTCTATAACAGTGTGTATCTTAATTCTAAGATAGTACTGGCCAGTAATGTACCATATTCTATTGGTCCATCTGTCTCCTAAGACTGATCTCTGATTATGTGTCTGCTGTCTGCCTGTCTTTCCAGCCCAGTGAATCAGGGGGTCTTGGATGAAACGTACTCCTCAGCAGCCTAGCCAGCCACTCCTGTCCTGGCAGCTGTGGGAACACTCAGTCCAAGGACATGTGTGCCATGCCCGACTCATCTTCTGTCCCTTCCTGTTTAGAAGCTGCTTAGCTCAGCAGTTCAAGGCCCTGTCCTGATTCTGGGTCCCCTGCTCATTTGTTAATAGCATTGGTCTCCAGTGGGCAAGACATTTCAGTCCACAATATGTACTCTGTTTGTCTAAGCCAGTGTTTCAGGTGTGTGCACATGGACTCATGGTACCTAAGAAGAGGTAGTGGCCTCCAGTTAGTTTCGTGTTGTTGTTATTCCCTATTGTTAAGTAGGCATGCTACGTGATTTTCTACTCAACTTATAAAAAATGTGTATTGCTTTTTAAACATACATTCCTTCTTAGCTGCACTGTGATATAGAGGTTACCTGTGGCATTATCCAGATTCTCATAACACTTCAGAGTGTAGAGCCCTAGAGGAGACTGCAGGAAAACCCATGTGGGAGAGGACAGTGGGCCAGCTGTTATTTGTCCTTAACTGTATGTATGGTTTTCAGCTTCATGGGCACACGGGTGAGGTGCCAGCTTCTCCTGAGCGCCCTGCTACTGTCCTCCTCCTACACACTTGGGGTCCTGGGCCTTACACTGTAGCGTATTGTCCCCGTATCTTCAGAGCTAGCCCGCAGTTCTTCTAAGGGTTGGTAAGGGACTGATAGCTGACAGCCTCATTCCAGCCTTGCTCTGTAGATGAGCACCTTGGCATCAGACGGTGCTGTTCATTTGTACCCATATTTGGAACATAGATTTTAATATTTGTTTTATATATATTTACATATTGCATATACTTACATATATTTATATATATATATGTTATATATTTTTAATATGTTCCAAATAGTCTTTTCTATTTATAAATTTCTTTAATTTGTCTTCTTATATTCTAGTGTGTTCCAAACCATCTTAAAGGAGCTAACAAAAAGTACACCTCTTACAGGAGATTAAAAGTTGTACAATTAGAAATCCATACCAAAAGAAAAGTAAGGTGCAGACATTAAAACAGTTGCAGTGTATAAAACTGAGTGCTGGGAGGCCCCAGGGCAGTCCTGGAACATGACTGGAGGCATCGTCATCCCCTGAGCAGAGGGAACAGGAGAGCAGGGTGGCCACGGGCTCGGCTCTGCTCTGCTCCGGCACACAGGGAGATGCAGCTGGCTCCAACTGGAGAAGGAAGTTTCCACAGCTCCTGGCAGAGGGTACACCTTCCACCACCACAAACCTGGAAGCTGGGTCTAAGGTCTCTTCTGTTGGTAGCCTTCTAGGCCACATGGCCTGAAGACTCACTCTTCCAGTACCAGTCCTTCATTTCAAGAAAATGCTAGAGTTCCTAGAGAATGAGTAAGACCCTGTGCCCATTACACGGGGCTGTGAGATTTTGGATTTTGGGTTTCTCCAGCAACATAGAGAACTGAGAACTGAAACTCACATTGGCAGGGCCTTGAGTATCTGACATCACAGGGCAGACCGAGGTCTTCATCAGCCTCACGCATGTCTGGGAATCACTGATTCCAAATGTAGGTAACTTGTTGTCTGCTGGTTCCAGGGACGAGCACACAGTGTTTGGTCAGATCAGCCTGGCCGAATGTCCTGTGGCCACTGCCCCTGGCCTTTGTTTGAGCTCTTCTCCACCCACAGTGCAGTACTTTTCAGAGACCTTGTACTCTGTCCTACTAGGAGCCTGGCCACCCGTGCTCCTCTTCCTCTCTTGTTCTCCTGTACAACAGCCATCTGCCCCAGGACAGGTTATGCTGTGAAGTTTGGAGGGCATAGTCCAGGATGAGACCCAAAAAATGAAAGTCTGTTTACTTGAGGAAGGCTGAGGCTTTCCTACAAGTCTGCTTACTTCCCAGGGTTGTGTGTTGACAATACAGTCACAGCACTGTCTCCCAGGTCTGCCTGAGGTACTACGAGCATGAACTTGTGGAACTGGCCTGCCAGTGCCCTGCTGTGGTCTGCTGCCGCTGTTCACCTACCCAGAAGGCCCACATCGTGACCCTGTTACGCCAGCACACCAGAAAGCGCACCTGTGCCATCGGTGAGCCCAGCAGCCTCAGCCACGCCATGGGTGGGGGTGGGATGGTGTTGCACCTTCCTGTCAACAGTGAAACGTGAAGATAACCAACTCCTTAATGTTTAAGGCAAATTGTGTTATGTCTCTAAAATTGATTTCATCTGTGATATAGGGAATTCTTAATAGTCCCTAAGAGTAGTATAACTCACAAATCAAAAGATGTTTTATTTCCTCTCCACCTCTTGGTACCTCTCAGGTGATGGAGGGAATGACGTGAGCATGATCCAGGCAGCTGACTGCGGGATTGGGATTGAAGGGAAGGTAGGTCTGTGCGTTGTCTCACACTCACGGCTCTGTCCTCCGTGCCCCACCATGGCATGCTGGGAACAGAAGGAAGCAGCAGCCTTCCTGGCCACAAGTGCGTCTCTTGAGGAGCTCTGCCAGGTCCTCAGTGCTTATGACCCAGGTCCTGCGTCACTAGTCACCCTGTCTGCCTGGCGTGGGCCTTCCCCAGTGCCTCAACTCCTGTGCCCTCTTACGTGCTTCTTCTCTAAGGAGGGTTCTCTTTCTCCTGCCAACTAAGGCACGGTTGACATTTGTGTTTATGCCAACGTTGATTGTTCCTGTATAGTCACTAAGCATAAATACACACAGCAAGGCCTATAGAAATGTGTTCAGCTTGACTTTGCCTTGTCCCTTGGCTGCCCCGTTCTACTCTCCTTGATAGTTTTGAAAATTCAAAGGTAGATTGTTTTTTCAAATTATGATTTAGAGCATTGTCTCGAAGAAGCCTGCGACCATGTGATAGGGTAAGGTGTCCCCATAGTCAATGATAACCCTTCTCTTCTTATTTTCTGTGTTGCTAATAGATCAAAGCCCCTTTCTTCTTGTGAGCGGCTGATGCCTGTGTATGTGCATGGGTTGTAGTACAGTCTCCTGCCTCACACACACTGTCCGGTGCAAATGGATGGCATACTGGGTGATGCTTTGGGGTCAAGCAGGCACTGTCCTCGTGTCTTAATTCATATATGCTCTAAGACTCAGTGTGTGTAGTTCTCAGTGTGTGCTGTTTCTCAGAGGCTCTTTGTGGTTCCTCAGGAGGGCAAACAGGCTTCCCTGGCCGCAGACTTCTCCATCACGCAGTTCCGACACATCGGCAGGCTGCTCATGGTGCATGGGCGGAACAGCTACAAGCGATCTGCAGCACTCGGCCAGTTCGTCATGCACAGGGGCCTCATCATTTCCACCATGCAGGTATCAAGCCTGTGCCCACCATGCCACAGCAGGCAATGGCTTCCTGCGGGCAGTGCCATTGTCATAGGAGGTGACCACTGGACTTACTGGGTGTCACTGTGTTGTAGTAAGATCCCTCTGTAAAGATAGTACAAAAGTAGCACTGGTGTTTAACTTACCATGTTTTGTCTTTCAAGGCTGTGTTTTCTTCAGTCTTCTACTTTGCATCTGTACCACTGTACCAGGGATTCCTTATGGTAGGGTAAGTGAGACAGATGTTCTCGGTGTTTCTTAGCCTCGTGCATGTGAGAACTTTTATTTAAAAGAGATGTGGAGCAGCATATTGAGTGGTACTTTAGGTGTTCTGTGTAATTCTTTGCATATAAACATTTAAGATGACTTAACTGCAATGAAATCTAATGTTAAGTTTGAAGAAACTTGAAAACACCTATATGCGTATGCCTTTGAAGACTGTGCTAAGTTTCTCATTAGACTTTGTATTCTTGGGGAAGCCATAATTTGTGTCAGGAAGCACAGCAGATCTGAGCTTGTATAAAAGGGCCCCGAAGCATAATGAGAGGGGAAGAACCAAGGGGCGGATACATGCCAGCACTGCCGTCAGCAGGGCTTGGAGCTGCAGGCCACAGCTGCAGGCCTCCTGAGCCTGCCCTGTCCCAGTGGGAATACGACTTTACCTTGAGGGACTGGGACCAGCCACCAACCAGGAAATGAGATAGAGAGATGTGGCTAGTCTGTCCCTAGCAGTGACAAAGCCCTGCATTCAAAGACAGCCATTGAGAAACCTTGGACAAGTTCTTCAAAAGCATAGTGAGTGGTACGGTGCCAAGATGATATTGTCAACCAAGTGTGAAAAGGAAGACTCCCTCTAAGTAAATAAATGGTAATTTCTCCCATCGTCATCCTCAAATCATGTTACACCTAGAAGTCATAGAAGTATGACAGAAATCCTCTGTGACCACAGACTAAAAGCCATCCCCTGCCGCCATCGGCCCATTGAGACTCGTTGCACACCTCAAACCTGGGCCCTGGAAAGTATCCCTGACTCTAGTGTTGCTCTGCTTGCCATCCTCCTGCTGTCCCTGTGTGGCATGTGACAACAGTGAGCGGCATCTGGGAGACTTAGGATCATGCTGGGTCAGGCTTGGGTGCTGTCCTCCGCTACAGTATCACCAGCACCTTTCGCTACAGTATTCACTTGCAGGACAAAGCAAGATCTTCCACCTGCAACCTGGTACATCCTAAGCACATATGACCCCTCCCAGAATTCTTTTTCTTTTAATTGTATATTGTCTTCATTTACATTGCCAATGGTAAAACCTTTCCCGATATCCCCTTCCCCTAATAACCCCAACCCCTCCCCTCCTCCTTCCCCCTGCCTCCACATATATGCCCCTCCACCCAACACACTCCCACCTACCCTCCACCCTCGGTTTCCCTTTGCTGGGGCCTCTGTTGAGCCTTTACCTGACCAAGGACCATTCCTCCCACTGATGCCAGCAAGGCCTTCCTCTGCCACATTTTTGGCTGGAACTATGTGTGCTCCTTGGTTGTTGGTTCAGTCCCTGGGAGTCTTGGGGCATCTGGGTGGCCAAAATCATTGTTCTTCCCAGAATTCTTAATAACTTTAGCCAAAACAGGGGACTTAGGTCTTTGTTAAGGAATTGCAAGTCACCTGTCCTTTGTCAGAATCTCTCTGGGCTTCCACCTCCTTCCATCCCACCGCATCATCAAAGCAGAAACTCCTTATGGGACTTTGCCTGCACAGTAGCACGCCCATCCCACAGCACAACCACTCTCTGAAGGATCTGTGTGGGCTTCTGGGAAACCAGCGCAATTCCGACCACATTAAGTGATAGAATTAGGAAGTGGAGGCCTCACATCTCAAGCCCAGACTGTGTTGTTTGTTGCCTCCCACCATTAGTAGCTCCAGCCTTGTAAAAATGTACCTGATCTCCTGAGCCTGTTTGATCCATAGGGGATTCTAATAAGGAGCTTCAGGTAGGATTGTACCTAGAGGCTGCTTGCAAGTGCTTGGCACACAGTACAGCAAGTCACAGGTATGCAAAAGAAGCTAAAGTGAATATCCCTCTGCTGGATGGCCAGAACCTATCATGGTGACACTGCCTCCCAAAAAAGTGATGGATTATCTGCCCAAAAATGGAGACAACTGAGCAGAGTGGTATATGACTATAAATAATTCAGCACTTACTACTAAGCTGAATCAGGGCAAATTGGGGCCAGCTCGAGCTATGCGGTGAGTGTCAGTCTAATCTTGGCTATAAAGTAAGACTATATCAAAAAGGAAGGGAGGGTAGTGGATATTTATACCAATTTTATTTAACCCCAAGTTGGGAATAACCAAGATATATTTACACAAATGAAGAAATGGCTCAGCGAGTGTGGCTTATCCACCGTGAGATACCACTCAGTTGTAAGGAAGGCACTGCACTGTGCATACCCACAGCACACATCTCCAGGCTAGGACATGGAATCTGGAAAGCCAGCCACAAAATTTGCTTTCTATCTAAGTCTCCACAGTAGCCCTACAATGAGAAGGGGAGGGGAAGAGAGAGAATGGATGAATGAATGAATGAATGAATGAATATGAATGAGTTAGGTGCTATGCTTGATGGCTGAGTGTAAGACACATGTGGGTACTAGTATGAAGAAAGTTAAGATTTCTCTGTATGAGATGGTTGCATGCGAGTCTGCAGGGATCATCCAACACTTAACAAGAACACTGGATGATGGTACAATGCCATGCAGTCCCACCACTAAGGAGGCTGAAGCAGGAGGATCATCGCAAGGTTGAGGCCTGACCAGGCTTCCTAGGAAGTTTCTCTTTGTCCTTGGCTGTGAGGACCGTGTTTCAAAAGACAAAGGTTCATAAGAAAACTCTCATTTTAAATGCTTTTCTGTGTGTTTGTGGTTTATACAACAGTCTGTGCTGGATTTCAAACCTAAGCACCAGAGTAATCTCAACCTTGGAGGTTCTGGGTAGTTTTTATAAGATTTTGTTTTCTGTTTCTTGAGAGTTTGACTTCCCTGTGACCCCATCAGACTAACTCAACTCGGTCTTGGTTTTCTAGGTACGCAACTATCTACACCATGTTCCCAGTGTTCTCCTTAGTGTTGGACCAAGATGTAAAGCCAGAGATGGCAATTCTCTACCCAGAGCTGTACAAGGACCTCACCAAGGTAGGACCCCAGTGCTAGCTTTGTCCAGTGAGAGCACACCAGAGCTGGTCTTCTGTGTGTTCCAGCAAAGCAAAGACACCTCTGTCCTGGGATAACATATACCCCGACATTTGGCAAACATAAGGAAGCATTTTGAAATATCAGATTTTTTAAAACTCTCTACTCTGTAATAGTCATGTGATGTTATACATAAGAACTGAACAGGTGTTTTGAACCACTTGTGGAACTTTTATGAATTTAGCAAAGTCATCGGGCCTGTGTTTTGATTCTTATGAAGGACCCTCTATAGCTGCAGCTTTGCCTGCCTAGCCTAGAGCCTTTACCATGAGAAGAGTGCCCTCCTTTAACTCAAAGTGGAGTGCAGCACCCTCCGGAGCCCTAGAGTCCCTGGCCAGGGTGGCCTGGCATCCCTAGTTCTCTAGTTGTGGGCTTCAGGATTACACTTGAGAAGTGCTTCTCAGTCCTCTAACCTGGAGATATGTGCTCTTCTGTGGGGAGAGTGGGAAGCATAGCCTGCCCAGCAAAGACTGAAGCTGCTGTCCCTGTGGGGGCCACGCTGCCTTGGAACTGTGCTCTTAAGAATAAGCTGTTCCTAAGGATGGTGGACTTAGCCTGTGTGGCGTCAAAGGGCATTTGTAAAGCTACAGACAACGATGATGACAACGACAAGGACAGGGTGCAGGGGTAGCTGAGCCCTGCACGAACACATCGCAGTCCTACATGGCCAGAGAAAGAAAAACCCTATAACCAACCTGAAATTATCAACTCCAATTTTAAAGCAGTATATAATATGGTATAGTGAAGAAAGAATTAGATTGAGTCATCAAAGAATTCGTTGCTTCCAAGCTGACCATTAGCTAACAAACCAGACCATGATCCATCTGGCTGCTAATAGACTAGACTAATCCAGCTGACTGCTAACTAGCAGGCTAGACTGTATTCATCTGACCATCAGCTCACCACATAGGAGTTGGGTAAGTCACATTATTTGGTGGTTTTATGATATTAGTATAAAGACCAAATTTATAAAACTTGAAGCCTCTTAAAAGAGCTATAAAGTGTCTAAATAATTCTGTTTTCTTATTAAATAAATCTTCATGTGATCATATAAAATAAGTTATAAATGTGATCATTATCACAATGATAATATAGTTGTAACTACCAGGAGAGATTATCCAAAATTTATACAAATTACAACTAGAAGGGACACTTGGAGTCTAAAATCCTTAAAATGAGACCATTGTGATAGGATCACAGTAAGGTCATAGAAATGAAAACTATAGGAAGTTATTGCAAATAACTTTAGTTTTTGAGTTTTAATAGCTCATGAATTTCCTTATCTCCAGAGATTCTGCAGATGTTTGGTTAACAAAAGGAAGTTAGAAACCACCTTTGGATACAAGTTTAAACACCCCAATCCTCTACTATATTTGGTCTTAAATCTAGGCAATCTCCATCCCATTAGAGTTAGGAGACTGAGTCATGTTGCTCAGAGTGGTGTGCAGGTTCCCAGGCTAGGAGGGACTCACAGCAGCAACAGTGTACTAGTGGCACAGTCTCCCCCAGGCATTGGAAGAAACATGGCTTTACCACTTGTAAAGATTTAGGCCTTATAAGGATCGACCAGCATCGTTACAGGCATCTAAGTTACTCTAGTAACAAAACTATGTATAGGGTCCCAAGTGTCTAAGTCACTGTCTCTAGCTATATATTCATCATAAGCTCATACCATGTAAACATAAGGAGTTTTAGGTGCAGTCTGAACAGGGTTGTATCCCAGTCAAGTTGCCACTTTTGTAAAGGTCAACAATGTAGAAAGTCTCAACATCCCAGAGTGATCTCTGCATTATTTTAGCAATTCAACTTCCATTGTCTCTAAATTCTCTTTTTCCATGATCCAGATATGTCATTTTTATCTTTGTAGTATATCTTATGTTAAAATCTGATATACTTGAAATTCTTGTCTCCTCATTTCTAGCTTTAAAAATATGCTTTGACGTCACACACATCCAACGTCTGACCTCTTTAGGAATAGCTTATCCTTAAGAGCACAGTTCCAAGTCAGTGGGCGGCACAGGGGCGACAGCTTTAGTCTTTGCTGGGTAGAGCACATGGCTGGGCCTAGTAACACATGCATGTCATCCAACAAGCCACACTTTCTAATCCTTTACAGAGCAAAACTATGGGCTAAGCATTCAAATTGAGCCTATGGGGCTGTCTTAGTTAGGGTTTTACTGCTGTGAACAGACACCATTACCAATGCAAGTTTTATAAAAGACAACATTTAATTGGGGTTGGCTTACAGGCTCAGAGGTTCAGTCCATTGTCATCAAGGCAGAAACATGGCAGCATCCAGGCAGGCATGGTACAGGAGGAGCTGAGAGTTCTACATCTTCATCTGAAGGCTGCTAGTAGAAGACTGACTTCCAGGCAACTAGGGTGAGGGTTTTAAGCCCACACCCACAATGACACACCTACTCCAACAAGGCCACACCTCCTAATAGGTTCACTTCCTGGGCCAATCATATACAAACCATCACATTCCACTCCCTGGCCACCATAGGCTTGTACAAACATGAGTCTATGGGGGCCATACTTAAACATAGCTTAATGCAAAATGCATTTAGTCCAACTTCAAAAGTCCCTGTAGTCTATAGCAGTCTCAACAGTGTTAAAAGTACAAAGTTCAAGGTCTCTTTTGAGATTCATCCAATCACTTAACTGTAATCCCCCAAGCAAGACAGGAAACCAGCTGGGAAAAGTCCAAACTCTGCATCTCCATGTCTGATGACAAAGCGGTCTTCAGATATCCAACTCCTTTTTCATCTTTGTTGACTTCAACAAGGTTCTTTATCCTGGGCTTGTTCTACTCCCTGTTAGCAGCTTTCCTGTGGCACTGGCATCTTTAACATCTTGGATACCCCAAGTCAATTTCAGCTTCACACCTTCTTGTTCCAATGTCTGAGATCCACACATGACCTTTTGTACATCTCCAAAGAGCTGATGTCACTTCTCCAGCTCTGCCCTCTGTAGCACTCTAAGTTCAGATTGATCCACTCCACTGCCACTGCTGTTCTTGGTGGTCATCCCATGGTACTGGCATCTCCAAATGCTAGGGTCTTCCACTGCAACTATGCTTCACCAAAACCTCTCATAGGCTTTCTTCACGGTACCAAGCCTCACTCCTTTGCATGACCCCTTCAGTCCTGGACTGTCAATTACAGCTGAGGGTACACTTTCACCAATGGCCTTCCATGGCCTCTCACAGTACCAAGCCTCAGCTGTTCTTCATGATGCCTTCATGCCTTCAAAACCAGTATCATCTGGATGATTCTTACACATTACCAAGTACGGCTGCAGCATGAGGAACACTTGGCTATCTCTGGAATATAGCTTCTTTGTGCTCTCAGAAAACACTTCCCATATTTCACCTCAGTGATGATGGCCTTTTCTTAATCACCAATAATTTCTTAGCTCCAGCTAACCAGCATCAATTGTTTCAGTAGTCTCCTTCTCTTCTTGAATATAAAACCAGAGAAACATGACTGAAGCTGCTGAGTTCTGCTGCTTGCAGGAGCTGGAACATTGGCCCCCTTGTTCTATTACATTATCACTGGCTTCCTTTTTCCCAGCTCCTTCACTGCCTAAGTTGACTGTCCTGAATCTTGCTCCTTAGATTGACTTTAAAGAGATCTGCATGCCTGTCTCCTAAGCACTGGGATTAAAGGTGTGGTCCACCAAGCCTGTATTAAAGTTTTTCTTCACCATTTGCTCTATTCTAGGCTGGCCTTGAACTCAGAGATCTGCTTATCTTTGCCTCCTGGGATTAAAGGCTTGTACTACCATGACTGGAACTAAACTAATCTTGCCCCCAAGGTCACCACTCCTTTAATTCAATTTAATATTCTTGAATTCAGCTCCATTTCACTTCCTGGAGTCCCTTTAATACTCAAACTATATATTTTGTACTTTTCCTTTCTCAGCTTGCTATGTTTGTTCAAAATTCTCTTCATCAGACTTAACCAGAGAACAAAGTCTTTGTTGGGCTTTTTTGAGACTGCCTTTGCAAATGCAATTAATATAAATCTCTTTACTTTAGCCTTGGTCAGTCTCTTCAGACAGTAGCAAAAAGCAGCCATGTTCTTCACCAAAACATCACAAAAACAGTTTCTCAGCCACATATTAAAGTTCTTCTCCATTGAAACCTCTTGGGCCATCAGGCCTACACAGTTCAAATGACCCTCAGTACCACTGTCTTCCATATTCCTACTAGTCTGGCCCATTAAGACCCACTTAAAGAATTCCATGGCTTTCCAAATCCAAAGTCCCAAAATCCACATTCTTCTGAACAAAAGCATGGTCAGGCCTATCACAGCAATACTCCACTCCTGGTACCAACTTCTGTCTTAGTTAGGGTTTTACTGCTGTGAACAGACACCATTACCAATGCAAGTTTTATAAAAGACAACATTTAATTGGGGTTGGCTTACAGGCTCAGAGGTTCAGTCCATTGTCATCAAGGCAGAAACATGGCAGCATCCAGGCAGGCATGGTACAGGAGGAGCTGAGAGTTCTACATCTTCATCTGAAGGCTGCTAGTAGAAGACTGACTTCCAGGCAACTAGGGTGAGGGTTTTAAGCCCACACCCACAGTGACACACCTACTTCAACAAGGCCACACCTCCTAATAGGTTCACTTCCTGAGCCAATCATATACAAACCATCACAGGGGCATTCTCTTTCAAGCCCCCACACCCTGTTTTTCTATGTGTACGTGGTAACATAGTCATTTAGGCAGAGAATAAGCAGTACAAGCATTACAGGTCCGTCTTACTGTTCTAGTCGGATTTGCTAGTTGTGGACGTAAGCATTTTATTGGTCTGCTTCCTCAGCCTAAGCTATACCTGCCCCCCTTATGTGTCACTAGCTATGTTTTAGGCCTTGGGGACAGAGGTACCTGCTATCCGTCTGCTCACTAAATAGCTGATGAATGAGTGGGGGAGTGAATATATGTCGACTACATAAAAAGGCCATATTTCCTTCATTAGGAGATGCCAGCTGCCTTTCCTTACAGGAAATAATGTATTTTAAACTGAAATATTTCTTGTTCTGTTTTTGAAGCCCAATTATGCTCTGAGGTAGTAAACTTTGCTTATCCTGCGTTCACTCACTCTTAGTATGCCACCATCAGACAGGAAGCTGACGTGCCATGCCTCTCCTAGCGCTTCAGGTTTCCACACATGTCCTGGACGGATGGACACACTGGTACGGGGAGCTAGTGAGTCCGAGAACAGGGGTAGTGACATAGCTCAGAATCAGCTGGGACCGCCTGCGACCAGGGTGTCTGCTTGGCTGTGACTTTGGCTCACAGTTACAATTGCATCGCCAGCTAATGGAAGAGTTGGTTTGTTTGTTAACCAGTTGCAGTGATACCGAGTAAGGAAGTGCAGCTGGCCCTTCTTAAGAACCCTGCAGCTTTCTGTCGCTTCTCTTCTGGAGCCTACTCTCAACATGACTCTGTCTTTTAAAATGTGTGATTTTTAAAATAATGCTTTCTCTTTGAGACAAGGTTTTTCTGTACATCCCTGGTTCTCCTGGAACTCACTATAGAACAGGCTAGCCTCAAACTTAAGCATCTACCTCCCAAGTATGTACCACCTCCTGGAAAAGACACAATTTTAATTTCTCTTTAGAGGTTTCATAATTATTTTCAAATCTCAAAAGAAAAAATCTATGTTATATGATTTCTAATTCTCACATTCTAGTAACAGATACAAAAATAATACCAATTTTAGCAATATTAAACAAGCAAAGCACTCTAGTGAAGCTCTGATAAGACATTGCAAAATGCATGCACAAGAACTGTGACATTAGCCGGGCGGTGGTGGCGCACGCCTATAATCCCAGCACTTGGGAGGCAGAGGCAGGCGGATTTCTGAGTTCGAGGCCAGCCTGGTCTACAGAGTGAGTTCCAGGACAGCCAGGGCTACATAGAGAAACCCTGTCTCGAAAAACCTAAATAAATAAATAAATAAATAAATAAATAAAAGAACTGTGACACATTTTTGGAAGAATTTTGATTTAGAGACTGAACTTTGTTGAATATTGACAAGCTGGCTCTAGGATTTTGATGGAACAGCAAGGAAGCTGGCTTTGTGGGAAGCGCTTGGGAAAGAGCAAAGTTGGTTGGCTTAGTTTCCTGTTTCAGGACTCAGTCTGTACTAATAGAAAAGGCAGTGGGCGGGACAGACACAGAGGAGGGGCTAGAAGAGAATCCAGGAAATCCACACCCACTGCTGAACTCCGACAGCAATGGCGCTCAGGTGGAAGAGGGCTGCCGTCAGCAGTGATGTCGGACAGCTGGCCATACTTACTCTGCAGCGTCCACTCCCTCACCCCGCGTGTGCACAAGCACTCAAGTGACCATTGGTGTGCATAGAAACTGTGACCCTAACGGGAGAACACAGGACAGAAGAATTCTTAACCTCAACAGAGAGTTTTTAGACATAGACCAAAACCGTGATCCATAAAGGACAAAATAAAATGGACTTCATTATAATTTTAAAGTTTTGCTTTATGAATTTTGCAGTTTGGAAAATGAACAGATAAAACCACACCATGGACTGGGAGAAAATATTTGCAAGTTACACTCTTAACTAAGAATTTGTATTTATAACACATAAAGAACTCTTAAAAGTCATCAAGAAAAAACAGTTTAAAGAGTGAACAAAAATTCTAAACTAATAACTACAATTGATGTACAGTTGTCAAGAAAGCCAGTGAAAAATGCCTACCATTATTTTCTGTCTACCTTATAAATTTAGACCAATGAGCTAACATTACCCACCAATTAAGAATGGCTAGAGTAACTACTCAGAGCTAGTGAGGTCATGAATCTTAGAGAACTTGCTGCTGCCCTTTATTAGACTAGTATAATTCCTAACTGCATTCTAAAACCTGTGCACCCATAGACAAGTGTAGTTCTCACCCTGCATCTAAGAAGCTTCTCCTAGCAGCAAGTGGAGCCCACTATAGAACACTTACACTTTTCAAAGTACACAGATCAGCTGGCCCTGGAGCGCTCAGCCTCAGCAGGTGCGCTTACAGCACTCCTCATGCACCTAGTGCTCAGGGAACGTCTCAGAAGAGAGTGGAGAGGTTGTAGGAGCAAGGACACAAGGGAAGTATGGTGTGAGGGTGTCTTTTTAGAAAGGACAAGGTAGCTACACCCACGACACCTCAACAATATGACTGAACAGTGACAGTGCTGGGCTCCCACCCCTACAGGGAGAACCATAGGCAACTAAGGATGGGCGGGGAGAATTGGTCTCTCCCAAGGATGAGCCTTCTAACTGGTTATCCAATCCAAAACGATCAGCTCTGCAGGCATACACACAGAAGTAATGCCAAGTAGACGCAGCAATTTGTCTTTATATATTTATACACACACACACACACACACACACACACACACACACACAAAGAGACTATCAATTTGGATAGAAGAATGGTAAGGTTTGGAGGGAAGAAAGAAAAGGGGGAAGTGATATAATTAGATTTTAATTTAAAAATAGACTTTTTTATTTTCTATATTCTTTGTTTACATTCCAAAGGCTTTCCCCTTTCCCAGTTCCCCCCTCACCATATGTCCCATAAGTCCTCTTCCCCTCCCCCCACCTATTCCCCAATCACCACCACCACCATTTCTCTGTTCTGGTACTCTCCTACAAAACTGGATCCAGTCTTTTCAGGACCAGGGTACTCTCCTTCCTTCTTCTTGGGAAATCTTTTGACTTGCTAATTGTGCCTTGAGTATTCAGAGCTTCTGGGCTCATTAATATCCACTTATCAGTGATTGCATTTCATGTGTATTCTTTTGTGATTGGGTTAACTCACTTAGAATGATATTTTCCAGATCCAACCATTTGCCTACAAATTGCATGAATTCGTTATTTTTAATTGCTGAGTAGTATTCCATTGTATAAATATACCACATTTTCTGTATCCATTCCTCCTTTGAGGGATATCTGGGCTCCTTCCAACTTCTGGCTATTATAAATAAGGCTGCTATGAGCATAGTGGAGCATGTGTCTTTATTGCATGCAGGGGAATCCTCTGGGTATATGCCCAGGAGTGGTATGACAGGGTAAAAATAGACTTTTAAGAGAATGAAAAGAAATGTGAGACTCCTAAGTCTCACAAGCTGATGAGGACCTGCACCAACAGGAAGTTTGTGGTAGCTCTGTTATAGCTGCCAAGAGCTAGAAGCAGCCAACTATACTTGGGCCAGAAAATGGATAAGCATCCTGGGGACCACAAACAGCAGTGATGATGCAGTGTAGATGTGCAGTGGGATGCTGTGTAGAAGCAAGAAGGAAAAGCAGATCATTCACATGATATGAATCACAGATGAATCTGAACTGTGTTTTGCTAAGCAAAACTCAATGGCAAAGTTACTTTGATTCTATTTCTCCATGATCTGGAAAGTACAGAACCAGAGGGCAAGAACAGATCAGTGGTTGACAAAACTTAAACTGTAGGGAGAGGGAATCTCAAGGTGTTTGTGTTTGTATCTGCCACTATGTTTCGGGTACCTGACTATGCATGTCAGAATCTCAAATAGATCATCATCAGCTCACACCAGTGTGTAAAATGGACAATGTCCTGAATCACCTCTTGTCTACAGAAAGGCTGGCAAGGACTGGAAATATATTTCTTATGCGGTCCTTAGTGTACAATGAGCATGTACAAACATGTAGCTAGTGAGAACAGCCTTCTTACAGATGAGACGCCAGGAGATAAGGGCTTAGCTGGTAGTCAGGTGTCAGTTTAGGCTCCTGGGTTTGTTCAGGACATGAAGTGCATATTGCCACGAGCATGACTTCACAAAGAAACATACACATCCCAGGTCAACTCCTCATAATGACCTAGAACCAGTGGCCCTGAGCACATCTGGCTGCAATGTTCTCCAACCAGTGGAGTTGAGCAATGAAGAAGTAAAGTCTAGGTCAGGCACAGAAAATGGAGGCCAACCTGAAGCACCATGTGACACCAGAAAGTAAATAATTGCTACAGAGTCATTAGTGGTGGCATTGACCTAGCATGTGACTCAACCAGGAGGAGCTCCCTCCTAGGAGAAACCAAATGCGTAGTAGTCCTACTGCATCCACACTGATATGAAAAGGGGGACTTCTCCTTAAGGAATTATTTCTAGTCCTGATGTGAAGGGACACAGGAACTGCTGTGAGTAGCCCCAGGGGTGCCTAATAAAATAGATCAAGACAACTACATGGGATATTTCTTTGGCTGAAAGTATATTCCCAAGATGTTTGGTTGGTTACAAACAGAAGCTGTTTAACAGCAGAATCCCAGTAGATACAACCTCAGTAAGCCCGTCCTAGTCCATATGACCAGTGACAGCCTCCTAATCATAAACTCTCTTGAGTATAGATGTCCCCTGGTAATGTCCTCACCATTTCAAGTCATTGTTGGAAAGCTGGACGTGATGACAATGCATATGATCCCAACAATCAGGAGGCTTGGCTCGGAGGAGTGCCATGAGCTGAGGACAGCCTGTGCTGTACAGTAAGTACTGGCCCTGCCAGTGCTTCAGAGAAAGACTCTCACACACAAAAAAAAAAGAATGAACGAACGAACGAACGAAGGAAAAGTAAGAAAACAAGGATTTGGTGTGGCTTTGTTTTGTTTTTAAAGAATCTTCTTCCCACACTTGGCTTGTGCTTTTGGGGAGAATTGAGGTTCTTAAAGACAAAGAAACACTGGAACGCTGGCCAGCTGGGGCCAGTCCCTAGAATGTCTACATCAAGAGGGCCCACTTATCCCCAGGTGGAACGGGAAACAGTGGCATCCAGCTAGGAGAGCCACGTGCCCTGCTCGGTTTTCAGTTGCAGTTGGTGCTGAGTGTCGGTGGACATAGCGAGTGCCTGGCCAGCCTCGTGAGTGTGGCAGCTGTGTTCTGCTGTCACAGTGCCGCTGGGAGCACCGAGTGATCCTCCGAACTGTGTGTGTCAGCCCTGACTCTGGCACAGATGCAGATTGACTGAGGGCAGTAAGCCATCTGTCAGATTGTACAGTCTACAACAGTGACAAAGTGACCGGCTAGTTTCACAGGTCTTTCTGTGACATCACTGTGCATCAAACAAATTATAATTTGCTCTTTGTGAGTTTCTATTTCAATCTCTGACATTTTATAATTGACTCTACAATATATTTGTACTACAGTTATCATCCCTCCCACCCCGTACCCTGCCTTTTCATTTCAACCTTGGGAATATCAGAGAAAAGCAATCTTTCATTGTGCCTCTGTTAGGAAACAAAGTAACTTGAGGTGGGCTGGAAGAATACTGTAATGAAAGAGGGAGTCCTGGAACTTCTGAGAAGCCAAGAATGTCCCTCTGCTGGTACCCAGAGGACAGTTCTGCTCATGCATGCACAACAGTATGCACACCTATAGCTTGCATGTAACCACAGCATGGTTCCAGTCCATTTGTATGTCATGAACGCATGTCACTCTGAGCTACACATGCATTCTATACCCAGTGACATTCTGTGCTTTCATATTAATGACCTTTTTATTCATCTTGAGGTTGATAAACCCTTTTGCAAAATTCTTGTTTATTTTGTTTTTTATTCATCTATAGTCAAATATTTAATTGGAGATATATCAGTGGTAACACCCATTGAATGTGCTGTCATTCTGAGTCTCTCTGTGTTGCATTGTATAGCTTATTGAGGTACATGCCATTCTCTGTATTTCATAGAAGAGGAAACTAAGGCAGGCACAGATAAACCAGGAGGTGTGTGCTGGGCAACGATAACTCCAGATGTCTCTCCTGAGCTGTGTGCTCATCATGTGATAGACAGATATGAGCGAGCAAGAGAGTGAGTGAGTGTGTGAGTGAGTGAGTGCGTGAGCGAGTGAGTGACCAAGTGAGTGAGCGCGTGAGCAAGGGAGTGAGCGAGTGAGTGAGTGAGTGAGCAAGAGAGTGAGCGAGTGAGTGAGTGAGCAAGTGAGTGAGTGAGCAAGTGAGTGAGAGAGTGAGTGAGCGAGTGAGTGAGCAAGTAAGCGAGTGAGTGACCAAGTGAGTGAGCGCGTGAGCAAGGGAGTGAGCGAGCAAGTGAGTGAGTGCGTGAGTGAGTGCGTGAGTGAGTGAGCGAGTGAGCGAGTGAGTGGGCAAGTGAGCCAAGTGAGTGAGCAAGTGAGTGAGCAAGTGAGCCAAGTGAGTGAGTGAGCCAAGTGAGTGAGTGAGCGAGTGAGTGAGCGAGTGAGCAAGGGAGTGACTGAGTGAGTGAGTGAGCAAGCGAGTGAGTGAGTGAGCGAGTGAGTGAGCGAGTGAGTGAGTGAGTGAGCGAGTGTATGAGTGAGTGCGTGAGCAAGTGAGTGAGTGAGCCAAGTGAGTGAGCGAGTGAGTGAGCAAGTGAGTGAGCGAGCGAGTGAGAGAGCGAGTGAGAGAGAGAGTGAGTGAGTGAGTGAGTGAGCGAGCAGCCAGCCTGCCTGCCATTGAGAGAAGCAGACATTCTGTATCAGGAAAGACAGTTCTGTAATCAGCCTTGAGTCCACAGTAAATGGCTTGCTTCTGTGCTAATACATGCTTACCACAGCAGTCTCTCAGCAGATCCAGATCCATTTGTAAGCATCTACAGGAGGAACACAGGTATATGCGCATACCCTCAGATTACTTATCGACCCCAGTCCTTTATGTAGGGGCTTATCAATCTGTAGCCCATACAGAGTCGGAAGTTGTCATGCGTGCAGACTGCACGGACTGCCGTACAGGTCCTGGTGTTTGCAGCAGTAACAAGACAAGTGGTCCGAATGCCCCAGTTTGCGACCTGCGTCTGAACTGACCATTTCTGTGTCTCAGTGCAGCTGAGACAAGCTGGCAACCAAGTAAACCTCTTTACTTACTCAAAACATTAAAGTTACATTTCCTCTACATTCCTGAAGTAAAATTAGTCACATACTTAATTACAGATGAGTTTTATGGCCAAAGACCAAACATGCTACTGTCTGACACAGAAAGAAATGCTCTTGAAAAGTAGGTACCAAACCTGCTGCAGTTCTCTGGTTGGTTGGTTGGTTGATTGGTTGGTCCGTTGGTTCGTTGGTTCATTGGTTTCTTGAGATAGGGTCTCTCTGTGTAGCCCTAGCTGTCCTGGAACTCACTGTGTAGACACCATTCCCATACCCCCAACCTCCTGTCTCCTCCCTTCCCCCCACACATCCCTTGCCCCCATGCCCCTACCCACCCTCTGCCCTCCATCCCACCCCAGCTTAAAG
Source organism: Apodemus agrarius (assembly GCA_964023405.1). Lineage (NCBI taxonomy): Eukaryota > Metazoa > Chordata > Mammalia > Rodentia > Muridae > Apodemus > Apodemus agrarius. The sequence continues at coordinate 71,857,685 of OZ030021.1, read as the reverse complement.
AGCTTGTTTGGTTTGGTTTATTTTTTGTTGTTGTTTTACGTTTTTTACTTTTTAAAACCAATATTTAATAAATTTCAGTATAGTTAAAGTCTCCTTATGCTCATATAGGAAGAATTTGGGCTCAGTCAGCATCTTCTATGGTGGACACTTATAACTAAGGAAAATACTTAATAAAGGTGTAACTATTGTTTACAGTGAAAGTACAACTTGGATTGTAGTTTGCACATGTACCTGCATGCATGTATGTGCCCCACATGTGTTCAGGTACCCATAGAAGCCGCAGCACGCTTGTGTCCCTGGAACTGGAGATGGCTAAGCACTCACTGCGTCATGTTGGAAGGGTACTAAGTTCCCCACTACGGAGCTGCCTCTTCAGCCCTGTAACATCATCTTCCCAGTCATGTGTGTTCATTGTTAAAAGTCCTCAAGTTCACTAGGATCTAGGCTTTGGTGTGTTACTGTTATCATGCATACCTGGTGTGTCTTCTGAGCCCCCACAGCAGTCGGCCTTTCCTTGTGGGTACGTATGCCCACATTGCTACAAGAAGGGCTCCAGGGGTGAGGCTGAGGAAAGGGACACATTAAATGTAGAGCTATGGACTCCGATTCGCTAACATCACCGTATGCCAGGAGGGAGGCCTGCAAGGAGGAGCAGAAGCTGAGGGCCAACCAGGCTCCCCCATTCTTGATTGATGCGTGCAAGAGCTCCATGCGTGAGAGGCAAACTCACCTGACAGAGCCCTCGCACTGAGAAAGGGGGGCTCAACGTGTGCTCGTGCTCTCTTGTACTGCAGTATCTTAGCGGAGAGGCCCAGCGGGCAAGCGCAGAGGCAGTGCGTCTCTCGTCTCTGCCCACCCTGGGAGCCTGTGCCCAGGAGGAATGGTGAAGCACCGTACACGGCAGGCCACTCCGTCCATCTGTGCTGGGCTTACTAATGTGGCAGATTTTCCCGAAATGAGTAACAAATCAGAAAAATTTTACACCAGCTGGGACAAGCCATGACTAAAGCACCATCACCATTATTTGGGGGAATGAGGTCAAGAGGAAACTGAGAAATAAATACTTATTTCCAAGTGGTAACAAAGTATAGGGAAACCCATTTTATCACAGTCTTTATCTCCTAGTCATTAAGTGTTTGTGGGCACCAATTTCTTGGGTACTAGGAATGCCAGGGCACAACTGTAGGAATTTCTGCAGATGAGATGAGAGGGCATCTGAGACCCCAACCAACCAGTGGCATTCAGTACATACCCATGATGCCCACCGAGGCAGCTACTGCAGCATCACCTATGGTATCCTGTGTCAGGTCAGGACAGTGGGTAGGTAGGCTCAGGCCCTGGGGGGGAGCTGCCCACCCCCTCCTCCTTGGGAACTTAGTCAGGCATGCTGCCCTGCTCGCCTAACAGACTTCTGCTGTTCCCCTAGGGAAGATCCCTTTCTTTCAAGACCTTCCTCATCTGGGTTTTGATCAGTATTTACCAAGGTAAGATGGGCCTGATTTTACCAGACCTATCCTTAGCACACATCTTCCCATTCATATACATTCATCACTAAAAGTCCCCAACAACATGGGGATTGTCTGTCTGTCTGTCTCTTTGCCTGTCTGTCTGTGTTGTCTTAGCAATACTGTTGTGTTTTTACCTGCAAATTAAATATCAACAGCTTAAAATGTCTCTAACAGTAAGTATTGTCCTATGTCTATCTTGTAGATTGGTATTCCAGCGTATGGATGTATAGATTGATGTTCTGGGAAGAGCTTTTGGGTTGGTTGTGGGGGTTGAATTTTAGAGATGGGGTCTTGTGTAGACCCAGGTAGCTTTGGTCGAACTCATCATGTAACTGAGCTGTTCTTGAACTCCTGATTCTTTTATTCCCCCTTCCAAGTGCTGGGCTGCAGGTGTGTGCCGCTGTGCCCAGTCGGTGTGATGCCGATACTCGGCCCACTCAGCCGCGTTCCCCAGCCCAGACTGCACTTCATGACTGTTAGTGTCGGCTGGTCAGAACACTCTGATAAGCACTTCTCACAGTGCTGCACAATGGTTTCCTCACAGGGTGGTGGGAGTGAGGCCTGGAGACATCTGTTCTGTAGAGGGAAGCTGCTGCCCTCTCTAGGGCTCTACTGAGGACAGCTTATCTGACCTAAAATGGCTGCCTGGCTGCGCAGAGACCTCATGTGAGGCTGGGAGCTCAGCCAAAGCGTGGGGAAGCTGGCTTCCTGTAGATCTTTTAAGTCTGTGAGTCTGCAAATGCCACAGTTCTGTTTCTGATTGGACTGTCCACCCCTGTGAAGTCTGTCTGTGTCCCTGGTCCCTGTTGTGTGTGTTTGAGCCAGCCGTTCCTGCACTCCCTTTTCTGGCTAGATCACATGATGATGCAGTTCCCAGGCCAGCAAGGAGGCTGCCCTGAGAAAGGCCTCTCTCTCCTCCAGGAGGCATCCTCATGTACGGGGCTCTGCTGCTCTTCGAGGCCGAGTTTGTCCATGTTGTGGCCATCTCCTTCACAGCGCTGATCCTGACCGAGCTGCTCATGGTGGCCCTGACTATCAGGACGTGGCACTGGCTGATGGTTGTGGCGGAGTTCCTCAGTCTGGGCTGCTATGTGGCCTCGCTTGCTTTTCTGAATGAGTACTTTGGTAAGTGCTTGGAGCTTTGATTCATTATCTGCAAGTGATCCTGAACCCTTGTTGTCACTTCCTCAACACCTTCTCTTACAGACAATGCTGTAGAAGAGAGCCTTACCACACAGGTTGGTTTTCTGGAAAGATAAAACTGTGGTAGTGGTTTATAAAATGAAGACTTTCAGCACCTTGCTTATGTTTGCTAGGCTCATGTTCCCTCAAGAGCTGCTCTGTTTATGTGTCCATGGTGGAAGACGCTGACTGCTTCAAGGCTCTGAGCCACACTGTCCCGCTTCCTTCTGCTGTCTGCAGGCTCCTGACGGCAGCCGTAGGTTTCTCACCATGTAAAGAGGGTGTCTTCCCCAGCCCAGCTCACAGTGACTTGTCAGGAGGCCCCAGCTTTCTGAGAAAAAGATCCTAAGCAAAATGTGCTGTGTTTCCTCAGGAGTTCCCCATCAGAGAACCTATACTCCTCTGTCCTGCCACACCCTAGCACTGGCCCGCCCTCTCCTGGCCCACACTGTTTCGCCTCATCTTCCCCAGCCAGAGGCTAAGAATGGAAGAAGCCATATCCTACCAACCTGGGGAGCGTGGCTGAAGAGAGGGTGATGTGCTCACCTGAGTCCTCATGAGTGTGGGCCTCACTGCGCTCCTAGAGTGTGGAGAGTCCCCGTTTCCTGGACTTCAAAGCAGAGAGTGTGGACATGGTCAGTGGGCCCATGGTGTACAGTCTTCTAGCTGCCTGAAAGCCAGGCAGTGTACTTCTTGATCTAAAAAGAAAGGCCCCAGGCTTCCAAAAGGAGAAACCTTTATATGTTCTTCTTGTGTGCACACCATGATGGCAGCGACAGTTTTCATCTTGAACAGTTGTCCATACAAGCTAGTCACATGCCTGTGAACCTTGCCCACCACCTGGAGACACTGTAACTTTGGCTGATGAGTGTGAAGTTTGCAAACTGATGAATACAAAGCCACTCCAGGTCCTAGATCGACGCCACAGTGAGTGATGAGCTGCTGCTGGCCGTCACCCTGTAGAGCAGGCCGGGAGTGATGCGGATGGGAAGTGGAGAGTTCGCTGTCCATCAGAGGAAGCGTGCACACCTGGCAGGAAAGGAAGGGCTTCAAATGAGAGAGAACATCACTATGACTTGTTTGGAGCGTGGTGTGAGCCAGGTTCCTATCGGGAAAGGTTTTGCTTTTTATAGCATTCACTTCAGCATGTGTCTATCACTGAACACAGACAGTGAGTCAAAACACTCGTGCTGGAAAACAGATGATCATTCTAAAGTCCATTGCTGTCACAGGCAGGCATACAGTGGATTCTGTACATGGGAGTTGTACAAGTGACACCAAATAGCCTGTCACAGGACCCTAGGCAGGATGGTTGCCTCTGTCCCCATGATCTCCTCTGCAGACTGCAGCTGATGCTGTCTGCCCCCTGCCAGGCCAGACTGCACAGAACAGGTCTTGTTCAGGTAGGCATTAGCTCTGAGGTGAAGCAGACAGGAGCACAGAGTCAGGGAATGTGTCCGGTTGTTTGCTTCCAAGTTACAGTGACATCATTGCTACATTGTTGTTCCATTTAAAAGATTATATGGCAGCAGGCGATGGAAGGAGGGGTTAAACCCCCAACTACAAGTGCATCTAACCAACCACTTAAAATGTCTGAGCCTCTTTTAATCTCTCCTTCATCTGCCTTGTTCATGTTTTCTCTTGGCACAGGTATAGGCAGAGTATCTTTTGGCGCTTTCTTAGGTAGGTAAAGTTATTATTCCCTTCCAGAGTATAGAAATTTAGCAAAGTAGCATTGCTAAGCATGCTAACTAATTCTTTAACATTTTAAATTCAAACCGGTCTTCCTCTAACTTGGCGCTTGTCGTCTCGTGAGTGAAGTCTGGTGAGCCTGCCCTGAGCCGCCTCCCCACACAGTGTGCTCTCCAGCTAGGTGAGGGAAGTCTGGGGTCTAGCCTGCTAGCCTTCCCTAACACAGACTTGCTGGAGGCTCCCTCCAGCTGTGCGTGAGCACAGCCTGGGCTCCAGTACCCGATGAGAGAGGGACTGGAAGCAGGAGCTCTCAGCGCGGCTGCTTACGGCAGTCTGGGTCTCTGTGCTCTGTAGGCTCTTCAGCTTGTGTTCGGCTTGTGCATGAGGGCGTCCATGGCCTAGTTAACAGAAAGGGAGCCTGCGTCCTCCGAGCAGCAAGGCAGTGTCCTGCCAACCATGCTGCAGGTCTGTGCCTGCTGGTCCCGTGCAAGCCTCCCCAGTTGCCAGGCTGTGCTCACTGTTGACAGAAGCACACATTGAACAGCTGAGGTCAAGGACACACCTGTGGCACACAGGGATCCTGATGGGGCTCCATCTGGGCTGTGGCCACAACCTTAGGGCTGGGAGCTCCTGTAGCTGACTTTCATTCTCCTCTGCCTCCTCCTGACAGATGTGGCCTTCATCACAACCGTGACCTTTGTGTGGAAAGTGTCAGCTATCACCGTGGTCAGCTGCCTCCCGCTCTACGTGCTCAAGTACCTGAAGAGAAAGCTGTCTCCTCCCAGCTACTCCAAACTGTCCTCCTGAGCATGGCGTGAGGCCAGCTAGAGACTCGTGAGTGGGCGGCATGAGGGGCTGGCGCTGCTGGCAGGCCGAGCTCACCAGCCCTGCTCGGCCGTGTCTACTGAAGCAGCGGGAACAGCTCCTGAAGGGAAGTAACAGCCTCAGCACGGCTGGGCGGGCTTCACTCCCGAGTGCCAGAGTGTCTTTTCTCCAGCGGTGTACTGTAGAAGCCATTCCTGCTCAGCCTGCAGATGTCACGCCTGCACGTGCCCCTGCACCTCAGGAGACAGTGGGCCTGCCCACCCACCATGGCCGTGGCCGCACTCTTCTGCAGATGCAGTTTTGCTTTTCAGTGGACACCACACACACATACACGCAAGCCCAGGCGGCCAAGCGGTGACACTTCTGCTGCCCTCATTCCGTCGCAGCTGTGAATGTAAACCATTCCTCAAGGCACTTCTGTTAGCTGATGCATTTTTATATCTGTCAAACCGTACTCTGAACTGTTTACAGCGCCAGCCACAATGCTTTGCTTCCTGAGTAGGAGTCCCTAGTCCGTGTGGTTATACTCCTAGCCCACACTCATCTGCGCCTGTGACGGCAGAGCCTCTGTGGAAGGCTGCGCTGAGGGCTGATGAGCGCTCTTTAAGACTTCTGGCCTTCGAGTTAACCCCAGGCATCATGAGTGCGGCTCTGCCCCGTACAGCGTGCCCGCCACACGATGGGCCTCTTACCCTCAGCTCTTCACACGCGAAAGCAGGCTGTGGGAATCTCCTTTGCACTAGTTTTTTTTTTAATATGCCTGTGCTCTTAGCTTGACTTCCCCTCAAATGTGGGCCACTAAGACCCTGAAATCCTTGGGGAAGCACAAGCTATGTGAGAGGAGCCCTGAGGCGCTCACCTTAACAGGCCATGTGTGTGTGCAGGACCCCCCACCAGGCTCCTGTGAGCACTGCTTTCCAGAGGAGAGACTCTGGCTGCAAATAAAGCTTCATCCACCCCTACAGCGCCTTTTGACTTGAACACCTTTGTCCTTAGTTGGGAACCTTCTGGGTGCTTGAGCATATTCCCTTTCCAGACACAATTGCAGCCAGAAAAGCTATTTCTGATACTCTCCACAAGGTGTCACTGTTGGTTGTCAGTTCACAGGCAGGTTTTCTCCCTGCTGAAAGAGGGAGGCCAGAGGTATCTGACCAGCATAGCCGACCTGACTTCTTGATGTCCCCATCCCCTCACTGATACAGTGTGAATTAAGAAAATGCCAGAAGGCCATGAGCCAAGACCTCAATGCTTGGGTCTGGGTGTAGACTGAGTGCAGATCACTCTACCTGTATGCTGCTTAGAAACAGAACACACATGGCAAACTGAGCAGCATGTGTGTGGAGAGTTGCAGAAAGCCTCAGAAAACAATGCCATGATGAGCCTCCGCAGTTCAGATGCTTTGGTGCACAGGCCTTCCCATGGTGGTGGATACGGGACAGGCTTTAAGACTTCAGAGGTCGAGATGCACCAAGTCCTAGTTAGAAGCTGTGGGAAGCCAGTGTGGTTTCTCATCCGTGAAGTGAGCATCAGCTCAGTTCCCTCAGGATGCCGCTGGTGGGTCAAATGAGATAAGCTTGGGAGGAAGCCCTGGGCAGACGCCTGGCACACAGTGACTCAGAAGGACTGAACAAGAAACTGCTTAATAAAGGATCATTGCCTGATCCAGCTCAGTCCTACCTACAAAGTACCTTGTCAGTGTCGGGGGAAAGAGCCACCTTGAAGGGCAGCCCTGTGCTCCTGCTGGCTTCTGAGACAACCTTGTTGGATGTACTTTTAAATTCTGGAGCTTTCTTGGCTTCAGAGAGTCTCATGGACAGGCTTGCCTGCTGATGAGCACTGACCAGCCCTCAGAGGGCCTCTGGATTGCTCAAGGGTCCTGGTCTTGGTCTCACCCTTTCTCCACATTGGAAAATCCAAGCAGGAAACCTTCCCAGATTCCTCCAGTACACATATGATATTGTAGATAGGGCCTTGCTCATATCCAAAAAAAAATGTGTATGCAGGGAAACTGGCAGGAGAGATAGCAAGTGGAGAAACTCCCCGGAGAGGTGGAGCTGAGCCAAACCCAGAAAAGATCCGTTCATGCCAAGGATACGGTAGCTTTAGGACAGAGGGACAGATGGGTGGAAGCAGAGTGCAGAGTAGTGGAGCAGAGCACGGGAGAGTGCTCCAGCAAGGCCAGGGGAGCAGGCCGTGGGCGGACACGGAAGAATGAGGGAGCTGTGGACAGGTGCCACATGCATGGGTAGGCAGCTGGGCGGATGGACGGATGGAGGGTGGAGAGGTTAGTGGGAGAGTAGGCAGATCAGTGGGTGGGTGGATGGATGGATGGATGGATGGATGGATGGATGGATGGATGGATGGATGGATGGCCAGGCCAGTAGGTGAATAAATGAGAAAGCAGATAGGTATATAGATGGGTAGGTGGGCAGATGAGTGGATGAACTTTTCATGACCTCTTAACACTTAACCTAGGAACCACCACGCCTTTCCTTCTAACACTTGTGAAGCCTGTGGATCCCACAGAACCCTAACAGGTTGTTTAAATGCCCATTGGTTCCTTCCTGTGATGCTCAGAGCCCTGCAGAGAGACCGTAGTAGCAAGGCCAGGTGCTCCTCCACCTCCGAGGGAGGCCTAGGGACCATCCTTGCAGCGTTCAAGCATGTCTCTATTTCCATCCTTGCAAAGAGGGCATGGGGTGCTCCACGGGAAGGTGACTTCCATCCCTGTGCTAGAGGCCTTAGTCAACAGACAGGCCACCCAGCTGGGCACAAAGCAAACTACACTCTGTGCAGAGACACGGTGGACCGGAAGTAAACTGATGGGCGACTACAGCGTGCCAACAGAAGGTATCACAAAGCCAGCTCTCCATGACACCGCCATCCTAGGAGACTGCATATACCAACTGTCACTCAGGACAGAGAACCCTTGATGGAAATTGTGTTAAGTAGATGAATAACAGAACACTCTGGGCTTGGTAGACCAGTTGCCCTCCTAAGCATTTTAGGTTTTTTAAGATTTTCCCTCTGTATAGTCTTAAGGTGTATGTGGTGTGTGCTCATGTATATGTAGCTGTTCTCACATATGCATATGTGGAAACGAGGGGGATATTAGGTGGCCTGCTCTGTCACTCCCTGACTTAACCATTTGAGACAAAGTCTCCCAATCTTGTAGCTAGCATTCCCCAGTGATCCTTCCCATCTGCCTGACCAGCACTGGGTTGCAGGCAAACAACCACACCTAGATTTTTATGTAAGTGTTAGGAACTTAAGCTAAGTTCATGCTTGCAAAGCAAGTGCTCGTACCTCGTACAGCAGCTCCCCACCTCTGTGCCTGGATCTTTACCACCATCAGTAGTGGCAAATATGGAAGGAAGGAGAAATTAAAATGATACTATCAAGTCATAAAGCCGAGTTGGCATTATGAGGGTTTCTACCCAGCCACTGCAGAAAACAGTGGGCCATATGCCGGGTCAGTAAGAGCCTCCAGAGAAGCCCAAATAGCCAGAATCAAGTAGACACACCAAGTAAGTTGAGACACACCTATAATTCCAACACTTAGGAAGCTGAGGCAGGAGAATTGTACATTTGAGGACAGTGTGGCCTACATAATAAGGCCCTGTTTCACATAACAAGAGTCAGATGGTCTACTTCTAAAGTAGGTAAAACAATTTTCAACTTAATGAAAATGTCAAAATTTGACAGAGCCACGCTTGAGGGATCTGACTTCCAGGCTTAGACGCTTCTGTGAGGGGTGAAGTGTGAAAACCAACTGACTTGCTGTGGGGATGCGACGGGAGAGAGAGCAACGCAAGCTAACACTGGAAGCCAAGGACGACAGTGGGTCAGCAGAGAAAGGCTCACACCGCAGTCAAGAAGCCCAGAAGCTAAGCTAGCAGCTGGCCCTCCTGCTCGGCTGCTGAGAAGGGACTAAATCCCCACTCTGTGGTCCCATGGACAGACACAGCAGCTGGTGGTCACCGGGGTTAGTGCAGAAGCATACCTGGGAAGACCAGAAAAGCAACAAGGTTCATTTGGCTCGGGTTCCGAGGCATCAGGGAAGTGTGTGCTGGATAGCAGCTGTACTCTTGGAGTGGACAGGAAGCAGAGGCAGAGGAAGGGGCCAGGGTTCCCACAGCCCCTTCATGGCACACCCCCAGGGACCTAAACTCCTCCCACTGGGCCCCATCTGACTAGGGCCCACACTTGTATACAGCTCCATCTGGAAACCAGGCCTTCCGACCCCCGACCTTTGGGGGAACATTTAAGATGTTTCCGGTAACATTCTTGGGGCTTGCAGAGTGGGGAGCAGAGCATTCGGTGGCGAGCAGACAACACTGGGACTGCAGCCTCTTCCTGGTGCTTACACAGTAGGTGGGGGCAGGGGTCTTCCCCACAACTCATGTTTTTAATCAATATTTAAGATAGGTGTTGAAGATAATGAAGAGCCAAGAACTGAGCTCAGATGGACAGACACCTGCTGAGCAGTCAGATCAGACATATGTCAGACAGCGAACACCGCGTGGGAAATGGGCTCAGGCCTGGACAGCGGCGCTTCTGATTACTGACTTTTCTAGACGGAACACTAATTGGTAAACCCAGTTATTATCTTAGTCAAGGTTTCTATTCCTGCACAAACATCATGACCAAGAAGCAAGTTGGGGAGGAAAGGGTTTATTCAGCTTACACTTCCAAACTGCCGTTCATCACCAAAGGAAGTCAGGACTGGAACTCAAGCAGGTCAGGAAGTGGGATGGGCTGAGGTCATAGAGCTGGACACTGACAAGCACCTCTGTCCTCCCAGCTCGACCTTCCCCTCCCCCCAAGCATCCCAGCCACAGGCTCTGCAGGGTGCCAGGCTCAGCCTTAGCCTCAGCCCCCTTCTCATCCCAGGCTGGCTGACCTTCACACCCTACAGAAAAGCTGCCCAGCTAGGAGCATAACTGCACCGTGCCAAGCCACACTCCCTCCTCCTCCTCCTCCTCCTCCTCCTCCTCCTCCTCCTCCCTCCTCCTCCTCCTTCCACACGTCCTCAGGATTTGGCAGGAGCCACAATGAGACATGCTGTGCTCACCTCTCTTCTCCCCTCTGGCCTGCCTTTGGGCATTGCGCAGACACTTGACAGGGTGTCCGCCTGGAAAGGGCCCTAGGGGGAAATTGTCCAGCATTGGCTTCCACCCAGACACATGACACCAACCTGCATCATAAAAATGCCCTCCACTGGGAGGGATGCCCCCTTTCCCCTCACTGCCTGTGGCAGGTGGGTGAGCTAGTCCCGTGGTCATGAGGATGGGAGAGCTGGCCCCACCTTTCACTGGCTGCACACTCAGAAGAGCGGGCACCTCCCCTGGGCAGCAGGGCAGAGCTGGCCTTGGTGGCAACAGTGTGACTGAGCCAGCCCTGAGGACGTGAAAACGGGAGAGCTGACCCCTTGCCAGCCACAGCATTGGGTGAGCCAGCTGAGGCATCCTGGTAGTGTGGGAGCAGAGCTGGCAGGCTCTGGCTGACCAACTCCACTAGCTCCCAGTCCTAGATCCAAGGCTTTGAGTTGGCCCACCCCAAAGTCTACCCCATCTGTGATCTACTGGAGTGCATGAAAGGGTTGACCGTGCCGGTCCAGAGCTGTAGCATCTGGTGGCACGGGGCTACAACAGGATACCCAAGATGAGTCTCCTTGAGGATCCAGTATAGTGCAGCAGAAGCCAGAGGCCACCAAACAGGCCAAGGACTCCTTGCAATGAACATTTGCCAAGTAAAGATGTGTGGACAAAGGGTATATATACTGTGTAACACACACACACTACAGCGTCCATGGAAAGACATTCTTCCAATTTTGTTGGTATGGTGGTTACAAGGCTGGAAGGTGAAAACAAATGGGTGAGTAGATGTGTGGAATTAGGGTACATGGTGTGAAATTCACCACGATTCAATGCAAAGTTCTAAAAAGAAATGCACTGCACTACTGTGCCTCCTCAGTCTGCATTGGTGCCTGAGTATGGGTGTAATTCCAGATCTGCCCAGGAGGGGGCAATAGAAACCAAGAAACGGTGCTTCCAAGTTGCTCGGGAAGCCCAGGCTTAAATTAGGGTTTAGGTAACTACTGGACAGAATGAGCAGTCCCCGATGCCTCGTGGTCATGGGGTCCAACACGAAATCTTGGCTTTATTCTAGCAGAGGAACTGCTGCTGCTGCTCACAGGCGCTTGCGGACGGCTAGTATCTGGTTTTGCCTCAGTGGGGAGCTCGCTTCCCTCTGCTGCGGAGTCCCAGTGTCCGAATTCCAAGTGCCTACTCCTTGTGGGAAAGGTCCCAAGGCTACACCCCAGGGCCAAGGACTGGAACGTTCACAAGCTGCCGCTCATATGAGACATCCTGCATACCTGAGGAGACGGGTCCCTGGAGGCTGAGACTTCCCATCCATTCTGCTGATCCCGAACTCTGTGCCCAGCTCACTAGGCACAGAGGGAGCTGGTCTGCTCCCTCCAGGCCCTGGACAGTCACCTGTGAACTGTGGGCTCAGCGTAGATGCCTCTCTCACCCAGGTGTCCCTACAGATATAGGTAGGCAGCTTTGCAAGTATGGGGTTCAGCAGCAAATGTTCTGGGGCCTTTGAAAGCCCACCCCCAAAGGGAGTGTGCTGGGTCACTCCCAAAGGCGCTGCTTCTCTCTGGAGGAGGAAGAGTGAGGTCCTAAAACTGGGACATCCAGTCAGAAACCTGGGGTGTTATGTGGAACTGGAGTTGAAACATTGAGAGGCCGAGTGCCAGTGTCCCAGCCAGGACGTCAGCCACACCCACAGAGCCACCCAGCTGCTCCCAACCAGCAGCGCCCTCCTCAACCTAAGGCTGAGTAGCCCTGACTCAGTCTCTCCCCGAGAACAGCCTGTGTTTGAAGAAGGGCTATGACCAGGGCTCTGCGAACATGTGAAAGGCTGCAAGTCAGAGCAGCTCTGGGCTCCCCTGGAAAAGTGGCTGTAACCTGGAGGCGCTGGGTTACCCTGCCAGGACCGGCTGCCATGAATCTGCACCATTTACCCTGCCAGGACCTGCTGTCCCCAACATTTTTTTCCCCTTTTGGCCATTTGTTGAGTAAGGTGCTCACAACACTAGGAACTCTCCACCTCTCTTCGTAAGCCCCAGAGATGCTTGTGTCCCACCCCCCAAACCTGGCGTGGGCAGGCAAAATGCAAAGAAGACAGAAACAGTACGTCCTGCCCTGCCTGGCCTGACCCCTGTACCTGCCAGCAGCTCAGGCCCCTACATGTAGGTCAAGTCCCGCACAGGAGATTAACCTGGGCCTCGAGAAGGATGTGGACCATTTCCTTTCAATTATGCAGCCGACTCCCACGTCCTCAGGGTACTGTTAATTGTTGGTATTTCTCTCTCTCTCTCTCTCTCTGTAAAGAATCCTTGTGTGGTTCCTCAGGGTTGTGAAGCTAACATTACCTGCTGTGGGTCTGTGCAAGGAAGAGCTGCGAGCTCTCTTAATTTCTGTGACTAATGGTGTGTTCATATCACTCACGGCTTCCCAGGACCAACCCTTCATATTCAGATGATACATGCAGACTTTCCCAGGATGAACACCTTCATATGTATATCATACATGTAGAAGATCCCAGGATGAGCTCCTACACATCCACAACATGTACAGAGGTTCCTGGGGCACACCCCTTCATATCCATGACATATATACCAGGGTTCCACAGATGATGATGTCACGTCCCGCATGGAGCCGTTTGCAGCACAAGCCCTCCCCTGCCGAATGGGCAGCAGCAGCAGTTTCAGGACAGTCACATGCCGCCAATTCCAGGGTCTTCCGTGACAAAACAGAGTGGAGAACTGAGGAAACCCAGCGGCTCTTCTCACTGCGGGTAGATCTGGGGACATGGGGTGCCTTCCAGGGATAGGTGGGGAGCTTCTGGACTTTGATCCTGGGGCCATTCTGCCGTGAATGACCTTGACTCTAAGGTACATCAGCTCCACAGACTACAGATGCTATGTGGAGCATGTACCTGGCTGTGGACTATACCTTCCCGCCTCAAGCTGGCCGGGACCTCCAGGAGGGAAGGTGGGACATGTCTTAGACTAGAAACTGAGAGTCCAGGGGGAGGAGGGAGCGGCCTTGAGGCGCCTGGACTGGGGCTCTGGCAGCACTGGGGACCCCCCCCCCCGCCTGCCACCATCTTCTGGTGCCTCATGTATCCAGACACCACCTCCATCCCCACCCATTTGAGGTGGTGATCTCTCTCGGGAAAACCTGAGTGACCCCCACCCTCAATTTGTGACAAAACAAAAAGGGGGAAAGTGGGAATAGCAAGTCAGCAGACCAGCCTGGATGAGAGGCCTGGGTGTCTCCTACCAGACCTCAGATTTTGGGTGGGGCCAAACCACCAGCATGGAGATGGTATGTTAGAGACAGGGGAGGGGGATTCCAGAGATGGGCTATGATCTGCTCTTCAGCTGGGAATTGGAAGGCTATGCCAAGGGTGAACTTACAACACTGTACAATACCCAGGCACAATGGACCAAGTCACCAGGCGCTGCCAAGAAGCCTAGGATCCAGAACTGGGGAGAGAGGTGCCATGGGGCCTGGAGGGCATGACAGGTGTCCTCATAGCTGCACACTTAAACTGTCGAGAACATGCCAAGAACATGCGTGATACAGCAAGGCATGTCAAGACCCCCCTTTCAGGGCTGCCTGCCGATATCCTGTCCCTTGGGCCGCTTGAACTCTTAACACATTGAGCCGCTGTCGCTGCCCTACTCCAGGCCAACTTACCCTCTGGAGGATACACATGTGCTGCTGCCCCTCTCGGTTCTCCCTGCTCCCCACTCCCCGACAGGCGCTCACCGCTGAGGTGCTCCAGCCAGGGAGTGCCATTGGCTATGGGAAGGGAGACGCCTATACACCCCATTTCCAGAGGCCTGCACCTCCGATACCCACGCACCATGCTTGAAGAAAGATGGGCATCACAACCCTGAGAGAGGCAGTGTGCCCCACCGGGCAGCTTGCCCACCCAGAGGCCAAGGTCTCTCTCGGGCGTCCACTCCCTACAGTTAGCGGGCAAACCAACCCGCGCTGGGACCTGTTGCGTATACCTGTCTTCACACCCCAGAACCCCCGAAAGAGACTGTCCCAACCCCATGTCCTCCTTGATGCTGAGCTACACTAGAACTGAAACCACAGAGGAACGCACTGCCTGTTCCCAGGCCGCCTCTGAAGGCCAGGGTGAGAGCACATGGCGTAAGGGCCAGAACCTTCACTGGGCGTGAAGAAGACGGGTGCTGGTCACTGACTGATGGGGTATGGGGCACTGACTGACGGGGTACGGGGCACTGACTGACAGGGTACAGGGCACTGACTGACAGGGTACGGGGCACTGACTGATGGGGTACGGGGCACTGATTGACGGGGTACTGGGCACTGACTGATGGGATACGGGGCACTGATTGACGGGGTACTGGGCACTGACTGACGGGGTACGGGGCACTGACTGACGGGGTACGGGGCACTGCACTGACTGACGGGGTACGGGGCACTGATTGACGGGGTACTGGGCACTGACTGACGGGGTACTGGGCACTGACTGACGGGGTACTGGGCACTGACTGACGGGGTACGGGGCACTGACTGACGGGGTACTGGGCACTGACTGACGGGGTCCGGGGCACTGACTGACGGGGTACGGGGCACTGATTGATGGGGTACGGGGCACTGACTGACAGGGTATGGGGCACTGATAGTCTGCATGGGAGACGGAAGGGAGAAAACAGAGCCGTGTGGCAGGGAGACAAAGGAGCTAGAAGGTTGGCTGGCCACTGTGGCTATGTCTATGGTTACTGCTGCTCACGAGGCTGAGGCAGGAGGATCCCTTGTGCTCAAGAGTTCAAGGACAGCCTGGACAAGGCAATTAGATATAGTTTCAGAATGGAGATGAAAGAAAAATGGGGAGGTAGAGAGAAAGAGCACAAGGAAGGAGAGGGGAGGGGCAAGAGGGAGGCAGGGAAACGGAGGGAGGGAGGGAGGGAGGGAGGGAGGGAGGGAGGGAGACACGAAAGCATGCAAGCGGACATTCAAGCTAGCCTTTGGAAAGGAGGGGCTGCCCTGGCGCGTGCTGCAGCATGGTGACCCTCCAGGGCATTTGCTAAGTGAAGCAAGCCTGGCAGGGAGGATGGGCGCAGCATGGCTCCGCTCCCTCTCAGATCTTTTCTTTTATACATATGAACGCTTGCCTGCGTTTATTTGTGTGTTGTGTGATCTTTTATTTTATACATATGAACGCCTGCCTGCGTTTATTTGTGTGTTGTGTGGGTGCCTGGTCCCCACTGAGGTCAGAAGAGGGCACTAGATCCCCTGAAACGGAAGTCAAGGATGTATGTTAGCCGCCTGGTCGATGCTGAGAACAGAATCTGGATGAACTGAGCTCCCACACCCAGTGTGGAGCCATCTGTCCAGACCCCTGGGTTCCTATGGAGTCTTGGAGTCTCAGATCCTCGGGACAGGCAGTACAGTGCTCAGAGCCCAGCAGGGACACAATGGGAACAGGCTCCATTTGGGAAGACAGAAAAGTTCCAAAAAAATGCAAGTGAAACTGTCACCCATCATAGCACAGGCACACACTTGAAATGGCCTGCACGGGGCTGTGGAGATGACCCAGTGGGAAGGCTATTGCATACGAACCTGAGGTCCCGAGTTCAGATCCCCAGAACCCACCGCTGAGCACCGTAGGTATACCTCTGTAACACAGCGCTCACACAGCAGATGGGGGGTGGACAGGAGAACCCCACGAGCTTGCGGGCCAACACCTGAGGTTGTTCTGTGACCTACACACACACACACACACACACACACACACACCATGGCATGGGGGTGCCCACCCACATGCATACACACACAAAACTATCTTTTAAATAGGTCAAAATAGTCAATTTCGTGTTATGCTTATTTTAACAGTTTTGGAAAAGTAAACCTCCTTTAAAATAGACTGTCTGGATAGAGCCCGAGCCCTGGGGAAGCCCCCGGCTCGGTGGGGACAGCCTGGGCATGCTGCGTTGGTAACTTGAAGCCTTGCAATGGAGAGGCTTGTGTTCATTTACAATTTGGCAAGATGCCACTTCCTGTTTCTAAGAAGAAATAAAGGGCTAAGCAGACCTTTAAAAAGCTCCACATCTTCTTGGACATCAAACGGCCCCACACAAGCTCTTGATGGGTCGAGGGCAAAGGAAGCGGAGACACATGGATTAAATTCCCCCTTGCGATTTACTCCAGTTTAAAAATTAATGGAAAAAGTGCCTGGCAAAACTTGTTTAGAGCTTTATTGAACCAAAACAGTTTAAAAATAGTTTGGGAAGCTGGGCCTGCTCTGGGTGGCTGGAGCTGTGTCTCGCCAGGGCTGAGGGGCTCCTGGGGCTGCCAGAGCCACGCGCTCTGCAGTGGAGAAAACTACCACCCGTGAGAAATGACAGCAGTCATCTGATATCAGAGAAGGGAAAAGAAAAAGTGCTGCCTCATTACCTAGGACTGGGAGCAAAGCGGCTGGCTGTGGGCTACGGCTTAATTAAAACAGTCCAAGAAAGTGAACGTTTGCAGAAGGTTACAATGTTGCCATCAGAAAACTGTTGTTCCCCATTACAAGCTATTTGCTATCAAGCAAACAAATAAAGATCTCTAAGTTTGAAATGGACCTACCTGAAAGCAAGGGGCCACCCTTTGGCTGTGGGGAGCCCTGTTGGGAGAGAGAAGCAGGCCATCCCAACGACAATCACCAGTCACGGCTTGTGGCAACGTCTTGTCCTATAGAATGGAGCAAAGACCAGAAGACCCAGGAGACGACAGCTCCAGCTGCTTAAGAACACAGCAGGTGGGGGTCACCGCCATCCCCAGCTTCCCTTGCTGACCTGGCCAGCAGGAATTCCAGGTGCAGTCACAAGTCCATTCTCAGCCTACGAGGAAGCGCAGCCGAACTGAACAAACCCGCCCCCGCACCCGCACCCGCACCCACACCCAGGAGCCCTACCGAGCACACTCCTGCACATCAGCTTTCCAAGAGACTTCATCTCGAGAGGTTCTCCTACCCCGCATGGTGTGTCATCGAAGGCCTGGTGAAACAGCCGGTGTCTCGCTCCCTCGCCATCTTCTTCCCGGTTGGAGGGGTGTTGGCTTTCCATACCTTCCAAAGCCACTCTTTTTGTGAATGAGAAGGAAGACAAGAGGCCACATCCGTGGCTGTCCACACCATGGCTCTGGGGTTCTAGGTTCCTATTGATGTGAGAGGAAGGAGCCTAAGTCAGTCTAGCTTCAGCCTAAAAGGGGAGTGATTCTGCCACACAGCTGAGAAGTTAGGGGCAGGTTTCCATGGATACGGGGCTTAGACGAGTCACAGATTCTGACCCTGGACTGGGTCCCATATAGAGTGACTTCCTCGGGATGGAGCAGACAACCCAGAGCTCGAGTCTCTGCAGCCTCTGTTGGGGAAGAGCACTGGGTGGCCAGCTTGTCAGGCACCCACCTTGGGCTGGGGCAGGTAGTGAGCAGTGAACAGCCAATGGCCCACAGAGAATTGAGACTTTCACCCAGCAAGTGCCATAGGATGGATCATGCTACACCGGGCAGGAATGACCTGGCTGTTAGACCTGTTGGGGACACTGGCCCAGAGGAGATGTCACCCTATTCCTTCCAAGGCAGGTCCTTTGGAAGAGACTCAGCCCCCAGGAGAAGGAAACCAGCATTCAAGGGTGTGACAGTGTGGGGTGATAACACACACACACACACCCTATGTTCAAATACTTGGCTTTGATAGCTAGTTTTGGTTGTTAACTTGATCACATCTGGAATTAACTAAAACCTAAGTAGTCGGGAACACCTGTGACTTTCTTTTCTTAATTAAGTCATTTGAAGTGGAAATCCTGACTAAAATAAGTTTTGGTGGGTTCTCTAGAACAGAACTTACACACACACACACACACACACACACACACACACACACATGGGGGGGATTTATTAGGATGGTTTACAGGCTGTGGTCCAGCTAGTTCAACAGATGGGAGGCCCAAGAATCTAGCCAGTTGTTAAATCCACGAGGCTGACTGCCTCGGCTGGTCTTTCGTTCATGACAGAATCCTGAGGAGCCTCGAATGCCTGTGAAGGGGTGGATTCGCCAGTGAGAACAAGGAAGCAGGCAGAGAGCAAGTTTTCTTCTTTCACGTCCTTTCTGTAGGCTGCCAGCAGAAGATGTGACCCAGATTAAAGGTGGATCTTCCCACTTCAGAAGATCTTGATTCAAAGTGAGTCTCCCCAAACAGCCATGATAGTTCACGGCTTTAATCCCAGCACTCAGAAGGCAAAGGCAGGGGGACCTCTGAGTTTGAGACCAGGCTGCTCTACATGGTGAGTTCCAGGACATCCAGAGTGACATAATGATACCCTCTCTCAAGCACTGGCACAGTGCGTGCGCGCACACACAAACACACACGCGCACGCGCGCACGCACGCACGCACGCACGCACACATGTATCTTTCCCCTTCAAATGATTTAATTAAGAAAAAAATCCCTCACAGTGTGCCCAGCCACTTGGGTTTTAGTTAATTCCAGATGTAGTCACATTGACAACCAAGAATAGCCATTATACTGGGGCAGGCCACTTTAGGAAGAAGGGAGGGAAGGAGGGAAGAAGAGAGGGAGATAGAGTGGAGAGAGAGAGAGAGGGAGGGACGGAGGGAGGGAGGGAGGGAGGGAGGGAGAGAGAGAGAGAGAGAGAGAGAGAGAGAGAGAGAGAGAGAGATTGTTTCTGCTCAAAGTTCTGGACGTCCATGGTGCTGTGTGATGGATGGCTTCTTACTGGTATAATTCCAAGGCAGCTCGAGGCAATGAGAAACATAAAGGAAGATGCTCTGGTGTCTCACACAGTCGCTAAAGTTCACATGTGGGTGTACATTCAACCCAACCATCTTAGCTGGCCACTGCTCAGAGGCCTCACCTCTGAGCACCATGGCCAGATGCACTTTCCCACCCTAGTAATGCCACACACAGGGGCAAAGTTCACTCAGACCATGACCAAACCACAGCACCTTACATTCTAGAGGGACAATACTAGGGACCACAAACTAGCCTTAAATGGATAGAAGGGTAAATTTGCATCAGCCAGAAGTTCAAAATCAATGTGTCGGCAAGCCCAAGCTCCCCGAGACCCGGGGGAGGGCAGAGGATTCCAGCCTTTTCCAGCCCAGGGTGGTCTGTCCGTTTCCTCCGCACCCTGTGGCTGGCAGAACATCTCCCCAGCTCTGCCACCATCCTCGCCTGGTGTCCACCTTGTGCATGTCTCACTTGATTGAGAGCTCCTGCGTTTCACTTTAGCTAACTCTGTGTGACCGACTCCATATCCAAGCCAGCTCACAGACATAGGAGCTAGGGGTCAGCCCTTCAAGATATGTTCAAGGGACAAAGTTCAACCCACAGCTAAAATTGATTGAACCCTCAAGAGTGCCATACCATGTATCCTTCACAGCTGCCCTGTGAGGGCGAGGCCTGTTAGCATGGCAGTCCAGGTAGACGAGGAACTGAACCTCAAACACAGCCTGTGGGAGACCAGCTCCCAGCAGGAAGGCTGATGAGTTGTGCTAACCCGTCCCCAGGGGGGTTGGTGAAATTACTTTTAAACCCCCATTTAAAGTCTCTGGAAAGGAACTGACACCCCAAAAGCCTGTAAAACGGGCCCAGGGGCAAACAACAAATGAAGAAGCATCTGCAGAGAAAACCCTTTGGGGATTTAATGAGAGACTGGGCATCTGTGGCATCTCAACAGCCCCTCCCCCACCCCCTCACATCATCAGCAACTGAGGAAGACTCTCTTCTTTCTTAGCTTTGGTTTAGAAAAATGGTGAATTGTGTTTGAATGCTTGCTCTAATCTGCCAAAACGGGGACCATTTCTTCCCAAGCCAACAGCAGGCTGCACCACAGTGTGGAACGCTGGGAAGATGGCTTAGTCATTTCAGTCCATGATGCAGTGGACCAAGGAGAAGGCCATCCCTGACTCCCCTGGCTCCTCTATGCCCTGGGAGAGCCAGCTGCTGCCTTCTCCCAGAGAATCTGGCTTTACAGGCAGCAGGACATGGCGAAGCTCACATAAGGGTGCTCTTCAGAGGGCCAGGGAGTCATGAGGTAGAAATATATATATTTCTACCTGCAATGCAGAATGCCTGGTTGTACAAAGAGAAGCAAGCAGGGAAAGCCACAGCTGAGCGAGCCTCCCTGAGGGCAGGAGCAGCAGCAAGCATGGCCCCCAGGAAGAGGGCACAGCCTAACAGCTCATTTGTGGGACCATGTATGCCCCCCAGCACATTGCGGAAAATGATAGCCCAATCCACTGAAAGGGGGGATAGGGTCTCTCCTCAGACCTCAGGTGACTGTGGGAGACACCTTTGCTTCCCAAGGAGCAATATCATAAGCTGCTGGGAGAGGGCACAGACCTTAATATGGTGGTCCCAAGGCCTCTGAC
This sequence comes from Apodemus agrarius, assembly GCA_964023405.1. NCBI lineage: Eukaryota > Metazoa > Chordata > Mammalia > Rodentia > Muridae > Apodemus > Apodemus agrarius. The sequence goes on along the minus strand of OZ030021.1, from coordinate 71,836,984 downwards.
AATAAGCTAGTGACAATAACAAGCTGGACATGTGGCTGTAGACATGTGTGGAGACCAGAACCTAGAGATTCTGTAATGTATTGTCTAAACTGGCTCGTTTCCAACTCCAACTCCTGAGATGTGCAAAGAAACACAAGCTATGCCTATCAAAACACAGATGATAGAAATTGCCTATAAGAATTAACAGGTGTTAGATCTAACCAGAACAGTAATACTTGGACTTTAGGCTCTCCTCTGTAAATGTGTTCATAGCTATGAAGTAAGGTTTAGTTAGAGTTCACGTGAAGAAAATCCCAGCAAACTCCAAGGAAGGTAAATACATTCTAAATAGAGTCTTCCAACAGAGGGAAGGAAGCTCGAAGAAGAGCCAAGTGGGACTTCCAGAGCTGAAAGGCACACTGATCCAGTAAGTGCTGGAAATGGCGCCCCAGCGGGGGCTTAGCCACGGCTGAGCTGGCACAGGGAAGAACTGGGAATGTGGTGCTATTCCAACTGAGATCATGCAGGCCATGGACTGTAAGAGTGAGAAGACGTGACCAGGAGAGGAAGTACAGGAATCAGAGGGCAAGAGCATCTGCACGGAGAGAGGGAGAGGGGGCGCTGAAACTATTACAAACGTGTAAACCAATCTACACCACCAGGAAAACCCCAGCAAACTCCAAGGAAGGTAAACTTCAAGAGACCAGCAACAAACTGACCCCACGAGGAACTATATCAAAAGCAGAAGGTGGGGCTATTACCTCTTGCAAGGGAACCCCAGTAAAGTTAACATCTGACTCTAGAAGAAGCAATTGAGACTTGAAGACAGTATGTCCAAAGGGTGCTAAGAAAAACTTGCAAGAGACCCCTGTGCCCCACAAAGCTGCTTTCTAACTCTTAGATGAACTAAATGCTTTGCCACAGAAACAAACACCAATAATACACTGCTGCTAACACAAAGAACATCCTTGCAAGAAATACAAGGCAAAGGTGGGACTGCTGTGACAGTAACCTGCACCTACAGGAAGCAGCAGAGCCCAGGAGACAGGTATGTCATTTTACAAGGCAATATACATGCGTATTTTCTTTTCATCCCGCAACTCACCTAACAAACAATCATATAAAACAATGTGTGTATACTGTAGTGTTCTGCTGATCGCTTACAGAAACGCAACCCAGGTGTAATGTTTGCCAATAATAACACGTAGTGTCTTAAGGAACTACAGATGGTAAAGGAACAATCCCACAATGCACTATGAGGTTCGTCCTTGTCACTTTCTGACTGCAGAAGGTAATGGAACAATTCCTACACTGCACCATGAGGTTTGTCCGTATCGCTTTCTGCAATGCTGTAGAACATCACACCACTCGGCGGTGGGAGGACCACATAGAAATAATGCTCCTGTGTGTCATTGAAATGGACTCCAGATAAACCTGAAGTTACCTATAGCTGACAAACACAAGAGTGAAGGACTCTAAGGGATACTGCAAACCAGGGAAACACAGTCTCACCAAACACATCCTGTAATGCAAAGAAAGCAGTAAAGGGACTGAACGAAAGGGACATGGAGAATGTCGAGAGAAAATGTAAAGTTCAACTTCATTACCTGAAACATGAAATGTGAACAGATTAACATTCCAGTCAGGGGGCAGCAGTAGTCAAACTGGGGAGTAAATGTACAACTTCATACTGCCTTCTGGAGATAAGCTATAAGTAGAAAAAGTCACACTCACTACCAGGATGGAAAGCATACATCAAGCAAAAAGAAACTTCACAAAAGTCAGAGTGGAAGCTATACTACTGTTGGATAAAAGAGACCAAACAAACAAACAAAAAAGTCAAAGATTGCTGAATTGGACGCTTGATTCCCTTCAAGTCTCATGTATTGAAGACTTGGTCCCTGGAGAGGGATCGGAGCCATGGAATGATGAGTGGAACCTTTGGTCAGTGAGGCTACCTGGTAGGGACCCCACATTTCTGGAGGCAGGCCCTTCATGAGGTGGATGCCCCTCAAACCTCCCCCCCCCAAGCTCGCTTCCTTTTGCTTCTCTGCTGAGATGAGGTTGTTGTGGTCTCTCCCAAGATCCCACTGTGATAGGCTGTACTGCCATAGGTCCTAAAGTAATGGGGGCCACTCAATAATAGACTTAACAGGACAAAACTGTAAACTAAAAAACCTCCTTTCTTCATATGTTAATCATCCTTGTGTTTTGTTATAGTAACAGGAAGCTAACTGATATGGATGAAGAAGGCTGCTTCAAAGCAACAAAAGAACCAATCTCGGAGAAGGAGAAACAGTTATAAGTATAGGTGAGCCTAACAACTCAGTTCCCAAGTAGACATTGGAAATCCAGTAGGTACTTGGGTGATAGCCTTCAGAGGTGGGGCAGGTTGACTCTAGTGTCAGGGGGTGAGCATGACTCAGAATGGCTTCAGTGAGGAAGTCCCTTGTGGCCACTTTAGGCAAAAGATAAGGAAAGTGAAGAACACTCGGTATCAGGGAAGGCGGTTTGGTCTTTATCCTGATTTCTTGGACATATGGGGGGGAGGGGAGTTGCTAATGACTGACTGACTGACTGATTAATTGATTGTGGTATTTGTTTTATTTTGTTGTTTTAGGGCTGTGTCAATTTTTCATCATGTGACAAAATACTAGAGAAAGTCAACTTAAAAGGATGAAAGTTTACATTAAATTGTTGCTTTCACAGGCTCTTGGCTCCACTGTCTTTGGACCTATGGCAAAGTAGAACGTTCTGGAAACAGAGCACGCTGTAACAAAGAGTGGACTGTCTGGTCTTAGTACGCACTCTGAGAGCAGTGCCTCCTCCCACAAGGTTCTGCCTCTAGTGCTGAGCTCTCTAAACCCCAAATCTGTGTTCTGGGAAGAAGTGGCTGTAACTAACTCAAGAGCAACTGTGAGGCTTCACTTGAGAGGTTTTGGGGGTTTTTGCTTTTGTTTTGTTTTGTTTTTGTTTTTGAAGCACTTTAAAAGTAACCTGACTGGGCACCAGTCAGTGTGGTGCAGCACATCAGTCAAGGTCTTTAGCACCATGGCTAACCAACCAACTCAAGACTGCCAGGTGTGGTGCACACCTGTCCCCCTAGAACTGACTGGGAAGATGGATGTAAGAGGACCCGGAGTTCAAGGCCAGCCTGGGCTACCTGAGACTATCTTTTAAAAAATGGTGTCGGGCGGTGGTGGCACACGCCTGTAATCTCAGCACTCTGGGAGGCAGAGACAGGTGGATTTCTGAGTTCGAGGCCAGCCTGGTCTACCAAGTGAGTTCCAGGACAGCCAGGGCTATACAGAGAAACCCTGTCTTGAAAAAACCTAAATAAATAAATAAATAAATATGCCCCTGAATTCTGGCTTTTGAATTCCACCCTCCAGTACAGGCTCTGGAGGAAAGCCCAGGTCTCCAGCCTTCCTTCCCAATGCCTCACAGTCCTGGGCCTCCTCCCTGTGCTGTAAAGTGAAGTAGATCCAGTCAGACACTTCGGGTGCAGCAATGGGAGGAGGTTTGAAAGTAGCCACTACTGTGGTTCAAATTGCAGATGCAGTGAGAAGATGTGCATTTAGCTACAGGTGTTTTACATGGTTTATGCAAGCAAGATGCACACAGGTGTGTGGCTTGACTGTACAAGGAAGCCCTCCCTAGCCTGGGGCACTGCACCTGCCCACAGTGCAGTGTGTTCAGCTCTTGGGTAGACCAAAGGAGGCTCCCGGTTGCAGAACTGAGTGGTGCCCCCTGGGGCACAGGCCCCTGCTTGCACTAGAAACCCACCTGATCATGTTGGGGTTTTCTGAGCTCTTGTATTTTCGTACCAGGTAGAATCAACAATTGCCTGGCTCTTGGAAACTTTGAGCGCTGGGTGGATACCCAAATGTGCCCCAGAAGGAAGGCATTAGCATCCAAAGACACCTTTTGGATTAAGCTTCTGGGGTGTATTTGCCCCAATAATCCACAGAAGCAACAGTAATCTAAAAATAGTCTTGTTTTCTGTCCTAAGCTCCTTTTAACTTTGTTAGTCATCGCCAACCCTTAAAATAAAACCCGTGTAACGTCTCTCCTGGCAGCAGCTATAAACAAACCTCCTCTAGAGGAGGCCGAAGGAAGAGGAAAGAGGCGGTAGGGACGCGCAGGCAACTCGGCCGCCTGGCCGCGGGACCAGGCTTGAGCCCGAGGTGGCCGCAGGGCCTGGCGGACAGCTCAGAGCTGGCCGAGCTCCTGCGCCGCTGCCTCCGGAACTCCCTGCGTCTGGCGCGCGGCCACCGTGGTCCCGGCAACGGCATTAAACAGAGGGAAACAGGCCCGGGATTCCGTCACCCGCGGGGGATAAGGAGGGCATTGAGACAGACAGGAAAGGGCTTTTCTGGATGGGGTGAAAAGTTATTTATTGGAGAGGGAGGGGGAGGAGCAGACAGGAGGAAGAGGAGGAGCAGGAGGAAGAAGAGGGAGGAGAGGAAATGAAGGGAGAGGAGATGAAGGGTCAGAGCAGAAAGGAAAAGAGATCAAGACGAACAGGGGAAGGAAGAGGCTATAAAGGAAAAGGAAGGAGAGGAGAGGATGAAGGAAGAGCCTGGAAGAATCCTCCCGGCTTCCTCCAAGCTTTGCACAGCTCGGCAAGTCCAAGAACGCAGACAGGCCAGCGTCTCTGACGCGACGGTGGGAACTCCTGCCCTCCGGAGTCCCCAAGGTCTCGGGTGGGCCTTGGTCTTCGCGCCCCGCCTCGCCGCTGATGCTCCGCCCCGCCCCGCCCTGCCCCGCCCCGTCCCGCCTGGTCCTGGACAGGGGAGGGCGGGGACGGAAACTCTTCAAGCAAAATCTTGGCATCCTGGTCTAGCCGGGATTTGGGGGTGGGGGTGGGGTGGGGTTCTTGGGCAATGGGGTCTTGGCACCCCCTAGCGGCAACCTCTTTCAAGGAGAGCAGGCAGGCTTCCGCGCATCCCTGCAGGTTTTGAAGGTTCCTCTTTGACATCCTCGCCCACATCCCAGTATCTTTACTGAGCCTTCAGCTACTTAACTAGATAGACCATGTTCCAGATCCCGTGTGGGCACCTCCAGCCTCGCTCTCCTCTGCACCACCTATGAGAGTGGCTCCGTCCTGCTCAGCTCTCCCCGCATGAGTAGCAGGCCAGTAGGGAGTACACCTGAGACGTGTTGGGCACTGCCCGTGGCTAGCGGCACCCACCACTGTGCTTCTCTGCTCTGGTAGAAAAAAAAAGTGTGGCTTTTAGTTCTGAGGCGCTGAGGCAACTGGAAAGAGCCGCTAGATGCTGCTGGATGGGTTTTAGCCAAGTTTTCATATTAACATCGAGCCCAGTTGGCCAGCTCCATTTGCTGGTTGGATCAGATTTCCCCAAGTCTTGGGGTGTGAAGTACTTTGGAGCACCTACTGGCTCAGTACACGCCCCGCGCGCCCCACAGTCTCGCCGGCTTTTTTTTTTTTTTTTTTTTTTTTTGCTTTTGGGTTTATTTTAAAGCATATGAGGTGTGGGCCAATAGATTTATGATTTCTATACACCAGACGTTCTAACTGCCCAGCCCTCCGATCCGTTCCATCCAAAGCCAACAAGAAAATATGGTCGGGTTTTGGCAGCTGTGTTACGCCCCTAGGAGATGCGGGGAGATTTGAAAGAGAAAAAGTGTGAAGGCAGGCAGGACAGAATCCTCAGAAGTCCCCCAGCACCAGCCTCTTCCTTTGCCAGAAACTCACAGATGCGCCTACAAAGCACCCCGTGGTCCCTGCGCCAGTCGGGCCGCACCCGGGCCAAAGACCCAGAGGAGGAGCTGCGCAGGTGGGCGCGCTTTCCTAAACGCGCCGCCCCTCCCCTTCTCGTAGAGCAAGCAGTCCAGTTCGCTCAGATATTTACAGAGTAAAAATGACAATATCTGGCTGTCCCGGGACGCCCATGCAATCTGTTAGTAATTTAGCGGGATGGGAATTTCCTTACTCCCGCCTGCCAGTGGAAGCGCTTTTCCAAATTTCCACAGCGGGGGAAGCCTGCGATTTTACATAATGACTTCAGCATGCAAGGCGTCTCGACACCCTGCCCCCGCCGCCCGTACCCCCAGCCCCTCATTAAAAGGGAGAGTCGCTTTCTCGGGGCACCCGCGTGAAGCCGCCGCCATCCCGGCTTGGCGCGTTCGCCCATCGTCCCCTGGCAAGCCCTTTCCTTCCCATTCGTCTCCGCCTGTTTCTACGTCCCCCAACTCTTCCCCGCGTGCCCCTTTCCTCCTAGTCTCCTTTTGCTCCCCATCTTCCCTCTTGTACACCTCTGCCCACTTTCAGGTGCCACTGCGCCCCTCTGGGAGCTCCCTGCTGTCCCTCGAGTCCTCATTACCCCCCGCTGCGTCCCTTCCCTCTCGACGCGCCCGGCTGGTCCACCCCAGGGTACCCCTGTCCAAACCAGGGTGCCCCGCTTGCCCAGCGAGCGGCAGCCGCTGCGCACAGAGGGCGGCGCTCCGCGACTTGTCCCCCGGGCCCCGCGCCGGCTCGGGCGGGCAGGGGCGTGATGTCACTGCAGGGAGGGGGCGCGGGAGCGGCCAGGCGGGCGGGAGCCGGGGGAGGTGTTTTCCAGCTTTAAAAAGGCAGAAGGCAGAGCCCGGCCCTGCGTCAGAGTGAGACCGAGAGGCTCCGAACTGGGCGGCAGAGTCGCCGCGCGGATCCCAGCGGCGGGGCACGAGCTCCCGGGCGCCGCACGCACCTCCGCCCCTGCGGCGAGTCCCCGGCCGCAGACAGGCCAGCCACGCGCGTACACACCCCGCATGTCACCTCCCCGCGGCGCGCGGCGCTGAGCCCGGCCCGGCGCGTGTTGGCGAAGGAGAGGTCGGACTCCGAAGCCGGCCCGGAGCTGCTCGCGGCGCCAGCTCCCGCTCCTCCTCCTGCCGCTCGCCGCTGCCGCCACCGCCGCGTGGATGCCAAGTACCAGCTTTCCAGTCCCTTCCAAGTTTCCACTCGGCCCTCCGGCCGCAGTCTGCGGGAGCGGAGAAACTTTGCGGCCCGCGCCGCCCGCCGGCGGCACCATGAAGGCGGCCGAGGAAGGTAAGCCCCGCGCCCCTCCCTTCGCCCCCGCGTGTCCCGGCTCTTCGTGCCCGCTCCCCGCGCCCCGCACCCATCTCGAGTCCTCCTCCCCGGCCAGGCTGCCGGGGCCGGTCTGCGCGTCCAGGGAGGGGCGCGGGCGTCCGGCCGGACAGCGTGGCACACACTGTGAAGGGTGTCCCCCTGGTGTTTCCCCGGCGCAGCCCAGATTTCTAGCGCGCTTTCTTGCCAATAGGTGTCTCCTCTTCTCCAGCGCGGAGTAACTCAAACTTGGCTTTGGCTGGGGTCTCGGAGATCCCACCTGGGGAAACTTGATTCGCAGGGGTGAGATTTGAGGATGGGGCGCTGTTGGGGGCGAGAGGGGAGAGCGTCAGACCCGAAAACAACAAAACCAACCCTGGGATGAAGTGAGCGGTCTTTGGAGAGCAGAGTTGCCTCTGCCTCGGGAAGGCAAGCGAAGCCAGGACCAGAAGGCTAAGACTCCTGCATCCTCCCGAGCGAGCGAGCGAGCGGAGCCTTGGATGCCTCTCACGAAAAGCGAGGGCTTGGCCAAGTGGCCCCAAGTGGTCCAGGCTTCTAAATGCTTCTCAAGCTTGTGGCCAAATGTTGTATTCAGACAAGAGTTCTGCCTTAGAAAATGCCTTGGGAAGGATCGGCGATGAACTGCCAGGTTTGAAGTTGCTTCTTCCAAGTAAAGAGCATGAGTTTCAATCCGCCCTTACCTGGCGGGGTCACGAGAATGACAAGGCCTAGCCCTTCTGCGAGGGCCCTTCAGGTCCCCTCAAAAGAGCTAGCAAAATGACTTCTAAAACGTTTAGGCTCCTGCAGGTGTCTTTGAAACACCCTTTAAAGAGTGGCTGGCTTTTCAGCGGGGGATGACTTGACCTGTGTAGAAAGGACCCTGGGAGCCACGTCTCCTAATTCCTTTTTGGCACCAAAGACGTTACTTAAAATTACTGAAGGCCAGCTAGACCCCTGCTGGGGCTGGAGCACTCGTATTTACAGAGGCGGCCATCCTGTAGACAAACACTTGGAAGGAAGCCTTAACTTCCTGTGAGTCTGATGAGTGGGTCAGGGAGAGGGATCAGGCCCCAGAGAGTGAGCCCGGGTCACCGCCCTTACCTAAAGACCTGAGCCATCAGCTAAGCACAAAGGATCCGGATTCTCAGAGCCCAGGTGTCCTGGATAGAAAGTATTGTGTGAACTTTGAACCAGAGGGGGCAGATATTGTTTCTTTCACGCCACTGACCTCAATTTTAAAGAGGTCTAAATGTTGCCAAGTGTTCTCAGGATGAGCTCTTGCTGCAAGGAAAGCTACAGTGTTTTTGTTGTGGTCTGGGCTGTGAATTTCTTGACATTTATTTCCACACACATCTGTCAGTCACTTTTCTTCTTCTTCTTCTTCTTCTTCTTCTTCTTCTTCTTCTCCTCCTCCTCCTCCTCCTCCTCCTCCTCCTTCTTCTTCAAGGCCTTAAAGCTTACATTCTTTACTTGTAGAGTTACTGTTCCATTATTCACGAAATCTTCTAAGCTGAGCTTGAGGGCTCACCCTTGTAATCCTAGGTGTAATCTTGGCACCTGAGAAACTAAGACATGAGGATTGCCATGGGTCTGACGCCAGCCTGGGCCACAAAGCAAGAACCAGGCCTGCCTTGGGCTACGGTGTAAGACCCCATGTCCACAAAACATTTTTGTCTTTCTTTCTTTCTTTCTTTCTTTCTTTCTTCCTTCCTTCCTTCCTTCCTTCCTTCCTTTCTTTTGTACAAAGGGGGAAAGCTATTGGGCAGAGGGTAGTGATCATTTCTTGTGTAACCTACCTAGAAAAGGAAGCTTGACAGTGCCCCCGATGAAGCCGTGGGCTGGAGGCAATAATGCCCTATGACCGAATGATACTGATCATGTTTTGTAGAGAGTGTGTGGATGTGACTGGGCTAACTAGAAACTGTGACCCAGTCTTGAGACAGCCAGACCCAGGCAGGGGAAAGGAACTGTACGCTGCAGGTCAGTATCTACCAAATGCAGGCCAGGATCCGCCATTGCTGCAGGCCACAGGGAAACACTCTGTCCTTGAGCAGGCCCTGGTCGGGACACCAGCCTTCTCCGAGGCCTTCGTCCCGCGGGATGGGCCTTTGGATGGAAGCTCATCCAGCCTGGCCGTTTTTGAAGGCCTTGGGCTGCTCTGCTCTGAGGAACTCCAAGAAACACAAGCCAGTAGGTAGCCACGGTGACACAGTAGCCTCACACGATGCCCCACAGGCTCTCCGGAGCTGAACAGAGCTTGTCCTGCTCTCCAGCTACTTAGCTTCATGACGCTGTTTCCTAATCCAGATTAGAGAATGCTGCGCCGGCCACGCAGCCTGCTTCACCCAGCCAGCGCTGGGGCTGGCCCATTAACGTCTTGCACAGTTGGGAGGACGTGCTCCAAGCTAAACACTTCTATCAAAACTGGAGTGTCTGCCGAACTGGCAGGCCAAGCCTCATACTCTACAGAGGACCGGCAAGGGGATGGCAGAGGCACAGGGTAGCATTTCCTAAGTAGTTGTGTCAAGTGACTCCTGTGTTAGGGAGCAGACATGGGGAGGCAGGCCAGCCTCTGAGAGAAAGGCCTTGTGACTTCCTATTGTCCCAACATCTGGGGGCATAGGGCCGAGGGAAGCTAGGTGCTTTGTAATTTTAGCAAAAAGCTTTCTTCAAAAAGTAGACAAGAAGCACTGCAGTGGGCGTAACTGTGGGAAGGAGGGTAAAGAGAGCGGTGAGGCTTTACCACAGAACACAGAACTTCCATTTCCCCGAAGGTCAGCAAAAAAAAGAAAAGTAAAACAAAACAATGCGCCAACTTGCATCTCAAAATGAGGACTATTATTAGAAACTAAATCAGGCCAGACTGAACTACAGTTTATCACGGGAGAAAGCAGCCATTGAAACAGGGTCCTGGGAGAAGTGGTAGCCCACGTGATGCTCAAGTTAGCCTCCGGAAAAAGCCAGCCCCCAGAGCCCGGAGCTGCAGGGCAGGACACAGGGGACACTTGCATCTGGTGACAGATACTGACACTAATCTCCCTCCTCCTTTCCTTCCTGCCTCCTTCCCGGGTTGGGTTCGGATACTGGCCTCTCCGGCCTGGCCACTCTTTTCCTGATATTCCAGATGTTGGTTTATGTGGTGCCAAGACACCAGGAAAGTTAGAACAAAAAGCTGGGAGAAACAGGAAAAGATGGACGGGGCTCTGCAGGCCCAGCCTTTTCCTTCTGATTGCTGTTGTGCATGGTACCTTGTCTGAATGGGTAACACCCAGCACCCACTCAGCCTTTGGGAGCTTTGAAATCACCCCTACCAAAACAGGAGTGTGCGGTGTTTTAGGAGCTGGACGATTAATGTGGCCCTTAGTGCGTGAAAACAAGATTTGCTTTGAGTTAGATGCCCACAGAGTGAGGTGGCCACCATGGGTAGACTGCATGGTTCCAAAGCAACTGTGCTCTGGGGTTTGACCTGCATAGAGGAGAAGGCGACCCTCAGGAAACCCCACCCTCATTTTCCTGTCCCTTTCAGGTAATTTCTTTAGCAAAAGCAGGGCTAGAAAATGACACCCCCAGAGTTTACTGCTCGAAGTTGCAATGCTCTGGGATGCTTCCCTGAAGTTGGGTTTCCTCGGACAGCAACAGGAGGAAGCCTAGGAGAGGCCATGTTTGGGGGGGGGGAGGAACATACATGCATGCGTGTGTGTGTGTGTGTGCATATATATATATATATATATATATATTCCCTGTTCCTTTCTTTTTGAACTTTTGAACTAATTCCGTAGCTTTGGTCTTTTTCCTGGTGCAGGGAAACAGCAAGACCCAGGGCACCTCCTTCGGCTGTGGACTGCACACCACGCTGAACAGGAACCAGGGAACCAGCTGCGAGGCCGGGCGGCCGGTCCAGGACGCAGCTGCAGCCCCCGCCGGCCCTGCGCTCGGTCCGGGAGCGACGGCGCGGCCGGGCCTGGGCTGTTGGGCTTGCCTTGCGGCCGCCGGCTGAGCCGAGGTTGGGGAGCGACGCCAGGGCTGCGGGCAGGGGGGCTGGGTTCCTGCGGGGCAGGAGCATCCTCAGGGAGACCGAGGTCCCACGGGAGGCGGGGGCCCGGGGGAGCCGCGCGGGGTCGTGCGGGGGAGCGGGCATGCGGCCGAGGGCCGGGGGTGGACCCGGGACCGCGCGGTCCTGCGGGCGCGAGTGGAGCCCAGGCTGCGCTCAGGCTCGCGCGCGGAGTTTATTTAAAACTAGGAAGCCGGCGGCCGTGAGCCGCCTGTTTATGTAAACCCGGAAACACCCGGGGGGACAGGGGCGGGACCGGGGCGGGAGGCCGGGGAGGGGACAGGGGAGGGGACAGGAGGCGGGGGCCGCGTCACGCCGGGGACGCGCGCGAGCTCCGGGCGCACCAGTGCCGCGCGACCCCGACATGACGGGGCTGGAGCAGGACCCGGAGTTCGACTTCGATTTCCTCTTCGAGTTCGATCAGAGCGGCGGGGGCGCCGCGGCCGCAGGTGGGTCCGGCGGGGGGCGGCGGGCGACTGCGCCCCGCCGAGGGCCCGACTTTGCCGAGGTCGCCGGTGCCCGCCCCAACCTGGCACCAGCCGGGACCCCGGGCCGCCGCCCTGCGCGGCCAGGAGCGACGCGGACCAAGTTGCCGCCGGCCGCGAGGAGGCGGGAGGCCACCTGTGGGGCGAGCCTGCCACGCTCACCCGCCGGGCACTTCCTGGCATCGGAGCACCGGGCCGCGGAGAGGGCTCCCCCTCCTTCCAGGAGGCCCTTACCCCAGGGGAGGCTGTGTCCGGCGCAGGACTTGGACCTCGTAGTCCGGGGACAGATGGTCAGCGGTGCTGCCAGAGGGCGGGCGGTCGGAAGCCGCCCTTTCTGAGAGCCCGGCTGCTACCGCCTGGCCCCGGGGACCTGGAGCCCGGAGGCCTGGCCCGGTGCTGGGTGCTGACCGCCACCGCAGCTCCCTCAGCAGGAAGGCACCACCACTTGGGTTTCCAGTCCACACCTCAGCAACCAGAACCTGAGAGCTTTCGCTGTCTTTCATTTTCTCTTCTCTGTCAAAAGTAAAGCTTCCAGCTTAGGTCAACAATCATTGTGCTGTTTCCCCAAATTTGAGTCTCCTGAACAGTGACAGCCCATTCCTTGCACCAATCCCCCTCCCGGGCAGTCTGGCTCTTTCCTCCACCTGACTTTCTGTCCCAAGTTGCACACACACACAGCCCCGATGGGCAGCGTTCTGCGCTTTCCTTGGGGTCCGCTTCCCAGCCGCGTGGGGGACGGAACAGACACTTGTAGAGCATCTCGGAAAGGAGCGTGCCATGTAGTCCATGACGCTCACTGCCCTTTTTTAAAAAAAGTTAAACATCTCGTTCGGCTTTTGAAGGCACCAACTTGGCTGTCACCACCCAGCAACTGTCATATGTCCTCCAATAAGGCTCCTTTCTGATAGGTTTTCCTCCTTCAGGGCCCAGGTTACAGGGCTCCAGCGGCATGCAAGGCAGGAAAGGCTGCAAGAGGGACAGCCGCTGGGAAGAGATCTGGGGCTAAAAGTGGGGACCCACGACTGTGCTCAGCCCTGCTGCCTTGGGGAATTTGGATTAGCTGCTGTGTCAGGGCTTGGGGGCATTTCTGAGTTCTCTCCAGAACTCTCGACTCCAGGCAGAAGAGTTCCCTCCTGACTTCCCCTTAGGGTGTCCATGTTGGATTTGGATGAGCGTGCACCACGGTGCTTCTGGTTCCCTTATGGTGCCTTTAGCTCCTGTCTCTCTAGGGAGCGATACAGTCATGGAGCCTTCCTGGGCTCTCCGGGCTACCCGCTGTTTGGGTAGGGCCCCACAGCCTTCCTTGTACCCCTTGTTTACCCTGAATGAACAAGTGACTACGGGGCCAATACTAGCAACAGACATAGAGATGGAAAATGGGTACTTGGTTACCTCAGGGTGGCTTGGGGAGAGGAGAGAGGATCTGGGAAGCTGCAAACTTGGTGGTAATCTCCACAGACTCAGCACTGAGAAGCTTTGAGGGAAGCGGGCTTCACGCACTAGTGGAATTCAGAATGCCCAGCCCCTCTGGAGTCTTCAACTCATAGCTGGACACAGCGGCTTGCATGGTGTCTTTCGTAACTGTTGGGACACATAATGCTCCAGTTGAGATTCATCTGGGCCCACTCATGGAAGGCACACAGGAAGTCAGTTTATTCACGAAGAAGACACTGGCAGGGGTGCTGGTGAGCCCCAGGCTGTCTTTTGGCCTGGGAGGCAGGTGGCTCTTGAACTTTGTGTGACAAATGGGGGTAGGTGGCCTCCTCCCCTCACATGTGGGGACCCATGCCCCTCAGACATGCTTGTGATGGTTTTGCTCTGAAGTAGATAGAGTAGAAAAGTCAAGCCTTGTCTCTCACTGCAGCCCAGGCCAGGTGTGTCCATAACAGAGTGCTCCCTGGAACTCCCTAGCACATAGGTGAGTGCTCCCTAGAACCGCGCAGAGCTGCAGGGACATGCCTGTGATTGGATGTCCCTGTGAACCATGGGCCACTGCCTCAGTGAAGCCAGAATGCTACGTCTAAGCCCAGCACTTCTGGCTAGCAGGTTGTCGGCCACTGGAGAGAGCCTGGGGTAAGGGGGCCAGCCTTGGGAAGAACTTTTTCTCCCTTTGGTAGTATTGAAAGAAGGTGCTAGAGAACATTCCACATGTGCAACACATGTTATGCATCTCCTTTTTTACAGACAGACAGACAGACAGACAGACAGACAGAAGGCAGACTGACTGGCTTTTTTCTCTCTTATTACCAACACCATTGTTACATTGTATTAATCGTCCAGTTACATTATCTATATTACACAGTCATATGAACTTACTAAACTCTCTGCTCCCCACTAGACAACAGAATGAGCTTCACATTATCTGGAACGGGTCTAAACACACATTCCTAAAGGACTGAACGACTCTGAGATCAATGGTAAAGTAACATTCGAGTTTTGCAGCTTGTGCTGAACACACAGGTCCACATTATGAAAGAGGACACGGCTGCCTCAGAGCACAGCCTACCTCCCCAGTGCTCCAAGAGGCGGACACAGCGCCCCCCCCCTCACCATAGAGGGCAGGCGGGGCTGCAGTGGGCCTGGGCAGAGCCCTTTCGCTGCTATCACCTACCCATCTTGCTGGTCCTAACCAGGCTCTTCGGAGGGAGGGATTGTGTCTTCTGCTTTATTTCCAAAGTGCACAGCAGGTGCCAGTGGTGGAAATACAATCGCCATTTGTGAGGGGAGCAGAGACTATTTTGAAGTCCGCAGTCTGGGGCAGAGCAAGGCTAGAGTAATACTCTCTTCCAGGATGAGGCATCCTTCTGTCTCCATCCTGCCCACCAGTGGGTCGGGGTCGGCTTCTGGGGAGAAGGCGGGGCCATAGGCTCCCTTCTGGGGCTCAGGAAATAGCTGCTCTGCTCGTCAGCTGGGAGGCGGGTGTGCCGCTTCCCGCCCCAGGGCTCCTGTTTTGTAAGTTATTTTGGCCTGACCGCTTAGTTCTGTCTCCGTGGTAACTCAAGAGGAAACTGGCCAAGGCCCTGGGCCCAGACAGCTCTGCCCACCAGCTCCAGGCTCAAGCAGTGTACCAGTGGAAAGGGGGCTTTGCTGCATGGGATTCGAAAGAGGTTTTATTCTCAAGTGTTTTCTGCCAAGGGCTGTAACGTCTCTCTTTACAGCAGGATGTAGGGGAGCCTGTGTTGGTTGCTCAGTCCCACCACAGGAATCCATGGGAGGAGTGGGTCTTGCCCCAGGAGCTCCCCCCTCCCCGCCCCCACCAAGTATGCTAAGGTTTGGTGTTTTTGGAAAAGGGCTTCGGTCTTTGCTGGGAACAGCCTCTCTGAGCTCAAGTCCTATAGATGTTTTAATCAAGGACAAACCTGTCTGTGTGTGTGTGTGAGGAGGATAGACTAGCTCTGTATCAGGTTCTCAAAAGAAGCCCTCGGCTAAGCAGGAGCACCTTGGAACACAACAAGGGAAAGCGATGCTTTAATACGCACCCGGGGGGAATGTCGGAGGTCTTCGAGGAAAGACGTGGGCCCAGGCCGGACACAGGACCCTTACGCATGCTCTAGTGAGCTTATCTGCGGACCATTGGGTGACATTTGCTGTTGCTTCAGTAAGTCCAGCACTCTGCCCCGTAAATCTCCCTTCATCACATCCTTGCATGACAGCGTCGAGAACCTGTCGCTGTCTGTCACTTCTCGGGACTGACCTCGTCTCCAAACTGTCCTCACCAGGGAACTCCATCCAGCGCCTAAGTCAGCACAGCAGCCATGCTGCCCCGGAACTGTTTTGTATTTGTCTCATCCCTAAGTGTGGCGATCTGCAGCCTCCCCCAACACCCTGCAGGCTCTAGTGCATATAGAAAGATCAGGATGGGCGAGCATCGGAGGCCAGGACCTGGCTGGCAGGATCTTCCTGGTTCTATTTCTAGCTTCAAGTCCCACAGTGCAGTCCCAGGAAAGGCTAAAGGGGTGCTCCTTAAAATGAAAGGTGAAGTTGGTTGCGCCCTCTGCTTGTGAACAGTGAGTTTGGGTGGGGGCTCCAAAGGCCATGCTGATGGCAGAGGTGAGTCACGCACCTGTGAGCGCCACATACACTGCAATGTTGTGGCAGACACACAACATTGTCTTCACTCCAGGTAAAATACCAAGTGCCCTAAACTGGGGCACCTCTAGGGGGATTTCCCAGCAGGTGCCACAGATTGCCTGGTGGGCAGCAGACGTTCTCCACATGCCTTAAGAGGACACCCACCCACCAGGTGCTGCGGTGGTGGCCACTGCCCGGGTACAGCTGCAGTAGTACCAGCTTGTCGAGTTTGCTGAGGCCGGTGGGAGCTGGCCAGTGCCCAGAGCTCTGGATTTGCTCAGGGAGCATTGCCTTGTACGACGACATCTCATCCGTGTGGAATACTGAAGGCCACAGGGGGATTGAGAGAAATGAGCTTAGAGGAACAGGAGGACGGACGGACGGACGGACGGACGGACGGACAGTGGCACCTGCACGGGGTGGCCGTGCCTTCCTTTTTTATTACATGACATAACAGAATGTGTGCCTGAGAGGTCTTTCCTTTCTGTTGTGCTTTTCTTCCGTGGTCTCCTGCACCTCAGTTTACTGGCCCATTCAGCCAAAGTCAGGCTGCCAGGATGGGACGGCAGCTTCTGATGGTGCATAAACAGCCTGATGTCTCGGGATTGGTAAGGAATGTACTGGGAAACCTGGCATTCCTGACAGACCCCATAGAGTGATCCCTTTGAGGGAGTGGACGTTGGTGCAGGTGGAGGACCAGCTCTGCCCCACAGGTCCAGGTGGCTGAGCGGACTCAGCCGCCTGCTGCAGTCAGTACGCACGCTTGCTCCGGAGGACTCTGACTCTAAGAGGGCAGACAGCGCTCACGGGCATGTAAGATTCGGTTTTGGAGTTTGACATCCATGTGTGAACTAATTGGTTTTGTTTTTAATCTGTTATTTTTGAGAAAGGGTCTCGTGTAGCCCCAGGCTAGTCTAACTCAGTGTGTAGCAGGATAGCTTCTAATTCATGATCCTCCTGCCTCCCCTTCCTAATCGGTGTGCATGTGTGCACATATTCGGTGCTAGGCGTTGAACCCAAGGCTCCTTAAAGGCCAGCCGGGTGCTTACTAACTGAGCTCTACCCCACCCCCCATTTCTGTTTTTTTAATAAATGGTTTATGGATTTTTCTTTGCCCCGTTGAATCATATTTTACTCAAACATTTTGGTTAAAGTAAAGGCCACTCTTGTAATGTCCTGGGGCCCATATGGTATCTTTTCCACAACTTCCTCTTCTGCATCTGACCGGACCCAGAGTGAGAAGCCTCCTTCTTCCTCTTTCTCTGGGCCTCAGACACCCTGGTGCTAAGACAGCCCCAAGGAGACGAGCAGAGATCTGCCATGTTGTCTGCTCGCTGCCTGACACTCAGCCATTTTTTTCTGGAATCTTCCAGTATCCCAGGCAGCTGACGCTTTGGCCGAAACACTCCAGGGCTGTCAAGGCAGGACTTAGCTTGGCTTGTTGCTAGAAGTTTCTAGAGAACTCTTGCAATTTTCCCTTCCTTCCAAAAGAAGGTGGTCAATTGTGGGGCCTGGCCTGGATTAAATAGGATTCTTTCACTTGGGAGACAGAGAACACAGGCCAGGCTCTGCCCAACTGCAGGCTTGCCTCCCTTGGGATCTGGCAGCTCAAGGCCTCGTAGGACTGGTTTGGGTCTTCAGCATCTGAAGACCTGAGCAGTCGCCGGACTCAGCTTTTCCAGTGTGTGCACAGCTGCTGGGATACCCACGCCTCCTATCAGCCTTAGCCTCAAACTTCCTTTTCTTCTGGAGTTGGCTTCCCTTAAGATGAAAACAGATTTTATTTGCTTTTAAAAAGATCTACTTACTTTATGTGTGTTTTGCCCACATGTGTAGATATATACCACACGTGTGCTTGGTGCCTGCAAAGGTCACAAAGGGACATCCAATCCCTCTGAAACTGGCGTTACAGATGGTTGCAAACCATCCTGCGAGTGCTGAGAATTGAACCCGTGTCTTCTGTAAGAGTGTGGAGTGTTCCTAACCGCTAAGCCATCTCTCCGGACTTGAAAGCCTATTCTTTTCCAGTGTTATGTTATTGGCAGGCTTCATACTAGCGCACAGAGCTCTGGAAACATAGGGCAGCATATAACCTTGGCAAGACTTGACTTCCCGGGCAGATTAGCTGCCTGCTCAGGGCTGGGGCCTCTGAGGCTACCTCACCTGGGTGTTGTCTCACTCACATGGTGTGGTTACCACCATTCTCAGGATGTATTCCTGGAGCTCCTTTGTTTAGAAGTGGCGCCTCTGGCAGAAGCTTGAATTGCTGTGCTGTGTCCCATATCTGCTGGAGACTGTGCTCTGGGCTCTAGAATCGAACCCTTCTGAACCATGGTGGTACTGAGGCCCAGGAGGCTGGAGAGCCAGCACAGATGATGTAATCCTGAGGGGGCCCTTTATGTGATGAGCAGGTGAGGTCACAAAGGACACGCCCATCTGTGGGTGGCAGTGAGTGTGTGAATTTCTGAAGACCTTAGGAGACGCCCAGAAGGGGCCTGGTTGGATGTGAGCACAGTGAGAGCTACTTCCTGACAGAGATGTGCTTCAGAGGGCCAGGTACCTCAGGCAGCACCAAGTCGGAAGTCTAAGGTCAGAGGTGAGCAAAGACACAGTCGTTCCTTCCAAGACTGAGACTCCAACGAAGGTAATGCTGGAATCCATTCCTAAAACTCCCACTCCATTAGTCTGTAATTTCTTCCTCCCTCTTATCATTTAACTCAGTGACATTTTGGGGTCCTCACCTTACACTACTGACTTTGATGGACTAGTTAAGACCTCCCGACTTCTTGCCCGAAGATGGGCAGATCCCCGACACATCTTCTGAGCTATTGAACATTGACTGTGCTTTTCCATAGAAAGTTCTAGCTTGGGAAGTGCTGGGCCAGCTGAGGGAGATCTTTCCAGCAACGTCTTTCTTTGTGTCTGTCATCTGTATGGGACAGAAAAACAGGATGCATCGAGAACCCTCTCCTCTCCCTCTCATTTCTCCTGTCTGTTCCTTCTCCTTTTTCTTCTCCTCTTCCTCTTCCTTTCCCTCTCCCTCTACCCCCTCTTTCCCTTCCCTCCCTCCCTCTTCCTTCTTCCTCGATGCCCCACCTCCTTTTGCCAGAATGAACGTTTAGACAGCCTTTGGTGAGAGCAGCAGAGCAGACGGCTCTGGACATAGGCATCTGGCAGTGCTGCTCCTGACTAGGGTCCCTGCTTGGCTGTTCCAGACTTTCCTGTTGTGACCTCACAGAGGAGCTGGACCATCTGTTGGTCTTACTAACCAACCTTTGGTTTTCTGGCTTTGCCACTTGAACCCGTTTCATACCTTTATCAAGTGGGTTCTTTGGGACTAGTGTTCTTTCTCATTATGTACCACAGACAGTCTATATATACCTCTGATCAGTCTTCCCTGGAGCTGCATTTTGGGGTACCGGGGGGTGGACCTGAAGTGGGGTTACTGGCAGTGGACAGCTCTGCCACTTGTCCAGTGTTTATAGAAACAAGCAGCCTGAGTTTAGGAACTCAGCAAAGGCTTCTAGTAAGTCCCAGATGCCACCAGCCACCAATCCTGTCTCTTCAGAAGTATTACTTTCCCTCGAACGTGGCTTTAGAACAGTGCCATCTCAATGTTAGGCTCCAGCCTCTTGAGTTTGGAGTTTGGACGGGGGAGTGGTGCTTTCGTATGACAAGGGCCTCCAACCACAGCCTTGGCTGGAGGATCCTCTTGGCAGACGCAGGTTCCTTCTATGGGTCACTTTAGAGTCCTCTAGCTATCCTGATTCTTCTCTGTCTCAGCTCTGGCCTTTCCAGAGGGTCTCTGTGACCCAGAGACTGAGAACTATTGCATGTCCTCCCACTGGACACTGGAGTGGGACTCTTGGCCACCTCATAAGGAGGCTGATGTGAACCAGAGTTTTTGAGAGCTGTCTGCCCACCGATGGTAGAAGGCAGGAGTGAGCATAGTGGAAACTTCCTAAGCTACCTGAGGGCTGGCCTGCTCCTCTATAAACTATCTTAGGGTTTGGCCGGTGCTTCAAGACACTAACGTTTCTGGAGTTTTCCCTTGTTGGTTTCTGAGCCAGGGCTCAGCAGAGAGCAGTGCTGTTCTTGACCACAACATCACCCAGCTGGGCTTGAAGCCTGGTGTGGATCTAGGACTTCCTCAGGGTATTTCCATTCTGCAGAGACCTGGAAAGGCTTGTCTCCAGACACATGGAACTAGGCCCATGCAATGTGGAGAGCCTTTCTGATAAGAAATTTAGAAGCGCGGCTTTCCTGCCGAGTACTAATTATAACGATGATTTTTTTTAAGTGCTTACCAATGTATAATCACAGTGATTGTGAGATCTAGATGTGCCTTAGAATCACGTGTGTTGTCTTAGAAGTTCTAGAAGGTAGATTTCCGGGCACCAGCCAGCCTCAGGTAGCCATAAGGGCGACACTGGAACCCACATTGTCATCCTTCCTTTGGGTGTGTTCCTTGAAGGCACACATTTTGCCTGTTTTGATATAGTCATTGCCTCTGAACACCTAAACACCCAGGTCCCTACGTCTGAAGTACACCCCTCCACCGATACACTCCCACTCTCCCTCCCTCCCTCCACAGTCTCTCCAGCTGCTGTCCATCTTTCCTTCGGCCGCTGTGTGTCTTCTCATGAAACAAAATGAACGTGTGATGTGGCATTTGAAAGACCCGGGCTTTCTCAGCCTTTGAAGCACTAGACTTGCCCGAGTACTGAGCTGTGCTGTGCCTGGCACCATCTGAGGCTCTGCGGACAGTCGTGAACCACAGGGCAGGCATGTTTCTCGCCACTGTGGAAGCTGGCTTCTGTTGGTCAGAGAGATGGATAGATAAAAATTCGTGTTAAAGTGTGATATATGCCAGAGGGAAGGAGGAGAAGGAAAGGAGACAGAGAGGGAGGAGGTAACTCTTGGGTAAGGATTTGAAATCACAACAGGCCAGGGAATGTGCCATTCGAATAGAGAGGACAGTAGCGATCAGACCTGTGACACTGGGCGGGCACATCCACCTGAGGAACGCTGTGGAGCTGATAGAGAGTAAGGTCTACAGTCTAGCAGGAGGCCTTGCAGCGGTCTGACCTCAGGACATTCCCAGAGGCTACACTTGGGGCCTGGAGTCCTCAGGGCTGGCACCAGGGTTCACTGCCTTTGTGAGGAGTCTGTGCGTCCTGCCTGCTGGCCTCATGTCTGTCTTGTCTTTTTTTTTCTTCCAGAACACTACAGTTATGCGTCCCCTAGCGTCACCTCAACTCTACCCCTTCCCACAGCACACGCGGCCCTGCCAGCAGTATGCCACGACCTCCAGACGTCCACCCCGGGCATCTCAACCGTTCCTTCGGCAAATCATCCCTCGAGTTACGGAGGGGCGGTGGACAGCGGGCCTTCGGGCTACTTCCTGTCCTCTGGCAACACGAGACCCAATGGGGCCCCGACTCTGGAGAGTCCGAGAATCGAGATCACCTCCTACCTGGGCCTTCACCATGGCGGTAGCCAGTTTTTCCACGATGTGGAGGTGGAGGATGTACTTCCTAGCTGCAAGCGGTCGCCATCGACGGCAACCCTGCACCTGCCGAGTCTGGAAGCCTACAGAGACCCCTCCTGCCTGAGCCCGGCCAGCAGCCTGTCGTCCAGGAGCTGTAACTCGGAGGCCTCCTCCTACGAGTCCAACTACTCCTACCCCTACGCCTCCCCTCAGACCTCTCCATGGCAGTCACCCTGTGTGTCTCCCAAGACCACGGACCCAGAGGAGGGCTTTCCCCGAAGCCTGGGTGCCTGCCACCTGCTGGGATCACCAAGGCACTCCCCATCCACCTCTCCGCGTGCCAGCGTCACGGAGGAGAGCTGGCTCGGTGCCCGCGGCTCCCGGCCCACATCCCCCTGCAACAAGCGCAAGTACAGCCTCAACGGCCGGCAGCCCTCCTGCTCACCCCACCACTCACCCACGCCGTCCCCCCACGGCTCCCCTCGGGTCAGCGTGACCGAAGACACCTGGCTTGGTAACACCACCCAGTACACCAGCTCCGCCATTGTTGCAGCAATCAACGCCCTGACCACTGACAGCACTCTGGACCTGGGTGATGGGGTCCCTATCAAGTCTCGAAAGACAGCACTGGAGCATGCGCCCTCTGTGGCCCTCAAGGTAGAACCGGCTGGGGAAGACCTGGGCACCACCCCACCCACTTCCGACTTCCCGCCCGAGGAGTTCACCTTCCAGCACCTTCGGAAGGGCGCCTTTTGCGAGCAGTATCTGTCGGTGCCACAGGCCTCGTATCAGTGGGCAAAGCCCAAGTCTCTTTCCCCGACGTCATACATGAGGTAAGCAACCTCCAACCGGAGTTGGGCATACAGTAGGGGTGTGGCTGGGGTAGGAGAAGAACCTGCCCTGGCTTCTCTCTGGAGTTGACGGTGTGCATTGCGGCAGTCCCCCCTGTCCCCTCTTCTGGTGATACCTGTCTCCGCCTGCCTGTTCCTCTTCTAAGGACGCCTTGAACTAGATTAGGGGACCCTAACTTTGTGGAGGCCGTGTTCACAGGTGTCAGGGTCGCAGCCGTGAATTCCACGCTGCTCTGTAGCTCTGCTGACAGCGAGAGGCTCCGCGCACATGCACAGCTGTGTTGGTAATAAGCCGAGTGTGGTGGCTCTCCTCCCGTGTTTTCTGCCTCCTGCTCGCCCACTTCTTTCTCTGCCTTAATCACCATCACTGTGCTGGGCCAGATGGGCCCCTCGGAGCAGCATGCCACCAACAGCACAGCCGCCGCCCACCGGGAGAGCCGCACACTCTGGCTGGCCCGCAGCTAACAGGGAGCGAGAGCGGGGGTTCCGAACCTCTGGTCTTAGGATGCTGGTTTTTCTTTGTAATGGGATGCAGGGGCTGCTTGCGATTCACTGGATCCATTGAACCAGCTCAGTGCCTTTATTTTTTAACTAAACAGCTTTCCTGTCAGGCTGCTTTCTGCTCCAGAGTGTTCAGTTGAGGCATTACAACATCCACTCGGGCTGTTGAGTGTGCATGTGAAATCAGGAAGGGTGCTTCCAGGAGCAGAGGCACCTGTGACACCCAGGGACCGTCATTCGGCACGGGAAGTCGAAGGCCTGCTGCTTCTCTTTTCCTTTCTTCCTGCCCTCTTTTTTTTAAAAAGCTTTTTTTTTTTTTTTTTTAAAGCTTAAAAAATTTTAAGCTTTTTAAAAGTTAAGAGTAGATAGGCACATGCGTGGTGTGCTGCAGATGCCCATGTGCGTGGTGTGTGGGTCCGGGGAGATTGGAACTGCAGACGGGCGGCTTTTACACCAGGCCCCACCAGCTCAGGGCCTGGAAGCCCAGGCTGAAGGTTGTGGTGTCTGGTTCCTCCTCCAGGCCACCCCGGCTTGCACTAGCCACCACCCCACTGTGGCCCACAGCCATTCCTTCCTTCAAGTACCCCAGACCTGGATCTGGGCTCGTGCTAGTGACACCTACTTGGTCACCTTTCAAGGTCCTTTCTCCAGATCAGTCACCCTCTTAGGTTCTGGGGCTGAGTCCAAATTAGAACTTTGGGGACACAGATTAATACCTGACTGCCTGTATTGTTTTTTTTTTTTCAGGGCAATGACAAAATGTCTTCAAACATAAAATCTACCCCCACCTTCTTTCCCTTTCTTCTTTCTTTTTGTTGTTGCTGCTGCTGTTTTTCCCTGCCTTGTTTTTGTTCTCTTGTTTGTGTATTTTATTTTTATTTTATGATCTTCACAGAGACAGAGGTGTCCTCACTGCGCTGGGCATTGCTGGTCCCCACAGCTGGCCCTCTGCCCAGCCCAGCATGCCAGTGGCACAGGCCCTGGAAAGCAGTCGCTGTTTTTTTCCTCTACTTAGGAGCACCTACCGTGGCCCAGTGGCCTGTGATCCCATGGTCTTTATCTCCTGCTCTCAGAGCACCTGGGATTTCTGTGATGCCATGGCATTCCTATGAGGTCACACAAACAAACACCACCCCATCCTGGGGGTGGAAGTTAACCTTTTCCCACTGTTTTGATTCACCTCGAAATATGTTTCCTGGTTCCTTTGAATGGGTTTCCATAAACTCACCAATGGCTGCTCTAGGCAGCTGGGAGCTCTCGTGTGGATGTGATGCAGATGGCTTTGACCATCACCGTGAAGAAGCCAGACTCCCTTCCCACAGATGCTCTCGGTGAACAGGCACTAGGCAGCAGGGACTTGGCGGTGCCCCTGAAAGGCTGTGTTCCTGGAGAATCCCCACGACGTGAATCTACCTCCACCGCCAGCCTGGGCACCGTGTCTCCGCACAGCCTCCTGATCCATCCCCGCTCGAAAGGACACACTGTAGTGTCTCCCCTAGGGACTCTTATTGCTCTGGGGCCATTTCACTTTAGGGATCGTGTTGGTTCTCTTCTGTGGTAGCCACTCCCTCTCCTGATCAGGGCACTCCAGTCAGCTCTATGGCACAGTCAAAGAATGGCTCCGAACTCTTGCTTCAACCAAAGAAATTGTATTTGAGAAGCCAATAAGAACAGTGGATGGGCTTTCACTGTTTTGGAAGCAGGCTTTAACTGCATGTTGCTTGGGGAAACTGGCACAGAAGTTGTGGGAACTTGCTTAAGCATTACCAATGGTGATAACAAGGGCAGATACCTTCTGTGCAGGTAAAGCCACCTTATATGTCCCTGCCGAGCATGGGTAAGGAGTGGGCCAGGAGTGACAGCGTGGCTCCTGTTGATGTGTGGGAAAGATGCACATCAGAGCACATGTGTCTGGAGATGAGAGTTTACAGTAGATTGTTCCTGGATGTGGTTCTCAGATGGTAGCTTTTAGGGAATCGGGTGTGGTTGTACTTGCATGTGCATGTGTGTGTTCATGTGCATGTGTGTGTGTGAGTGCACACACACACACACACACACACACACACACACACGGAGGTCCTAGGTCAACTTTGGGTGTCTTCTCTATTCCTCTCCATCTTCTTCTTTTGAGACAGCATCCCTTATTTAAATATGAAGCACACCGGCACGGCTAGGCTGGTGGGCTTGTGAGCGTCAAGGATTCACTTGCTCTCCCACCCACAGGGCTGTGGTCACGGATGTGTTCCGCAGCACCCAGCCCTTAGGTGACTACTGGGGATCCACGCTCAGGTCCTCATGGGAACATGAACAGCAGGCATTTCACCAACGTGCTACACCCACAGGCTCTCTAGAGGACTTTAGTGTTAACCCAAAGGAACTAAAGTTTAAATGACTGTTCATCTATCCATTCCATTCTAAGCCATAACTCCACAGAGCACCCGTGTTGTGTGTCTGCACAGTAGCATTTTCTTCCCTTCTAAGACAGGCTCATGGGAAGTGTCTTAATGTCCTCAGCCAGCATGACATCTGGACTTGCCTATAGGAAGGCAAAGTTGCATGAGGAATTCAGATAAAGAGGAACTGGTCTGGGGTTAGCAGAAGCGTTTTAACTCAGTGTGTCTGTGACACCAAGACACACTTGCTGAGTTAGGCTGTGATGTGCTGGCCATTGCCGTCTAAAGAATAGATTTCCCAAGGGGCGGGGCAGACTTGGCAAACAGCCTTTGCTCAGAGAGCGGCTTGGTTCAGATGATAAGAAGCGGGCACTGCGTTCAGATCAGTTTAGGTCAGATCTGTTTCTTTCAGGTTTTGGCTATGATGTTGGATGCCTTGATGATACCAGTGGCTTTGATGATATGCGCAAGTGTTAGCTTCAAAAGGTCTAGCAAGTCCCCTTGCATTTGAGGTTATCGGACTAAGCTCAGAGATTATCCTGAGTGGGAATAAGATAAAATATGCAGTAGATGGGCCACCATGAATCCAGCTCTTATCTTCTCCACACGTGCCTACCACTCTCGTCAGAGGATTTTCAGTTGGACAGGTGTTCTGTGAATCCAGTGTCCTTGTAGCCTGGGGAAGGCAGGGTGTCAGTGAAAGATGGCTCTCAGGTCTCCAGGGGTGATCACCTACCTCAGGGCTCTGATGGCCAAATTGGCCTGCCCATATCTTTGACATCTGCCAAGAACATCCATGTTCTGGGCTCTGGGCATCTGGTGTCCATGATGATCGTAGATTGGTTGCTAGCTAGAGTTTAGGAAGTCCCTGACCTTCTCTAGAGCACAGAAGTGAATCAGTGGCCACAGTGTGTAGTGTTCAAAGACAGGTGTTGCGTGAAGCTTACTGACTGGGAAAAGTTCATGCCTGGTGTGAAGAGCCCATAGGGACTGCCAGTCCCAGCCAGCAGGTGACATGCACAGACAAGGCGTCCAGGCAGAGGCTGCCACGGGTGGGCCCATGGCCATGCGCCCTGTGTTCTCAAGAGCTGTCTGCTGTTTCTTCTTGGCTTTGTAATTGGCCTCTGATGCCCCTGCTCCAGTTTGGGGAGCATGCCACCAGCCTCACTAGGTGGGGTGCCGTACCCATCTTCCCAAAGGCCCCAGGTATCCCTTGAGACTTGGAGGAGGAGAAGGAGGAGGAGAAGGAAGAGGAGGAAGAAGAAGAGAAGGAGGGGGAGGAGGAGGGAAGGAGGGCTAGTTTGGGACTGGGAAGAAGTGTCTGTTGCCCCAACCACATCTTAGGGAGGCTTTGCAGATAAAGGAGCATTCATTAGGCTGTGTGTGTCAGGGCTCTCCACACAACCACGTCATCACTGAAAACACCAAGGAGGTCCCTTGTGAACCTGCCCACATGCTAATTGATAAAGCCAGGACAGACACACAAGATAAGCTGATTCTAAAGCCTCAACCCCAATAGCACCCTCTGTGATGCTCCTGACCCGTAGTTGTTCTGTGGAATCAGCCCTTGAATGTGCTCTGTGCAATATGGGATCAGCAGGGGCTTCGGGGCAGGATTAAATCCAACTCTCCTTGGAAGGACACAGTGGGGGCACTTCAGAGCCAGACACTGAGAACTCACTGGCCCTAAAGAATAGGACTGTCACCTAGGGCCTTTGGGATTATGGGTTCCGTAGATAAGGCCTGGGAGGTTTGTATATGGGGTTCTCCCTTCACTCCCCTCGTGCCCATGTGGTGGGACAGGGTGACTGAGATGCCGGTTCCTGAGTCCGTTCACAGTTTGATACTTGGAGAATGGGCCTTGCCTCGCTTACTTCTGCCTGGAAAGTTAGCCTGGTGCTTCAGTTAGGACTTTCAAGGAGGCGGTGAAAGCGAAGCTCTGTCAGTTTGGGAGATGCTGGCCTTTGGATTTCCTTTGAGCCCTCTGTAAAGAAAGCGGAACTCATGCACTTCCTCCTTCTTGGGGAGAGCAAGGCGACATCAATCTTTGAGGCTTTGAGCTCAGGCTTTTTAAGTGTAACCATCTAGACCTAATTGTTGCCAGTCTCAGAATAACCAAAACATAACTTTATGTCCCCGGGAGGGCGAGTAGGTGTGTCTGCTCTAGGGTGGGTCTCAGTCCGGTCTGGGAGTGTTCTGCCTCTCCAGCCTTCACCAGTCTGAAGTTTAAGACTTCCCATCTTGCTAAGAGCCCTGGCTGGGAGGAAGTGTTCATGACCACATGTCTCCGTGACCACAGATGCAGTGGTCATATGTCTGCTCACAGGCCTTCATCTGAGGAAAGTTGTGGGGAGTCGTTGGTAGTTACAGTTGGGGTTGCCGGTGGAGCGATGCCTCTGCCTAGGGATGAAACCCAGCTGGGAGACAAGGCTGTGGTGTGGTGGTGCTGGTGGTGCTGGTGGTGCTGGTGGTGTTGGTGGTGTGGGAGGGTGTGAAATCACACACACGTGTGCCTGTGTGTGTGAATGTGCGTGTACATGGATGTACACACCAAAGGACATCAACTGTCATCCCCCAGACTCTGTCCACTTTCATTTTTGTTTCTTTGTTTTGAGAGAGCGACAGACAGACAGACAGACAGTCAGAGACTCTTACTGGCCTGGAACTTGCTTGCCAGGGAACCCCAGGGATCCACCTGTTTTCTGCCTTCATGGATTCTGTCTTTATTTTTTTTTTCCCCTAGAATGTGGGTCCTGGGGACTAAACTCAGGTCCTGTGCCTGCAAAGCACTCTGCTAACGGCGTCACCTCCATGGTCCCTGTTGTCTTTTTGTTGTCTACTCTGAAATCCCTTCCGGTGGCAGGAGTCTGAGAGGCAGGCATAGCTGTGCTTGGGAGAATAGCCAGGGAAGCTGCATGTGGGGTAGGATCATAAGGACACTTACCACGTCTCCTGAAGTCCCACGTACAGGGGACTATCACAGACCTTTGCCAGGTGAGTTGCCTATAAGGCCGAGAGGACTTGACGGTCGTGATAGCTTAGTCAAGACGTGTCACTGCCCACCGCGCCTGGCCAGCATTCCAGCCCATTGGAAGGTTTCCTTTGGGACCTGGTGATCATATGCACATATTCTTCAGATGCGAACATTGCCAGGAGCTTGGGTATAGGAGTGGCCACGCGCCCTGGCCCTGCCCGTGGCAGTCCCGTATAGACTGGCCACCCAACTCTGCCGCTGCTATACAAGCTGCTGCTTCCAGAACAGGATGCACTCAGGTTACCAAGATGAACACGATGTAGCCTGAGACCTGTGCAGATGCCTAGCTTAACCATGCAGGGGACTGTGGCTGTGTGCCCAAAGCCTCCCCCCCCATCCCCCATCTCCTGGTAGTAGCTTTCTATGATGACCTTATTTTTTGCTGGAACCAGAACTCTAGAACCAAGGAACCCTGGGCAGTCAGTGACACTGATGTCCTGAAATCCCTAAGCTAGGGACAGAGCGGTGGTGCCTCGTGCAGGTGTCAGACTGCAGTCGTCAATTCTACAGGAGGCAGAACCTCTGCTGCCTAGGATGTCTAGGATCGCCGATCCTGGGCCAAGGTGTCCAGAGTGTCCCATGTCTTGTGATCATCGGGGAATATCTACCTTGTGACAGCTCAGGGATTCATGGCTGGCAGGAGGGAGCTTGCTTCACACAATCATAAATGGCAGTGGCTTCCCTGCAGGCTGCCACCCTGGTGAACAGACTGAACCAACTTTCAGAACTTGACCAGCACCTATTTCCGCACCACGTGAACACCAAGCTGTAGGGCGTGGCAGGGGTGTCCTGTGACTTGCGCGTCCTCCATCCTGTATCCACTCATGGGATGTTCGAGTTATATTGTATTAGTTTGTCTCGATTTTCATTTTTCATAAGTAACGCAGGGCGGGTGTGGCCTAAAGCACTTTCATTATTAAAACATCCGTGACGCGAGTCCGGATCAGCTGCGGCTGCTAGGCGTCGCTCGGCGGCTAGAGAAAGGCGCTGTGTGCAGGAGGAAGCTGGAGGCACGGGAGAAATGCAGGGTATGCAGAAGTCAGGCCTGCCCCAGGGCAGAAGGAGCAGGAGAGGCTAGACTTCCTTTCTCATAAAAATCCCCCTGAAAAATATTCCCCATTTGTCCTTCTTTCTTTCTTTGTGCTTTGTTTTCCAGTCTGAAACAGGTAGACAGGGCAGAAATCTTTCTACAGTCTGGCTAGAGACCCAGGAGCCCTGGTGTCCTAGAGCCTGGAGATTCAGCCTAGCTCCTAAGCTCTGCCCTGCCTCCCCCCAATCCAGGACCCAAGGGGTAAGAGTAATCCAAACAATGATGTGATACCAAGCCTTGGAGGGCAGTTCTGGGGCTTCAGAGGCATAGGAGGCTCATGGGGTAGCCACGGGTCAGGGAGCTCTTAGGGTAAAGGGCAGAGTGTCCCAATCCTGGAAGAAGCACTTCCTTGGAGATATTCTGCACTCTCGTTGATAAGATCCTGGAAAACAGCCAATGTACGAGGCCTGTGAATCTGCACTTTTAACACATACATGTTGCATGCACGTACGCTCACATGCCTAATGTCTGTATCCGGCAAGCTCCGGATCTGTGACTTTGACTTGGTCTCCAGAGCCAGGCGTGCACTCCGCCTTCTGTCACAGGGACTACCTGCCGTTGGGTCTTTGCCCTCCTCCCTGGTTAGAGTCCCCAGGAGTCCCTGCCCTGTGTCTCAGCCACAGGACCAGCACAGGGACTAGGGTAGGTAGAGCTCAGAATAAGTGGAACACTCATTCTGGGTGTCGTTCTTAGGCTGTGTCAGGTCCCGGATAGCAGGGAAAATCTTGTACTGCACAGCCGTTGTGGTAGAGGCTGGACCACAGACAGAGGCTGGACCACAGAAGGAAGGGGCAGGCAAAGGGCAGCTCCTTGTCCTGAGCCTGGCTCTAGGCGGGAGAGTTGGGGACTGGGTCATTTTCCTTCACTGTTCCTGCTTATGCCTGTGGGTGGGGCCCAGGATGAGCTCCTGTCTCCCTCTTGGGTATAGAAAGGTGCCACTTTTAGTGACAGGCCCAAGATGACATGCCAGGTGACAGACAGACTGGCTGGTCACCAGTCTCGGGGCAGGAAGGTGGTGTGCCAGAGCCCTTAAAATATTCCAAGGTGTCCTGGCTGCCGAGGCCTGCTCCTACCCCACCCTTTCCATCGGAAGAGGACACATTTGGTTAAGGGTCAGCTTACTGGCACCTCTGGTCCCTAAGGTCCCCCCAGGTTGCTTTGGGACCTGAACCCGGCAGCCAGGAATCCTGTGCAGAGAAGACATGCAAGTTCTGAGCAGGGAAAATAACCTGCATACCCTCCTTCCCCCAGGCCATCCCCTAGGCTGTCTGTCTGTCTGTCTGTCTTGGCTGAGGTGGCTACCAGCCCTCCTCTGTCCAGGCACTGGCCAGACCACTAGAAAGGCCAGCCCCTCTTGGGTGAGGCAAGCTTTCCCAGGCCAAAAGTCCTGTGGTCAGGGGGCCGCAGCCCAGATGTGCACTCTTGACAGTGTGGCTGGGTGGTCCTGGGCTTGGCCCTGGACCGATGGACAGATGGAGCCCTTGAGGCCCAAAGTTTGCAGGACCAGCCAAGAACTGCATTGATGGCCTTCGCAACCCTTTCTCCCCCCTCTTCTCCCTCCCTCCCTCTCCCTCCCTCTCCTTCCCATTCTCTCTCTCTAACTCTCACTTCACCCACCCCAGCGTCTCCCTTTCCTTCCTATTTGACTCTTCCCTCTTTTTCTTTCTTAGTTAGAGGAAGGCTTTAGCTGCTGCCCCACCCCGCACCTGAGCCCATGTGTGATATGGTCCTGTTTCCCTTTGCCTGCCTCCCATTTTCTTCCACGTGAGCGGACTGAGGCTTGGGTTATGTTCATAGCGCTGTGGACTTCAGGATGGCTAAAGCATAGATGGCCTTCAAGTTTTCCCTGGAAGATCAAATCTACGTGCACAGGGCTTTTCACTATGGACGGTTCGGAATGGAGAGGATTTTACCCAAACTATTTAAGCAACTCTGTCCCCTCTGGGTTCTGGCACATGGGAATTACTCTTGTAGCTGGGATGACTTTCCATGAAAGCTGACACAGCTTGAGGACCAGGGCTTAGCTCCCCAGAACATACACAAAGCTGGAGGTTGTGTGTACCCATAACCCCTGAAGAAAAAAGAAAGGGAGAGACTGGCTTCTCTTTAGAAATTCACGGGCTAGCTCAGCCCCCCCTGAGCAGCAGGAACCAGCATAGAGACCCTGTCTTAAGTAGGGTGGAAGCTCACGGCCAACCCCTGAGGTTGTCCTCACGCGCAAACACGTACCCACACGCACTTGCAGAGTTACAAAAGACAAACAAGCATTTTCTTTGTTATACAAACTAGGTTCATTACTGTGTGATCCTTTTCTGCCCTGCCCCCCAACCCCAGACAAGTTTCTCTGTGTAGCCCTGGCTGTCTTGGAACTCACTCTGTAGACCAGGAAGGCCTTAAACTCAGAGATCCACCTGCCTCTGCTTCCTGAGTTCTGGCTTTACTTTTACTGAGTTGCCCGGGATTAAAGGAATACAACACCACTATTACCTGGCTGCCATTACTGTGTAATATATTGTGTGTGTATTTGTGTATGTGTGTGTACGTATATATACTAATATAAAATATATACATATATACACACATATATGCATATATAAATATACATACATACATACGTACACACATAATAAAAAGAACCATTTGCCACGTAGTTTAACCTGCCGCCATGATGATCATTCCAACTCGCACTCTCCAGATCTGCCCCTGATAACTCACGCCTTTGCTTCCATTGCCAGGCTCTAAGGCCCCAGCACGGAGGGTCCTGGCTTGCCCTTTGCCCCTGTGTGCTCACCTGAGCACCTGTTGGCTTTCTGAAGCTTCATCTGTATATGTTCTAATGTGTACACGATGGGAATTCAACCTTCTAAATGGATTCTGACAACACTACCTCACCTAGGAACTCACACAAAGCAAGCCCTGATCTCTGGCCGGCGTTTGCTGCTCCCTAATTTGGAATTTTCTTAGCAGCCTTAGTTGGGCAAGGGCTTTGGGTAGATCCTCCCTTCAGTCAGCATTCCCTCCCTGGGTCTCTGCCTTCTGCTTTCCTGTCCCCTCTCATCAGGCAGGAGGTGTGAGATACTCACTCCCCCAAAGGGATGTTGGTGAAGGTTGTTTGGCTCCTCTGCATGTCAGGTTGGTGTGAACCTTAGGGCACTCTGCATTCAGACTATGGTAGCCCGGTGGCCTTTGTGTGTCTGCGGCTGCAGGTGCCTATGTCTCTCTGTGGTAGCCCAGGCATTCATCCGCACAGCCGTGGTTCTGAGCTCTGGGGAAGGTCACACCTATGCTTCCTTTAGTGAACACACTGAAATGGGTTTTAATGATTTGAATCCATTTACTGAGTTGCCTGGGACCCCGTGGTAGTGAAAAGGCAAAAGGCAGAACTCAGAACAAACACGAAGCAAGGCTTTGTCACGAAAGACTCTGTCACCCACAGGTGTTCTCTGAGTACGCAGCCGAGACCAAGGCTTGGTTTCTGTCCAGAGCTGAGGTACCTGTTTGGAGGGCTGAGGAGCTGGGACCCGAGAGACTTGTATGCCCCCGAGCAGGCTGGCTGAGCAGGCTGAGGTGCTGATGGGGTTGTGGAGAAGGTCTGCTTGGAGGAGAGGTGAAACTGGCTGGGACAAGAACCAGGGAGCATGAGCCCACTGCGGCCTCAGGTGTGGGATCTGATTTGGAGTTGGTCGTTGTGCTACGACCTGTGTGCCAACAGCATTTTCACATTTCCTGTCAGTAGGAGGCGGAGCCCTTTCTCATGGGAACAGTGATTCAAAACAGGAGAGCTGGTGGGTTCTCCCTGCGCTGCGCCCACATACCAAGCACTGTGGAAGGTCTGACTCGCCCATTATCAGGGGAAACTGCCCATCATTCCCACGCAGCCTACCCTCCCATCCCTCCTCCCATCCCTCCTCCCATCCCTCCTCCCCTGGCGTGGAGGCTGCATTAGCCTGGTCCCTTTAGACCCTACAACAGGAGGCCACTGCTTTGTGACCCAAGGGCCCTCAGGACCCCAGAATCAAGGAAAAGCCACACATACACACAGACACACACACACACAGACACACACACACACACAGACACACATATACAGACACACACACACCACACACACATATATACATACTTGTGCTCATACACTCATGCTCACACATACACATACATAGGCACACACAGGCACATGCACATGTGCACACATACATACACAGACCCACACACATGGACATGCATGCACACACACAGACACACACACACATGCACACATACACTTGTAGACAAACACACACCATACACACACACACACACATTCATGCTCATACTCTCTCTCTCTCTCTCTCTCTCTCTCTCTCTCTCTCTCTCTCTCTCTTTCTCTCTCTCTGTCACACACACACCATTTTCTTGAATAAATTCAGGGAAAATTTCTAAATTTGCTCAGAACCACTGAATGCACTTTTTGAATAGGCTGAGAGGAACCGTGGGTGCTTGATGGCTCCAGATCCAGCATTTAACAGGCGTTAGCCAGAACACTCGGTCCAACCACGGGAGGCTCACCTCCAGGCTGCACATATGTTTTATTCCATGGTGTGTTTCTTTTAATTATTTAGTGGTTGTGTCACAGTACATATGTGGAGATCAGAGGACAACTTGTAGAAATGGATTCTCTTCTTCTAGCACGGGGCAGCAAGTGCCCATACCTGTGGTTTCATCTCTCTGGTGCTTAATTAGGCTTTTAAAAAAAGATTTATTATTTTTAAGTGTGTGTGTGTGTGTGTGTGTGTGTGTGTGTGTGTGCGCGCGCGCTCTCAATCACTGAACCATCTCCCAAGCCCCTTCAGTGTGTCTTAGGATGTTTGTCTGTCATGTGTAGTTAACAATCCTGACACTTTGCTCGGACGTGAGATTGTTCTTCATAGGTGGCAATTTCAAAACCGGTCAGGAGAAGGTGCCAGCACACGGTGTCTGGCAGTGCTGGGGGCAGTGACTGTGCTTCAGAGTGGCCAGCCTCTTCTGGGTGGAGGCTCAGCCAGGAAAAATGTCCTGAGGATTCACAAGGTCTTCAGTAAAACACGGGACGGAAATCAAGCAGATGATTGGGGCCAGATACTTCCAGAAGTTTCCTCTGGGTTAGCAATATTGTTTACACTCAGATTTATTCTTTATGTACCATCCGGTCCTCTCTGTTGAAATCACATGTTGGATGGAGAGACAAACAGCAGCATATGAAAACATTCTGAGGGGTGGTCTTGGAAGTGAATAAAATATACATGGCTGACGTTATGACAGGTTGGTGCCAGGGTGGGAGGCTCCCTGATATCTCTGGGAAGCATGAGGCTAATGCCTCAGGAACCCCAAAACATTGACCGTGTTGTCAGGACAGGGTAAAGATACAGTCCCTGATTTCATTATGTGGACATCAAATCAATGGCGTTTATAATAGCAATGGACTGGCTAATAATCACAGTGCAGCCATAAAGTAATATTTGCCTAATATCTGTGGTGCTTATTAAACAACGTTCTTACCAATGTACAAAGATGCTCAGAACTTGACCTTTCTTGTAAAAAGTCAGATACCAAATTAAATGTTTTGCGAAGACATTCCCCTTTTGTATAGAATGTGTGCATATCCACAATGTCTCCAGGTCAGTCATATGGGATATAAGATTTTAAAGTGTGTAGATAACTTCAGATTACCTCATTTATACAAATCGAGGGTCTCCGAGGCCTGCCTAGCCAGCGGAGAGTTTTCTGGGTTTCACTGAATGTAATTCTTGACAAGATGGAACTGAACTGAAGTTGCATTTGAAGTACAAATCTGTGGGTCACCCCTGAGTGCGCAATCCTAGCAGGCAGCCACGGACGTAGGTCTGATGTCAGAGACTCTGTGGGCAACAGAACCATGCTGACACTGCAGGCCAGACCCCAGGGCAGCAGCACTGGGCAGGTGTCTTCAGCCAGGGTCCCCTCCAGCCTGCCCTACCTCGGGCTCTAAGATGCCGTGCCGCGGCTTTGGAGAGCTGGCGGATTTACTGTGAAATTTTTTCAGTACAAGTTGACAATCTTAAATGTGCAAACCACACTTCTTTCTGCCCTTTTTCATCATCCTCTACCTGCCTGCCTGCCTGCCTGTGTCACTCCCTCTTTAAGATTTTTTTTTTCCCCTAGGACTTGAAACTAGTACTTTTCATTGTGAAGTTTGCTTTTCTTTCTCTTTCTGTCCGCAGCAAAGCAGTCTTTCTGTGCAGATATGAGAAACTTGTATGCATGTGTAAGAAACACTCTGAAGGTGTGGGATGTTTTGTAGTGCCTCCTCCCGTAACACCTGGTTACCCATTCTACCTCTGGTTCTGAGGAGTGTGGCCCCACAGCCCTGGAAACACATCCCCTCCTTGAAGCAGAAGACTGCTCAGCTCCTGTGGGGCGCCTTCCCCGGGATGCCGGGATGCCACAGGCAGCCCTGCTGGCCAATTCCTCTGCTCTGATGCTCTTCCTTCCGCTCAACGAGCTGCTGGAATCGGGGTGTGTGACATACACAGGAAACGGCCCTGGCAGGCCTAGTGTGAGCGTCTGAGGGCATGGCAGCACTCGGAGAAAGCCCGCCCCTTCTGGGATGTTGCTCTGAAGTCTCAGCCCCACAGATGGGCCACGCTTGTGCTATGAGCCCGCCATTGTGCTGGGCAGATGCAGACACTCGGTCCACTTACGATTGCGTGTTTCTGAGTCAGATGCATAGAGGGACGACCCAGCTTGTACCCAAATGGTAACAAACACAGGTGCATCTTGTTAGGACTGGGCTGGAAACAAGGGATGTGGCAGTCTGGAGCGGGGAGTGGGCCAAGCAGTTTCTTCTTTCTCTTAGTTCTGCTGTAACTTGGCATTGCAGAGGGAAGAAGTTATTCCCAGAGCCCCGTTAGGCCAAGGGTGCCTCTCAGGGCTTTCTCTAGAGAAGGATGACCCTTCCTGTTCCTAGCAAAGGGTTCCAGAGCCCCTGTAAGCAGGCTGTGTCTGCACCACTTCCACGGCGCTGGGCGATAGATTAGGTTAGCATTTTGAAGACTGGTTGACTTAGTTAATGCGTGCAACACTGTCAAGCTGTGACCACACATGATTCCACAGTAACGATGGCCTTATGGAACCTTTACTCCCCCATCAAGACGCTGATGCGTGTTCCTCTGACAGCTATGAGGGCCGAGCCGCTGATGGCGCCTCAGGTATGTCACGGGCAGCTCCGTGTTGGTGTGCCTGCACTTACAGCTCCTCTGTTCCTTTGCAGCCCGTCTCTGCCTGCCCTGGACTGGCAGCTGCCATCACACTCTGGTCCGTTCGAGCTTCGGATCGAGGTGCAGCCCAAGTCCCACCACAGGGCTCACTATGAGACGGAAGGCAGCCGGGGGGCTGTGAAGGCTTCAGCTGGAGGACACCCCATCGTGCAGGTACGGCACCCCCTCTGCCAGTGGCTCGTGCCTTGGCACGTCTCAGCCTAAAACAGGTCTGGACTTTCCTCAGACTTTAAACACAGTCGCCTCAGAGCCTGCTAGTCAAACGTTAGCTATATAGCATGTCTCATTTCCTCCTGAGTAGAAATGTTCTTCATCTTCAGTGAAGTGATGTCCCAGAAAGCACACGACGAACTGAAAATGTCAAAAGCCAAAATGTATTCACTGTACCTCACTGACTCCACGTCTTCTCTCAGGCGGCATATCTGCCGCTCCTCTCCCCACAGAGGGGCTGGCTGAGCAAAATGCACAAGTCCAAGGGTCTTTTTTCTGAATGGGTATCACTTTCATACTAGCATCGAGTTAAAAGAAAGACGGTAAGTGGGACCATTGTGAGTCAAGGGCTGTCTGTGGGTACCACACAGTGCTTTTCATTACATCAATAACGGGTTTAAAGGGCTGCCCAGAACAGACCAGGCTCCATGGCACCAACTATTCTATAACTCTATCCTCTTTCAGAAAGTTTCTGCCCCTGGAGTGGACACGCGCTCTCCACCCACACCACACACACGTGGGGTTGGTGGAAGTGCCAGGTCTCAGGTCTACAGGGCAGCCTCTGCTTCTCAGCCTGCCTGGAAGTGTTAGAGGGTAGGGTCTGACAGAGCCGGTTATGAGATGGAGTTCCGAGGGAAAGGTGGCTGTGATGGGCACAGTCCCATCTGTGGCCCTTTGGGGAAGAAAAATACTCGGTGTGGAGATACAGTGCTCCCCAATGGTGGCCAGAAGGCACACTGGCAAGTCAGAGACCCAGCGACGTCACAGATCCTGCTTGGTCTTTCTCCACCTGGTGGACATCAGTGTCACATCCCAATGGACTGTATGGGTTTGCCTTTGCTTCTGGTTGTCACACTCGTCCCCTTGTGAGCTTTAGATCCCAGACACTGCTGTTTTAAGTGCCACCGAGCAACACTTGTTCTCTGGCCGACTCTGGTCACATGGTGTTATGGAGAGCTCTTTACCCCAACATCATAAACCGGGGCGCCCAAGCCTGTTATTTCAGGACTGATGCAAACTGGAAGGGGTACTCGGCAGGGCACCCTGTACTTTTATTTTATTCCATTTAGGTAAATAAAGAGCTGGCCGGGGCAGGGGGCCGTAGAGACAAATGGCTGTTTGCCAACGCAGCAATCAGCCACATGGCATGAACCAGGCGAGGGGCAGAAACGAAGCACTTTAGCAGCGCTTGTGGGTGATATTAAGGGGATATTTGCGGCCTGTGTGCTCGATGCCAATTAATACCTACTTTGTTAGCTGCTTGATGCGGTAAAATGCTGGGGACATCAGCGCACAGCAGCTGGCTTGACATTTTAAGTTTCTACCTTCGCAGGTAGGAAGAGGTCAGGTAGAGCCTGCCTTCAGCTGTGCTGGGTAACTACAAGTATTTACCTCTCCTTTCCTGCTGTGGCTTTCACTGAATGAAAGCGCATTATTGCTGAATGGAACAGATTTTAATAGGAGAGGAAATAAGTCTGTTAAAGAAAGGCTGGGAAGTAAGTGGAGAGATAATGCCCGGGCACCTCCGCTTATTTGGATCTTATAGGCGAGCGACGCTGGGTGAGAGCCAGAGGGTGCAGATTCCGTGACCTCATCAGAACGATGAAGCTGAAGCTTCCGATGCCGGCCTGTGCTGTCTTGGGCTTAGTGGTTGTTGGTTGTAAGAATCTCAGCTGCCTCGGGGAGATGAAGCCGTACGGAGCGTGAGAGCCCCGTGTTTAGGTGGACATGTGTCTCTCAGCCACTGTTCCCCGTTGTCTTGTGTGGCACGCTGCCCCTGGACGACCAGGCTCCAGGTGTCGGGCTCAGGGCAACGTTTGTCTCTCAGTGCAGACGATATGCAGGAAATTGAGTCATTTCTGAGGAGCAGCAAAAATCTAAAACAGTGTTTAGGAAGCACCTTCTAAATTATTTACGGTGGTGTTAAGGGAAGGCGGCAAAACCAAGGCCGGGCTGCCACTGCCTCCACAGAGCGGCCACCGCTTCTGCAACACTGTTGAAAGGCAGAGAAAACATCCCCTAACTGACAAATGCCCAGGTTTTCACTGTGGGACGTGAGCAACTCAAGGAGTGTCCTGGGATAGTCTCACACAGTAAGCTCCTACCTATGCCTGTGTGAGGAAAACAGCTAAAAAGAGGGCGTGTTAGGAGGTTTGTTTTCTTTTTCTTTTTGGCTGGTGGACCACAAATTAGATAAAAATAGAACTTGCACGTAATTATGAAACACGCAAAAATAGAAAATTCTCTTGGTTGCCACGAGAGTGCTGTAACCGCAGGGCTCTACCCGGGCTTCTGGGTGATGCTGATACACCTGCTAGTGCCACCCGCTCTGCTGTCCCCCCACCTTGCTCTCGGAGGGGTGGCTGCCCTACACGGTCATCGGGGTGAGGCCATGGGCCAGTCCATATGCCTGCTGGGCAGTCACTCCACAAGCCGCTCTGTGCCCAGCAGTCTCTGTGGCATTCCTAACTGTGCCTGGTTCCCCTCTCACCCGAGAACTCCTAGAAGCTCTTTCGTTCAGTACTGTCTCGGTAGCAGATCCACCGTGGTATTTTTCCTCTGTGTCTCAGGAAGTTCCTCCATAAAGACAGTAGCAAGCTGCAAAATGGAGAACCCTAGGCATGCCCAAGAGGGCAATGGGTAAAGGAAGATATGCCCGTCACACTTGGGGTTCAGAAAGAGGCTTCTGGGCAACGATCCTCTTCCTTATGAGGAAGAGACACTGACCTGACTCAGACCTACTGGTGGAGCCTAACGCTGTGCATTTTAGATGAGGAAGGAGCAGCTGTGTCTGGCTGAGCTGTTGCCCCAGTGGGGAGGCTGGTGTCTGTGGAGGCCCGGCCTGAACATGTGTCTTCTGGGAGCTTCTCTGTGGGCCAGTATCCTCAGGGCTGGTTGTTCTGGCCAGGATGGTGCCACTTCTTACAGAGCTCTGTTTTCATGCTAGGGAGTAACCATTCAAAATGGCTACAGGTCTCCACTAGCCATTCTGTGAGCACCAAGCTACCCAGGCTTCCAGAAGTCTGGCTTTATAGTCTTCCATCATTCGAAAAGCTGTTATCAGTCATGGGTTATCCTGGGGTCAAGGAAGGGCTGGTAAGGACCCAGGACCAGTTTGCAAGCCACCTTGTAGCCCCTAGGTGGGCATGGTCTGCACAAAGTCTGGGGAGATATCTCTGGTGACCTGGTGACCCCATTCAATTAACCACTGTCTTCTATCAGTTACTGAGACAGGCTCTTGCATTTGTCTAGAGTATGCTGTAGTCTTGCTTCTGATGTCACATTGTAACCAGGGAGAAATGGCCTAGATCTTCCTTAACTATGACACCTGCCTTGATAGAGCAGATGTCACAAATACTCTGTCTACGACAGGAGCATCTGGCCAGGGCCTCTCCAGCAACCTGCAGAGTCTTCACGGAGTATCATCCTTACCCAACAAAGCTCCTCCTGACCTTGATCTGGCCTCTGGCTATCAGGTCTCTGTGTCTGTTGGGTCTTAGCCACCACTGACTGAGGATCCAAATTCTCCAGAAGCTAGGCAGGGGATGTCTGCCTTGTCCTAGGCTATTGTGGCCTTGTGGACTCCTGCCTATAGAGGCCCCTACTGCAGCCCATGCAATGCTTTGTGCTCTGAGGATTGTCTCCCACGGGGGAGGGGCGTCACAGACTCCAGCTCTGTTTACCAATCACCAAAATGACCTGCCTGATAACATCTGCGCATCACACACAGGCTCGCTCTGCTTGAATAATTAATAGGCTGCTGAAATATGAACACTCAGAAGCTGGTCAGTCCCTGACGGTGTGGTTGCAGCATAGGGTTG
Source organism: Apodemus agrarius (assembly GCA_964023405.1). NCBI lineage: Eukaryota > Metazoa > Chordata > Mammalia > Rodentia > Muridae > Apodemus > Apodemus agrarius. Next base: position 71,796,667 of record OZ030021.1, on the reverse strand, counting down.
CCGTTTACAGTGGCAGCATAACTACTGCCTGGCCAGGAAGGACTCAGAATGAAGAGATGCAGACAGTGTCCCAGACAGGTGACCCTGGACTCCCGGCTCTCAGGGCACAGACAGTAGGTACTTGAGGATATGTTGGAACCAGGGCAGAGTCATAGAGGAAGTCATGACAAGCCCGGCTTGTGCTCCGGCTCAGGGGACAGGCAGAGGTCAGTAGGGTCTTGTGACATTAGGGACCCTTCTGAGGTTACTTAGCTCGCCCCCACCCCATATAGATTCCTGGCAGGGACTTTTTCTGTCATACAAGACATCTGACCGCTAAGGACGTCCACTGGGAGATGACTTGAATGTCTCAGGTTGTTAAAATTGTCTTGGAGCCAAGCCCTTGTTATAATTACCTTTCTTTCTTGGTGGTGGCTTTCCCTCAAGTCTCAGGGGAGATTTAACATGTCAAAAATCCTATGAGAAATCAGCTCCTGAGGGGCTTCTGACCTGTGGCCAGAAGATCCTCATCATTTGGTTTAGCAGCCTGGAAGGCTCTGTGCCGTGTGAGCCTGCGTGCCCCAGGATCCCAGCCCTCCTCTCTGGAGGCTAACACAGAGCCAGGGTCTTTCAAGGTGTTCTGGTCAGAGCCCCACAAGGGGGCGGGGTGGCGGGGGGGGGGAGCTTTGAAATGCAGCACTTCATTCCCACAAGCTGGTAAAACAGCAGAGGTTAGCCTGCAGGCCTGACCCCAAAGCAGGAACCTGCTGCCCAGAGCCAGCCGACCTGTGACCTGCGTGAGGTCTGGATTAAACTTTTATGGATCAGCCTGGACACTGCATGATGTCCTCTCTCCTTTCAGGACATTTGGAGGCAAACTTTCTGCCTTTCCCACCTATCGTGTGACTCTCCTGGCTCCCTGGATGCTACCCCCCACTCCCCCACCCCCCCACCCCACCCCATCCCCCCACCCCACCCCTGTTCTGCACATGCACTTAGCACCAAGGCCCAGTGTTCAGAAAACATAAGAGTGCCGTGGGGATTCCATGAGGGAACCTGCAGTTTCCTGAACACACGGTAGCTTTGCTCACGGCCCAAGCTCCCGATGGCAAAGCTAAGGCTCAGCAGACAATGGGGAGTAAAGGATTGTTCCAGGGAGACACCTGGGGTCAGCTCTCAGAGCGGCAGGAGGGTGAAGCAGAGATGGCCGCTTGCGTCCACCGTCTGCGGCATGCCCCGCTGGTGGACTCAAGGCTGGGCTTCGTATGGCTGGGCTCTCGGCATCCATCTGTGAGTTCGCTTCAGAGCCTCACCATCCAGCAGAGCGGGAAGCAGCGAGGGTGCTGTGTGGACCGTGGGATCAAAGACAAGGCAGGGCTACCAGCAGACGTCTCCCCAAATGAAGAGCCTGCAGGTCTGTCACCCAAACCCCCAGACCTGACTCGGAAGCTGTGTCTTCTTTGACCCAGTCTAGGAAGAGTTTCAATGATGCTGTCTGGGATGCAGACTGTACCGATGGCTTTCTAGTCATGCGCCTGCAGAGCTTGGTCTCAGGTAGGGTCCAGATGGGACAGCTCAGTCCGGCTCCTCCTCTTCCCTAGGCTCTTTGGGTGCAGGTGAGGGCTGTGTGATTGGAGACAAAGCAAGAACCAGCATTCGTCCCGAGAGGCGTGGCAAAAAGCGGGCCACATGTCTCCAGCGGGCCCATGACCACGCGCGGACCCTCTTCCTGGTAACGCTGTGGCTTTCCTTGGCCCTGAGGACCCATAGGCATCCCAAGCGTCACAGGCTGCCCATGGACAGCTGTTCAGATGTAGAAAAAAGATCCAGACTGCAGGCGGGAAGCTGCCACTGTAGAGTGTTCTCCGGCGTGGACCTCAGGGCTGAGAGAAGGAGCAGGTTAAGGGCCGACGCCCCTCTGGTGTGACACACGGGATCTGGGGTGCCATCATGGTATCAGTACAACAGGTCGCCTTTGTGAGCTTCAAGCGTTTTCAGTCCTTCATCTCGGATTCCCAGCCTTGCATCCTCCGCAGTTTGGACTCTAGTCTAACAGCGAGGGTCAGGTTCTCTTCCATACACTACACTCCATGGATGCTTACTGCATGGCCACTGAGCCCTACAATCCACACTGTAAACAGTAAAAAAAAAATCATCAGAATGCTGGCAGCCGCAGGCCAGACTCTGCAAAGTGGAAGGGTTGGAGTTCGGGACAGCAGCCGTATTTTCTGGGCTTTCCCCTACATTTTTGGGCTTGGCATCGCCATGGTGGCAGGTCGTGATGCCCGACACAGCACGGCTGCTCCTGAGTGGCCTCTGCCCTGTAACGCTAACCTAGAGTGTCACTGTGGAGTCTGTATGATTCCCAGGAGAGCGCACAGGTGGGGGGATTCTTGAGTCTATTGTGGCCTAGCCTATGAGATACTGAGGGAGGAGCCTGGGTTGGGAGTGTCTGGACCTGCTCTCCAGAGGGCATCTGCTGGCTTTGGTGCCTCTTTCCTTGGATTCCGGTGGGTAGAGAGTGGGTGGACGCTGCCATCTGCAGGGCCAGCCTCGGGGATGCTGAATGTCAGAGATGATCCGGGGTGACGTCAGGCTGATTCCTGACCATGCCGAAAGTTCCTGAGAGCGCTGAGGCCCTGGGGTGGGGGTGGGGTGGGGGTCCTTAAAAGCCTTCTTTGCAGTTGGCAAGAGGTGGGTGCTATGGTCCATCCCACCTGCACGTTGCCGGAGTTTGTGCCTGTCTTTCTCCCCTGGTCCCTTTCAACCCCTCAGGCTTGGTGGGAATCAGTTCCGTGCAACAGGATCACTGACCCTGTGCAGAACAGGCGGATGCTGATGCAGCCACATGCCCTTGGTTTAAGATTCCCACACTACCATGCCCAGACATTGAAGGAGGATCCCGTTCACTTCTAACCCAGGAGCCTTCACGTAAAGGGCGGGGAGCTTCCAGCTCTCCAGAGTCAGCATGCAGGGCAGGAGGGTGGCCCTCTGGGAGAAGAGCAGAGGTGCTGGGCTGGACACAGCTAAAGCATGCATGGCCTGCGGCCTCCCCGAGGGGCAGGCTCCCTGAGGGGCAGGCCTGTGATCCACACCCAGGCGTACCCTGGCCGTGGCTGTGAGCAGTGTTCCTTAGATGTCCACTCTGACCTGTGGCCACGTGTCCTGCCTCTTGTGGCTTTATAGGTCATAGAACTCACATCTGATGGAAGTCCGAGGCTCAGGAAAAAAAAATGTCAGGAAACTGTTTTCTCCTTAGCCTGCTCTGTCCCCCTTCCCCACCTCCTATCTGCCTCAGCCTCCCTCAGCCTAAGAGGGGAAGCACGCACTTTGTGGGTAAGCTATTTTCTGGGGCAGGACCGAAGCCCCTGTATGAAAGTGAGTCTGGAGTCTGCCCTCATGAATGGCACAAGATGGTAGCTGGTGCATCTGGACATGCACAGAGCCGGGGGCCAGGGGTGGGGGTGGGGGTGGGGGTGGTGCTAGAGCTTCCCAGATGAAGACAGGGAGGCAGGGTTCTCAACTCTGAGGGGCCCTTTCAGCTGACAGGAGAGCTGCAGAGCTGGCAGTCCCTTTCTGAAAGCCGCAGAGTGTGACTTCCTCCTTGAAAACCTGCACTAGGACCTTTTATGTGAGAAATTGCACCAGGCCCAGGGGTGGGCAGGCTCTGGGGGGGTGGGGGTGGATTCCAAGACCTTTGTAAGGAAGGAAACACATCTCAGAGCCCAGAGCCAAGCACATACCTTTACCACGGGCTTGAGGGGCATCAGACTTTCCCCACCGGAGGTTGTTTACTGGGCTGGGGATGAAGCTCTCGGGTCTCTGGGGGTACCGGGCAGGCACTCTACCACTTGAAGCCCAAGAGATCTTTTGGGGTAAATTAAACAGCTGATTACTAGAGGTCTGGAATGGCTTCAGGCCCCCAGCAAGGTGGAGTGACTTTGCCAATAGAAATCAAGTCCCCTTGAAGGTGCTCTTAGTGAGTGCCTGGCAGGCGTCACCAGTGTGTGCGGTCTCTGGCATTTGTGCCCTTGTACTATCTACATGGATACACCTATTTTGTTTTTATTCTGTTTTTTTATTTTTCTGCCTTCTTAGAAAGGTAGAGAATGTTTGTACATGAAAAGCCCTGAAGTTGCTACGTGCAGCCTCTCACAGCTCCGCTGTGCTGCCCTCAGCTTGAGACTTCTGGAAGGCCGTGTGTGTACTGGCCACTAGCCCTCAGCATCTGAGGGATGTCACCAGGCCTAGTCTTGTCCGTGCCTATAAACATGGGTTTGATCATTAGTACAATAACTGTCTTCATAGAAAGAGCCTTCAGAATTACGTGATATAAATTAAGTACTGCTGTGGGCTCATGACACATATGCACACACAAAATCAAGTGCTCACGTGCTCACACACATGCCCTTGCTCTTCCAGGCACACATTCATGAAGCAAATGCACAGACTCCAAAATACTTATGTGCTCATAAAATCCAGGCTCAAATGTTACACACACACACACACACATACACACACACACACACACACACACACACACACACGCTTGTGCATGTTCATGACATACACGTGTATACTGTTCCCACACAGATCATATTTATACCAATTCATAATGCATACATATATAAGCACATACATAGACATACAAAAATGGTTGTACACATGTCACATGTATCAGGGCGTGCACACATGCATACCTGTGGTGCCCTGAAAGCTGGTTTTGTTTTGTTTTGTTTTGTTTTGTTTTGTTTTGTTTTGTTTTTCCAGACAGAGCTAATCACTAGCACAAATTCTGTGGGCAGCACATTCCACTGAAGAGCAGTGATAGTAACTCCTGCCTTCTGTCCTAGGAAACTGTGCCCAGAAACTCAGCCTGTGCCTGTCTCCTGGGGAAGCCCTGGGGCCTTGTGTCCTGCAGCCCTTACTCCGAGGACCTGGCTTTCCCCAAGTTTTGTGTTTGGTGCGGCACAGTGAGGATCTAATAGTGCAGAGTGCCCCTCCTGGTTATACAGCTAGACAAGCCCTGTCTGTCTGCCATCCTTCCAAGTGCTCCTGAGTGTGTGAAACTGGTTATTGGTCCGTTTTGGTTTTGCAGTACTTGCTAGGCAAATTCTCTACCACTCACCTGCACTCCCAGTCTCAATCTTACCTCTTCTTTTTGAAATAGCAATCTCTCTGAGTTGCCCAAGCTGGCCTTGAACTCACTCTGGAACCCCTCGAGCCTTTGAATGTGTGACCCTTCTGCCTCAGCCTGCCGTGGGCTGGGGTTATAGGCCCGCACCACACAGCCTAGCTCTCAGGTTGTGCCTTAACTCTCCTACTGAGCATCCGTGAGCGGCCCTGCCCTCAATGATCATTTCCTCCCAGACAAGCACACAGTGCCATCTGGAGTGGCAAACAGTTCCACGGCTGGTGAGGTTACCATGCTGGTTGTTCTGAGGGGCTCACCCTTGCCAAACACTAGCAGCTCCCCAGTGTCTGTGCTCTAGCGAAGGCTGGTGTGATAGCACCAACTCACCAGAATGACATTTGGCCCCTCCCCTCTCAGGTTCTGGGGCAGGAAGATGGGTCAGTTCTAGCTCCTGTGGGTGCAGTGAGGCCTCCAGGGGACAGTAGTGAGTTCCCAGGGTGCATCTGTACCTTGCCAGGAGACCAGTACTCTGCAGTCTCCAGGAGAGGGAAATAGAACTTCCAATCACAGAAGACTTCCTGTGTCTGGGAAGAGATGTCTCCAGGCAGTGGTGTTTGTAATGAAGAATTGGGGCTGAAAACAATCTGAGGTAATGAGAGTCCAAGGCGAACTCTTAATTAACCGAGTAGAGGGAATTTAGGTTTAAAAAATAGTGAAACCCTCCCTGGGTGCAATCCCCAGCCAGGAGGAGGGAAAGTGAGGCCAATTTGTGAGCCGATTTCTCTTGTCTTCTGGGATATCATGGGACGCTAATGTTACTCGGGGTCTTAAAAGCAAATTTTCCTTTAAGTTGATTATTTCAAGTGCACATTATGTCTTGGTGGAAGGATGTCACATGATGATGTCCTTTGCTTAGTAACCAAGTCAGAATGACTGTGAAAGGCAAATGGTTTTCATCAGATAATTGGCTCTGTTAATTCACACCTTCCTTCCACCGCATACGAAGGTGTGCACGTGGGCCCAGCTCCAGCCTGAATAAATTTGTTCTCCATCAGTCTGCGGGCCTGTCATCCCCTGTGTAAGTGCTGAGGTAGCACAGGAGCTAAAAACAAACATTTTAATGTGCAGGAAACTGGGGGATGCTTACGCCTTGCAAATGGAATAATGCGTTTTGTCTCGTTTAGAGGAAGCAGAGAAGACTTGAGTCTGACAGGTAACTTTATAAATGTTGTTCTGACAGACACTGTGAGGAGCCAGAGGCAGAAGGCCCATGCAGGGGTGTGTGTGAAGTAGCTTAGATTTCTTTTCTTAAAGTGAACTTTGTGCCTTAAATAATAGATATTTACCTCCCAGGTCAGGCTTTAAATATCCCTATTTTCACTGAAATGGCATGTTTCTAAAGGATAAAATTATACCGTATACACTGCCTTCCATGCCTTAAGAAGCCTGTCATAGCAGGGATCCTGAGGGAATTTTGAGATGTCATTTTAAAGTCATCTGACCCGAGCCAGGCTGGGCTAGAGCCTTGGGCCACCACTCAGCCTTGCCCACTGAGAAGGTCTTGGTCATTGATTTATTTATATATTCTTGTGTTCGATTTCACAAGTTAGGAGACTAACCGGCATAGTTTGTCTTTGAATTTCTGTCTCTTTTTTGTTACATTTCATATTTTACTACAATATTACTATTGTCATCTAAAATAGATTAGTGGTTTCTTAGACTCATCACACTGCAAGAAGCAAGTGCTTCACTCCCAGGTGTTGAGGGGCCTGGACCAGTCAGCCTTGGTTGCTAAACCCTGTTTGCAGGGACTTCTGTGTTCACACAGCTTCGTAGTCCCTGCAGACTAAGACAGCGCTAGATATGATCGCTGGCCCGAGGGTGGCAGAGGTGGCTTTCTACACTGACAGCCCCATCTGGGGCTATCACCCCATCTTTGCAACACAGATTCTTGTGTGCACACCTGTGACATCTGCATGGTGTCAGCTGCAGGGACCACTGGGCTTTTTGACCAACCTCTTCGGCATCCAGTCTGTGGTGAGCTCTTAATCCAGTGCTGGCCCGTCTGGTGCTTTCAGCCAGTGTCTGTCAGCGCTCCTTACAACTTCAGGAGCGAACTGGGCTAAGGCCTGTCTCCGGCCCTCAGCTTCTTACCTGTCAGCAACGGGCCATCCGTCAGGATCATTTCCTGGGAACTCAAATTCAGAAATACAGTCCCTTTAAGGGAATCAGATAGGCCTCTGCTCCTTTCACTAACAGGGTGTGGAGAGATGATTCCTGTGGGTTGAGCCGTGCCGTGGGCTCTCTGGGTGGATGGGCACAGGAGTCGCTGGGCCATTTCTTACTCTCAAGTCTAAACTTTGTGTCTGTAGTGATGAGTCTCTTGGTCTCGGCGGGAGTTCGCGGGCTCACAGAAGGTTGCTCCAGCTGGCCTTATTGGGCTTTGAGTTGGGAAAGGAGAAGGATTTTGCTGAGGAAAAATGGCGGGCTGCAGGCTCAGCCTCAGACAAGCACTTGCTTTTGCCTCCTCAAGGCTGTCCGTGTCTGTCACCTTGTGCCACATCGGCAGGAAGAGGACAGAATCCCTCCCCAGGCCATGTGGCGGGCTGCCAACCTCCACGTGGGAGCAGTCCGCTTTCCTCCCGGCCGGCGGAGGTGAGCACCGCTCCACCTGGCCCCCTTTATGTAGCTTATGAAGGTGACAAAGCCCCGGCCTCTGCCCCATTCACCTCTGACAAGTGGGGAACACATTTTTCTTGCTGCCGCTCAGTGACCTTGAGCATTCGGGCTGTACCTGTTAGGAGTACAGTCCTCCGCCCCGGCCCTTTCATCTCGAGGGAGGGCTGGCACTGACCGTGTGCCACATGTGGTGGATCGCGGGACCTAATGAAGGCCATGAAGTGTCCATGCCTCTCCTAATGAGCCACTGGCATGAACCAGGCCAGAGGCGGTGGCTGAGACCCTTGCAATGAGGGACATGTAAGAGGCCCCACTGCCTTGTAAAACCCCAATATCCACGGCCCACATCAAAATCCAGCAGCAGCTAATTGCACTGTCTGATTTTCTGGTCCCCACTCCGAGGTTTCATTGCTTTTTTCCAATGTCCTACTATCCCAAAAGGCTGGGATTACATGGGAGAGACAAGCAGTAGCGGGTGGGGCCTGGGGTCCTCTGCACTCCTCTCTTCCCGGATACCTCCCTTTCTAAGGGTCTCTGGGTCTACCTCTTGAGGCTGAGGCTCCCTCCCCGTTTCCACCAGAAACCTTCGCCCTCTTTGCCTCAGGGTTCTTGAAGACTGCTTGGAGCTCTCTGCTGGGTGCTGCTCACCACCCTCCGGTTTTGTGTTGCTAAAACCAATCAGCCTCGCAATCCCGAAACTATCTCAGGTCTCCACCTCAATGTCACTCTCGGCTCTGAGTTCCCTCTTCCAGCCCTCATCCCTTCTAGTCAGGCCATTCCTTTGTGACCTTCATGAGGGGCTGGGGGCTCATCAATTGAAAAGTGGATGATAGCAGCCCGAGGAGGCTATAAGTGTCATCGGCTGGGCCCTGGCAGCCCATCGTAGGCACAGGTGCATCCTACAGTGCATCTCCATCCAACCCAGGCTTCCCACATGGCAGCAGGGAACTACGGGGCACTTGCAAGCATGGTGCATGAGGTGGGCAGATCTCAAGATTCTGGAGAGAATGATGGGGCGGGGCTTCTAGGAGTGAATGGGAGGAGCCAGAGTCACGCTGGCAGGCTTGACTTCCTTTAGTATGTATGAGTCTTTCCTTCTAAGAGATCATCCTAGATCCCCTGTGGTTGGGACCAGGGTCACCGGGTGTGGGCATAGCACCTGCACCCGTGAGGGGCTCTTCTGCCTGCCTGAGAAAGAGGCTCATCGTGGGTTTAGTGGAGGCTGAAGGCTCTTGGCCCTCGGCTCGATGGCCTTTCGGTGGCAATGCTGGTGTTTGTGTGCATTTTGCAGGAGAGTGAGTACAGTCCACAGGACCAAGCAGTTCTCAGGCCCTGTGGCATTAGAGTCCTGTCACAGGGTCCTCCCCTGTCCTCACAGGGCCTTGGAGACACCTCCCTGTCTGCATGAAGGACCCCTTTGTCTACAGTCTCCCTGAGGAAGAAACGCCTTGGTCCCAACATTCGTTAGCTGATAACAGCGATGGACATGGGGCACGCAGTGCTAATGAGTAGCCATTGAAGGAAGGAGGACACACTGGGGTCAAATGGCATCAAGGCTGACGCCTGGCATGAAGGCACTGGTGACCCTACTTCTAAACTCTGGTTGCTTATCTCGAAAGGTGGCTGTTTCCCAGCACAAGGGGCCACGTTGTAGATGCCCCCTGAAATGTAGGTCACCCACCTGTGGCCTGGGATAAGTTGATATGTCTTTCTTTTGAGTCATGCAGATATGGTGGGAAGGACGGTAGCTACCAGCATGGGGACAGTTTTACCCTCTTATCCTGTGGGCAAGATACTCTGCCCACAAGATACTCTGTGCTGGGGTGAGCCACGTGACTGGCGTTGATAGGACATCTTGTTCCCACCGCTTTCTGAAGGAGAGGTACACAGGACAGTCATGAAAGGATGGCCTCGACACAGTGTGTGTGTGTGTGTGTGTGTGTGTGTGTGTGTGTGTGTGTTGCCGTGGTTATGGTAAATGCGTGCACGTTACCAATCATGAGTGAGTACTCTGCTAACTTGTGCCAGGACGGAATGTAGGAAGATCAGCCTGTTTTGGGGGGTGTGAGCAGGCCTGATTTGGGGAAGCTAGAAGAGCCTTAGCTCTCCGTTCCAGAGGCAATGGTGCCCGAGGCAGCCCAGCCGCCTCCATGCCTCCTCTGCTCTCCTGGCTTGCCCCAGGATCGGCGTGGGCTGGGACGCCACGGATCGTCAGGCTTGCTAGAGTCCCGTGGTCCTGCAGCTGCAACTTCACCTGCAGGGAGGTGAGCGTCCAGTTCCGTGTTGTCACTGGTACTTGGAGCGAGCAAGCGGTGCGCAAGCCGCCTTTGCGTGGCTTCACGTGTGTGACATTGCACACGTGTCACGGTGTGATTTTTTTATGTGATGTATGTACAATGGTTTTAGGGGAGTGTGTGTGATGGGGTGCGAGTATGCACATTTGCACATCGCCTCTAGGTGCGCATGTGAACCTATGTGCACACTACCTGTCTGGTTACACATGTGCAAAGGCATGTGTGAGGTGTGCATTTGTACCCTGGTGCATATATGCAAACATGTATCTGTTTAAAATAGGACTACGAGTGTTCAGATCCTAATCTAGAATTCCCTTGGCCTTTAGGTTAATGAAGCTTTATTTATTTTGTTTTATTTTTTTGAGATAATGTCTCCTTGAGCAGCCCTGGCTGGCCTGACACTCTTTAGACCAGGCTGGCCTTGAGTTAAGAGATCTGCCTGCCTCTCCCTCCCAAGAGCTGTGATTAAAGGCGTGCACTAGGAGTACTAATATCACATCACACGAAGCTGAGGGACTGGACACTGGGCCTGGGCACTGGGTGCAGCTTTCCCTCTGATCCAGAGTCTGCTGACTACCAGTTGGTTCCCAGCAGTTTCTGTGCACGGTGCTTACTTACCGGGAGTCTTGTCTTTTCTTGCCAGCTTCACGGCTACTTGGAAAATGAGCCTCTCACGCTGCAGCTGTTCATTGGGACGGCTGACGACCGCCTACTGCGGCCGCACGCCTTCTACCAGGTCCACCGGATCACGGGGAAGACAGTCTCCACCACCAGCCACGAGGCCATCCTGTCCAACACCAAAGTCCTGGAGATCCCACTGCTTCCAGAAAATAACATGCGAGCCATGTAAGCAGAGGTGGGGCTGTGCTGAGGGGTGGGCTCCTGCCGCTCTGCCCAGCACCCTGTGAGGGGTGGGCTCCTGCCGCTCTGCCCAGCACCCCGTGCTTGGCCCCAGCTCCCAGGCCCTGGGCCCTGTGGCTCTCTTTTACAGATGCTTACAATGACAGATTTCTCTCTTTCTGGGTTCTCAGGTGCAGTGTGTTATGGCACCTACAAGTTTCTCGGTCACTCGGCCGTAAACACTGCTCCCAGGGCCCGCATTTAGTTCCTAAACACAACCCCTGTTAACCTCTGAATGTAGCCCCTTGCATTCAAGGAATGGTTGAAATAAACTGAAAAAGATAGGGCAGGCAATACCTCTGGATTGTTTCCACTCAGAGCTACTGATGTGGCTGGCGGTGGCCAATTCTGGTGTGCAGAGCCCCTGTGGCACACAGTTAACTTAGGGACTTATCAAGTGCCCCCAACACATCACATAATATCGAGTGGGGCTGTGTGAAGTTCGTCCCAGGATCTGAGTACCCTGGACTGTGAGCGGAGCTGAGAAAACATGTATTCTGATACTTCCTGTGGGAGACACACTGCACCGACCCGTGGTGAGGACAGACTGTAGCACACAGAAGCAAGCGTCCAGGCAGAGGGAGAGGCAGCCGTGATGAAGCATGCAAGCAGAGACCGAGGACAGGCTGGATGGCCTGATGTCGCTCAGGGGTACTGGGTCTCTGAGGTGACTTGAAGCCGAGAGCTGTTGGCAGAGGGGGCTGTGTGAGACCCTGGGCTGTGCCAGGACTGTCAGGCGCGAGTGAGTGTGGAGGTACTGGTGAAGTGCAGGAGATGAGGCTGGAGGGTGGGGCTGTATCACGGAGCACCTTGTGTGTCCTGTGATACATTCTTCACAGCTTTAAGCCGTATAGGTCAACGACAAAAGGGAAAGCATTCTGTATGCATCAGCTTCTCACGAATCTGAGGGATTTACCCTCCAGGTCTTCATTGTCAGCCCTTGGGTTTTCTTCCCCAAGATCAAGACAGAGTCAGAGAAAAGCTCTTCCTTTTATTATATCAAGATTCTTTTTTTTTTTTTTTTTTTTTTTTTTTTTTTTTTTTTTGGTAATGTATGGAACCTTTTACCGGACTGTAGATTTGAATAAAATAATGAAGTAAAGAGAAGTTGGGTGGACTAAATCATGAAAGGTATCAAAGCAAACAAGTGAATAGCGTCCAAGCCCTGAATCGCACTGACGGTAGCGCTGTGGGACACACGGAGGAGGCGCAGCCGTGGAGGCCGTTCCTCTCCAAGCTGCTCTGAGACACCCTGTTCAGGGTCTGAGGTGTCTGGTCCCAGGAGGGCACTACAGTCTACACGGCCGCTCGGTTCCCACCTGGCTGGCATGTACAGACACCATAATCTTCCCCACGGGCTTCTCCTCAGGGAGGTGGGGCTGGGGTGCCCAGCAGGAAGGCTGAGTCTTGAGACCAGTGCTCCTCTTACTCAGTGCTGGGCCGGAAAGTCAAGCCCTGGCCTTTGTTTCCACAGCATCGACTGTGCTGGGATCCTGAAGCTCAGAAACTCTGACATTGAGCTGAGGAAAGGGGAGACAGACATCGGGAGGAAGAACACCAGGGTGAGGCTGGTCTTCCGAGTTCACATCCCACAGCCCAACGGCCGGACGCTGTCTCTCCAGGTGGCCTCAAACCCCATCGAGTGCTGTAAGTAGCAGACCCTGCTGTAACTTTTGCACTGAACTGTACCATCAAAGGTCTGTCTCAGTGGGCTTCCCGGAAACTAGGATCCTTCTTAGGAGACCTGACTTCCATGTCTGGCTGGGATATGTATTCCCACAGGCAGCTGGGTGCTGGTTAGAATCGGACCGAGGTACACAGCATTCCTGGCCTTGGCAACTATATTAGTAAATCTCAAACTTTGACATGAAGCAGTTATGTTGACTGAATCTGTATTTATTCCCTGCTTCCTGTGAGGGAAACTGAGAAGAGAAGGTTTGGACAAACCAAAGACTGGACAAACCAAAACAATTCTTCCTCTTTGTCCTTCTCCCCTTCCGCTTCTATTTCCCCTCCTCTTCTCTGTTTCCTCCGCAGTTCCTCTTCTTTCCCTCTGCTCTTCTCCACAGCTTTCATCTCCCATATTCTCCTTCTCTTTTATTCTCTATTCCTTCTCCCCAGTTTGTGTGTGTGTGCACATGTGTGCACGTGTGTGCGTGCATGTGCATGCATGTGCATGCATACATGCATGTGGGTGTGTATGTGTGCACACATGTGTTGTACGCCTGTACACTGCAACAGATGGAACTCAGCCCTATGTATGTTAAACAAATGCTCCGCCAGTAGTTCATGTGCCCTGTATCTGAATTTTCTAACTCACCACCACTATCTTCCCTGGTGGTGCCAAGTTATGCCTTTAATGTGTGAGGTGGCTGCCAGCCACGGCTAAGGGCTTCTGTCCCTAGAAAGGAGTAGGCATGGCTACCACCTTCCACTGTCCTGCTTGGCTAGTTCCTCGTTAGCAAGCCATGTCACTAGAAACCTGTCAGGGTTTATCCTCTCAGCCCTCCATACCCTGACTCCCTCCCCCAATCTGGGACTGCACTCATATGGGGCCAGCCCGACCTCTGAGGAGAGAGTCTCAGCCAACCCTTGCTGTCCATACCCCAGCACTGTCAGGCAATGTCCCTTCGCCAGCTATCGTGGCTTTGTCTCCCAAGAGACTCTCACCGTGCGGCCTTTAGTTCCCTGCTGAGCTCCCGAGTTCTGCAGGCCACTGTCAGTGTCCCCTGGAATGTGGGACAGATCCACTTGCATCCACTAACGAACCAACCCTTTCTTCCTCTGGAACAAGCTGAGCCTTTCTTAGCACACACTGAAGCCTGTGGCTCTGCCCTCTGTCCATGTCTGTCTCAAGCCACTGGAGACCTGACTTTCCGAGGCTGAATCCTCTCCCCTGCCCTGGCTTGTCTGACTGGGAGGAGTCTGAGGAACCTCATGGGACACCGGTGCCCAGAATGTCGCCCTCTCCCTAGCCTCTGTAGTCTCCCTTGCAGGACCACACTGATGAAGCTGTTGGTTCCCACTGGGTCTCTCCACTTCGCCTCTGTGCCCAGGCTCAGTCTGTCCCTAGGACTCTTCCTATGCAGCTCTTCCAAGGCCTTACTGCCCTTCCAGGCCAGGAGCCAGACTAGAAGTCAGAGGTCCTATTGCTTGCAGCTTCTGAGAAGAGCGTTCCATTCCTAACATGGATCGTGTCCTGATGGGTTTGCCACACTCCTGACACCTGCAGTCAAAAGGGTTTCAGACCCTCTACCCAGTTCAGGGCTTGGTCAGTCCCCAGAGAATCCCAACAGTTACCTCAGACGGCAGCGTCTGGGGCCCAGCGTCCCAGCTCGGGCTCCTCCAGGCAGCAAGCTCAAGGCTTTACTCACTGTGGCCTCCTCTGACACAGCCCAGCGGTCGGCCCAGGAGCTGCCCCTCGTGGAGAAGCAGAGCACAGACAGCTACCCGGTCATCGGCGGGAAAAAGATGGTGCTGTCCGGCCATAACTTCCTGCAAGACTCCAAGGTCATCTTCGTGGAGAAGGCTCCAGGTACGTTCTTCAGGACAGCCTGGGTGAGGTCCTGTGCTCAGTGCTGGTGAGCGCTGGCTCCTGGGTGGCAAGATATGGACCCTCCCCCTGCATGAGTGCGTTCGGTCATAGCATGGGCAATCACCTGACAGAGGTGGCCATCAGCCCACAGGGGCTCTGAAGAGTTCGTGATTTTGTCCCCTTTGAGTTTTTGTGTTGCTGAAAGTCAGGTCAAAGTTCAGCTTTGTGAAAAGTTTGTCTTGGGAAAGCCTATAGGCTGGCGTTGGAAAACACCGACTTGCTAGGGTTGGCTGGGCACCTGTGGTGGGCACCAGGCCTGGCACCTGCTTTGAGCTCTGCCCAGCCCTTCATGCTGCCTTTTCCTCTCTCCCTCCCCTCCATGAGGGAGAGCACTCCCTTGGCTTCTCCAAGAAGCCAGTTCCCTAAGCAAGTGCCAGTTTGTACCAGAGTGGATGTAAGTTCAGACCTGGTGACCTTCTGTGTCCATTTCATGCACACCACAGCTTAGGCTGCTATTCTTTGTCAGTGGGACCTTCAGTGTCACAGCCCTGTGTCTTAATGTGTGTGTGTGTGTGTGTGTGTGTGTGTGTGTGTAAGACTGTGTGTATAAGTGTGTGACTGTGTATTTATATGTGTGAATGTATGTGAGTGTATATAAGTGTGTGATTGTGTCTATTAGTGTGCGTGTGTGTGAGTGTATGTGTATGAGTGTATGAGTGTGTGTGAGTGTGTGTGTATGTGAGTGTGTATGAGAGTGTGTGTAACTGTGTGTGTGAGAGTGTATGTTTGTGAGTGTATGTGTCTGAATGTGTATGTGAATGTGTATATGAGTGTGTGTGAGTATGTGTATGAATGTGTATGTATGAGTGTGTCTGTGTATGAGTGTGTGTGAGTGTTATGTGTATGAGTGTGTGTGCATGGATATGTGTGTGAATGTATGATGAGTGTGTGTGTGTGTGTGTGTGTGTGTGTGTGTGATCTCCATCTCCAGACCTCTATATTCCACAAAGATCTCCATGAGAAGACAGGGCATAGCACTGCCACTCTCTCAACTGAGGCTTTCTGCTCACAGTGGCCCATGATGAAACTGTCACATCACATGGTTTGCAGATGCCAGGGGTGAGCTCAGAAGGGCTGGTGTCCTGAGGAGATGAGCATTTTCTTTACACCGACGGCCGCCTCTCGGGGGGCTGTGGGTGGGTGTGCACTGACCCACAGGTGTCTGCCCTTTGCTGCAGTAACTCCTCCACAAAGGCTGTACAGAGTTTGGAATTTTAGACACAGGCCTTCTTCCAGATGGGGATTTTGGGGGTGCCATACCCTACCCTAAAGGTATCGGGCAGTATCTACTCGAGGCTGGTGGGTTGAGGCTTTCCTGCTTTTCATTCTTACTAGCTGGCCTTTTCCTGGGGGGCGGCCAGTCCATACTTACCCTAATGGCCCAAAGCGTGAGGCATTCAATAGCCTCCATAATGGGATCTTGATTTTGTTCCATTCATGGGAACCATAAGCACTTCAATCAGCACAGGCTTGGACTTTCAACTCGGCCTGCCTCTGTAATCATGCATATAATTGGAAAATACGTTGTAAATTATAAAGAAAACCCAACTAAGTGCAATGATAAAGAGAATTATCAGTGCCCACACCCTTCTCCAGGGGTGTTAATTCTGAAGCCATTTGACCTTCTGAGCCTCAGGCATGCCTCCCTGTCAGACAAGAAGCACTAGACATATGCTTTTCACTGTGCACTGTAAGATCTCTGTCCTCAAATCAAGGGAACACCAGACCCCTGTAGCTTTGTCACAAGGGAGGATCCAGATAGCTTCCCTATCTGTTTATGGTTCTTCAAGATGGGGAGATCTAGGGAGGTGCCTGCCACACAAGCGAAATGACCACAGCTGTAAACTCGGTAGCTCACGCCTGCAGCCTACAGCAGGCAGCCGGGTCTGAACCTGGCATGGTGTGGCAGTAAAGCACAGTGGCAAAATGCATCTTCCTGACTACTGAGCGAGCATCCAACCGCTGACCACAAGCCCTGCCTCACTCTGCTGGAAGCCCCATCTCGCCCTCACTGCAGTATTCCTACAGTAGGCCTGTAGTAAATGAATAATGTCACACATACAGACGGCTCGGAGAGCTCTGCAACGTGAGAACACCGGTGCTCTGTCTAGACAACAATGTTTCAGTTTTTTTTAATAATTAGATTATTTGCATATGCGCTCAGGTGTGTACATGCAAATGGTATTTTTCTGAAGGAAGGGAACCAATATCTGCATGTTTCTCTTCCTTTGCCTTTGGTTTTCTAAGCAAATGTCATCCCTAACCTACCCACCATGCTAGGTTCGTAAGGACGAGCTTTTTCTTTTTCTCTTTTGTTTTTTTGTTTTTTTGTTTTTTTTTCCTTTGAGACAGGGTTTCTCTGTGTAGCCCTGGCTTTCCTGGAACTCACTCTGTAGACCAGACTGGCCTGGAACTCAGAAATCTGCCTGCCTCTGCCTCCCAGGGTGCTGGGATTAAAGGCATACGCCACCACTGCCCGGTGGGACAAGCTTTTTCTAGTTGTTTCTTTCTGATGAACCTGTAAGCTCATTCTGAAATACAAGTGCAACCGGACTGTTGTCTTCTGATAGTGTGTCTGGCCCAAGTTGCGCCTTTAAGCTGCCGCTTACAGAAGCCAACATTTGGATGTAAAGAGAAACGGGTGCGTGAAGTTGTGAGCTGGGCGGGTGGGGCTGGCCTTTCTCGAAGGGGCCATCCTTGTGGCTCTGACTGTGGTGGACACTGTTGAGTCAGGCAATCAGGACGATAGCCAGGGTTTTGGCTCTCACGTGTCTTCCCTGTGTGGTGCAGGATATCTGAGTCACAGGTACCCTGTGGGCCATCGTCCAGTGCTCTGGGTCACAATGTTCAGTGACTCAAAGGTTCTGTGCATCTGTCGTCAGACGAGTCCCCCTGCCAGGAGTGCCGTGGGAGGGGGCGCTGCTGTGCTGGAGTGACGTGGGTAGGCATGGGCGGCAGAGCCAGTTGCTAGCCCCTGCGCGCTGCACGCTGCATCCTCCCACTTCACTCAGCAGCTGAGGAGAGTTTCTGTAATGGCCTCCGGAGCTACGGTATAAAGCCGCATGGGTGGCCCTGGCTTATCCTTCATGGCGAGGTTATGACTTTTCTCAGGCCTCCTTCTCCCACCGGGAGCATCCATTGATTACTGACTGGAATGAGACTTTCTTTCAGGGGTGAAGGTCAAAAAACAGCTCACCCCTGAGCATCAGGGAGCACTGACTGATCATGGAAACCCCTGCAGGATAGTTTTCCAGGAAGCAGAGGTCGTAATCGAGGTCTGAGGGCACTCGACCCGCAGGGTCACACGTCCCGTCAGAGGCTCTGGCAGCGTTTGGGCCCGTCCACTCCAACTGCTGCCGCAGGTGTCTGGCACGGGAGATGACAGGCAGCTCTTTCCCCCCGTGTGGCTGCATCTTCCGCTCTGCAGACCGGACGGCAAGAGTGTGTGTGTGTGTGTGTGTGTGTGTGTGTGTGTGTGTGTGTGCACGTCGGTGGCTGAGCAGTGGGATTCTACTTCTTTACTAGCTGACTTTCCTTGTCCTTGCAGAATAGGGTGGATTAAACACCTGTGAAAATGGGCGCTATGATGGCAGTGAGAGGGAAGGTCTCAGGGTAAAAGGGCAGCCACGGGTCTCAGGGCAGAAGGGCAGCCGTAGAGCACCCTGACTGTGTAGCCCCCTGCCTGTGACTGTGCGTAGCAGGAAGTGCTCTCTCAGCCTAGCAAAGGGGTCCTGGAGACACCTGTCTGTTCTGGAGGGTGGGGCACAGACACTTCATCACTGGTGTGTCTCTGGGGACACAGCTGGACCCAGGGCTTGCCGGAGGAGAAGGTACTAAGCTGCGGAGGAGAAGCCTCAGGGCAGCTGAAGACAGCAGGGCCCTGAGAGGGTTGGGGACCTAGACCCTATGTGTGCCGTGTACTCTAGGCTTTCTGCCTGTTTGTTAATTGTTATGAGTTGTAAGTTGCAAGAGAATAACAGCATAGCCAGGAACCCCGGGTCTCCATCCAACTGTAGTGTAGCTGACAGGTCTTTGCTCATTTCTGTTTTTGTTGTTTTTTGTTTTGTTTTGTTTTGTTTTGTTTTGTTTTGTTTTGTTTTTAAGTGTGAGCCTGTTCATGACCACAGGCTTCAGGGCACACTGTCTCATGAGTAGGAATAGGTCTACAGAGAGATCAGTAGCTTTCATGCCAGTTTAGGGAGGACTGGAGTTGTGTCCCTGCATGGGGTGAGTGTGTGACTATGTATATGGTGTGTGTGTGTTTATGTATAACTGAGTGTAGGTGAATGTGTATGTATGTCAATGTGTCATGAGGTATGCATCTATCAATGTGTGGGTGCATGTGCCTGTGTGCAGGCATTGGTGTGGTGATATTAATATGTGCTTATATGATGTGACCAAGTATTGCACTGGCTCCTTGTAGAACGTCCCTGCCCCTTGCAGTGCTGAGCAGGGGCACACACGGTTCCTGAAATTCCATCATGCAGCCTCTATAGTTAGAGACAACCAGCCAGGCTTCACCTCCATGAGATGGAAGTGAAATCCCCACAGCGTGCTCTCGGTGGCCAGTTTCCTACCACAGATAATCCGTGTGCCTTGGAACATGTGCCCCCAGAAGCACCTTCTCATCTGCTTCTCAAGAACTTGTGAAATCCCCAGATGCAGCTGCCTTGGGCTTCATCACCCTAGGTGTCTTGGGGTCAGCTGTAGGAGCACGCATACCCTGAAGTCATGACCAGCTGTGGGAAAATGCTTTCTTTCAATTCCCTGGCCATGGTGCTGGGGTGAGCTGGAACGGAGGGCGTCTGCTCGCAGGCGCACGCCGTCAGCCCTGCGCACACGCGCTAGTTTTCATCATGGGCTTAAAAATACCGCTGTGCTGACCTGGTCAGGCAAGGTTCCATGTGGCTACCATGCACAGCCACTCAGCAAGATCTGGGGAGAGAGCTCCCTTGACGTTCCTCTTACAGACAGACGTGCCCAGCTCTACATGCCCCAGAAATCACGGGCCAGCGAGGGAATAAGCTGGGGTTAGGACCTGTCACACCTTTACAGACGGTATTTCTTCAGGTCTTAGAAGGAAATGAATTTGGAAAGGCAGTGATAGACCCACCCTGGGCTTTCAAAAAGTAGACTTGACCTGAAGGTCTGCGTGGTAGGAGAGGCCTGCTTCAGATCCTGGGTCTTACTGTGGGCTTCAGGGGCAGCTGAATTCACCATCTCAAGATGGAAGCCACGCAGGGTCCCTACAGATGAGCAGCTGGTCCTTGACAATCTGGTTTCTCTCCTTGCTAGAGTGTATCAGGATTACATTTGACAGTTGCAGGCATGATCCCGTGGACGGCACCTTTCTGCCTGGTTTATGCAGTGTATGTACATACAGATTTTTCACAGGGTACAAGTGGCTTTGCAACTATTTGCTCTGTGCCAAGGGCACTTTGATTTCCATGAAAGAAGTCCCTCTTCCATGAGCACTGACACAGGGAAGGTGTGGCTGGGTGTGGCCCTGAGGTTCCAGTACTGGAAGTACTCATCAGAGTGGCCATGTGGGAGATGCTGGGGCTTTCAGGGTGGAGTCTTGG